>JAKTWC010000010.1:0-215087 GCA_030560865.1 Nadsonia starkeyi-henricii | reverse complement strand
GACTGCAGCACCTTATGTTCCCACGTGGTCTCCCACCGTAGTACTTATGAAGGCTCTCACTGGCTTAACTATGATTGATCGGACGGGAAATCGTGCTTTCCAGTGGATATGGCCGCAGACATTAGTTAACGTGCCTATGGGGAATATACCAAGAGAATGTACTCCAGGGTTGGGGTTCCGGGGTTCCCGTAGTATAAAATTAAATTCGCGAATGAGATTATTACTTATTTTGGCAGACTTTTTATCATTTTTGACCTTGTCATTACAAATCGGTGTAATATATAGCCATAATTACATGCAGAATAGTCTCTACAATGATAAGCAGCCATGCTTTCGGAAAAAGCCAACAGGATGGATGATTCCGCAATTACTCGGTATGTGGTAAGTAAGCTTTAGCAATTGCAAGGGTTTTGAGTCAATCTAATCATTTAGTGGGCAAATAGGCGAGCTAATCCAGTGAAGAAAGTCTATACCAAGCTTGTAAGGGACCAAAATTCTGTAAGGGACCAAAATTCTGTAAGGGACTAGGAACCGAGTAATTGATATTTAACCCAGAGAAGAAAAGGGCCAAGAGCCAAGGGCCACTGTAACGGCATTGCAGTAGTAACAGAGTAACAGAGTAACAGAGTAACAGAGTAACAGAGTAACAGAGTAACAGAGTAACAGAGTAACATGGTGACATAGTAACATGGTAACATAGTAACATGGCGGAGCGACTCCGCGGTAAATTACCTGAAAGGGTAATATTTCAACCGGGCCCAACGAGAGGCGCCCTAACCCCGTTTCCCAAAGCGGCAATGTGACGCCAGAGGCGGTACCAAACCTGGCAAACTGGCCGGAGAATTGCGGAAAATCGTGGCGAGCCGCGGCGCGTCGTGGGAGGATGCGGATAATCTGCGCGACGGAGCTCGGACGCAGGACGGCCGAAACTGAAAAATACCCAAGACGGCAAACCGGCCAGGACCGCCCAACGGAAAATTACCGTTCGTGGCAGCTGGAGCTGGCGGTCCGCCGGCGCCTGAGTCCTCTGGCCATCTGGCCCTCTGGTCCACACCTGTAATCTACATTTCCTACACTGGCCGTGGGTGGACCCTTTCCGGGGTGCCACGCGCCCATCTGGAACACGAAACATTAATTAAACAAACAAACTACCCTAGATGTATTGAATGTAATTGAAGCTATCGCTCATTCTCGGTTTCCGGCTGTTCCCATGTCCAGCCCCGAGGCGGGTAAACACTGGCACCTCGCTTTGCATGGCTGCCCGGTGGATCTCCAGCTTTTTTTTTGTTTTTTTTTGTTTTTGTTTTTTTGTTTTTGTTTTTTTTTTCGTTGCCGTACGTGCGCCTAAGCGTAAATTGTAGGAGATCCACTTGCCCTTTAGAGGCCCACACACACAAACAAAACTATTTAATACTCGCTATCTCCAACCCTCCCCCCCCCCCCCCCCCCTTCGTTTACTTTCACCGTCTTTCTTTCTTTTCCTCTTTCGTTAATACGACCTTTCCTTCAAATCAATCATGTCTGGTTCGGTGCTTTCGGTGAAGGACGTTATGTCCCCCGAGCAGAGTGACACCAATCTGCCCATCAAGGATTCCACCACCTCGCTCGATATCTCTTCTGTGGATTCTAGCTCCCCTATGGGCGGCGAAATCAATGACTCGGGCGCTATTGAGTTTCGTCGTATGACCCCGCTGATGGTCATCCTCACCATTACTGCCTCTATTTCGGGGTTCCTCTTTGGTTATGATACCGGTTACATTTCCTCGGCTTTGGTTATAATCAAGGATGATCTTTCCACAACTTTAACCAACGGTGATAAATCGCTTATTACATCGGCGACCTCGCTGGGTGCCTTATTAGGCGCCTTAATCGCCGGTACCGTCGCGGATATTTACGGCCGTAAATGGGTTATTACCGGGGCCAATATTCTTTTCTTGGTAGGTGCCGCAACCCAAACGGGGGCCCAAACCGTTTGGACCATGATCGTGGGTCGATTCATTATGGGTTGGGGTGTCGGTATTGCCTCGCTTATTTCTCCCTTATATATTTCTGAAATGGCCCCGGCTCGTTTCCGTGGTCGGTTGGTGGTTATTAATGTCTTGGCCATTACCGGTGGTCAAGTTATCGCTTATGGTATTGGTGCCGGTCTTACTAATGTGACCAACGGTTGGCGGATTTTGGTAGGTCTCTCGATGATCCCTGCCCTTGCCCAAATGATCGTCTTTGCCTTCTTACCCGAAACTCCTCGTTTCTTAGTTCGGGCGGGTCGTCTGGATGAAGCTAAGGCCATTCTTGATAGAGTTTACTCTGGTGCCTCTGAAAACGAATTAGATAGTAAGGTTGCTGATTTAGTCAAGTTCACGCAAGCCGCTTTCCCCGAGGGTACTGGCTTAGTTAAACGACTTCGCCTTACCTTTCACGATCTTTACTTTATCCCCGGTAATTTAAGAGCCTTGGTTATTGCCTGCGGTCTTCAGGGTGTTCAACAATTTTGTGGTTGGAACTCATTGGTTTACTTCTCAGCTACTATTTTCCAAGCGGTTGGTTTCAAGAACGCTACCGCGGTTTCACTCATTATTACCTGTACTAATTTTGCCTTTACCTGTCTTGCCTTTTTGATTATTGATCGCGTTGGTCGTCGTCGTATTCTGATTTGTACCGTTTGGGGTATGTCATTGGCTTTAGTTATTGCTTCTATTGCTTTCCATTATTTACCCCCTAATTTATTCGAAAGTAGCGGTGATGCTATCAATAATAAGTGGGCTTCGGTAATTATTTTCTCGCTTATGATGTTTGCTGCTTTCTACGCCACCGGTATCGGTAATGTCCCTTGGCAACAAAGTGAACTATTCCCTATGAACGTACGTGGTCTTGGTACTTCTATGGCCACTGCTACTAATTGGGCCGGTTCTCTTGTTGTGTCTTCTACGTTCTTGACTATGCTTAAGAATATTACACCTACTGGTACATTTGCCTTCTACGCGGGGCTCTGTGCTATTGGTTGGTGCTTCTGTTTCCTCTTATACCCTGAAACGGCCAATTTGAATTTAGAAGAAGTCCAGGAGTTGCTTACGGATGGATTTAATGTTAATAAGTCGGTCGAAAAGCAAAAGGAAATCAAGTTTATGTACAAGAACCGACGGGCTGATGTTTAAAAGTGTTGGCGCGCGCGCGGCAGTTATTATTGTTGTTAGTTGTTAGTTGCTGCTATTTGCAGTTTTTGTTTTGTTGAAATATTTATTCTCTCGTGTATTTTTAGTTAAAATTTTAATCTTCATTCTAATCGAATCCTGAATCTTGAATCTTGAATCTTGAATCTTGACAAGAAAAGCGTGAAAGGCACGGACGGAAATGGGAAATGCGGCTTTTCGAGGCTTTGCGAGGCTTTGCGAGGCTTTGTGAGGCTTAGCGAGGCTTGGTACCGCCAGGCAGGGTTTCGCAGGGCTGCGGGTGAGATGGGACAAGTCCCGGTTTGTGGCTTTCCTGCTGGCGGTGAGGTCGGCGGTCTGGGCTTTTGGGCGGTGTTTTGTGCAGTCCTTTGTTTTGTGCAGTGCTTTGTTCTGCTGCGCTGAGCTGAGCTGAGCCGTGTCAGGTTAAATACGTTACGTGGCTTTGGCCTGGCGACCTCCGGGCCATTTCATTTGTCCAATTCACGCTCTCCTTCGTCCCGCTCCACGCCTGGCTCCACCCGGCGACTCCAAGTCTCCAGTTTGACGTCTGTAGTCTGTAGTTTTAAATCTAAAGCTCTCCCTGACCACTCTCTCCCTGACCTTTCTATCTAGCCACTCTCTGTACCCACGCTCTCCTCGACCCGCTGCCATTGCCATTGCCATTGCCATTGCCCCGGTTTATTCTTGCCAGCCCTTCTGTCGCCTTGTTGTGTTTCTTTCGTTTTTCTTCTCTCGGTTTTGGCTCCCAGCGCCTGGTCACTCGCCTTCACGCTGGCTTCTTTGCTCTTTTCGTCCCAGAGATCCCACCTTCCACCGTCAACGCTATCGCTCTCACCCGTCGGTAGCTAATATTATTGCTAACTGCTCGGTCCATTTTATTAATTAATTAATTAGAGCTACTCTGACTTACTGAAGAAAGCGCAAATCTGGCCCACTAAAGGACAATTGGCGCTAAAAATAATCATAATAATAATATCTGATCTTATTCGTTTAATTTCTGCCCTCCCTCCACATACACACTCCCGACCCCACCTTCTCCACCTTGCATAACGTATCACTCGCTTGCCTGCAAATCCTTATATTAAATTGTTTATAAATAGCACCTAAAAAACAAAAAAAACGAAAAAACGAAAAAACCAAAAAACCAAAATATATATATATACACCATTCGTTACTGTGAATACTGGTATATTATTTATTGAATACTAATTCAGTCCTTAAATATTATACAGTACCTGGACATTTTCTCATTTTCGAAATTCGGGAAAGTTCATACTACTACGACATCAGAAATATTTCCTAATTAAACCCCAAAAAACAAAAAAAGAATGATTCTGCATTCACATCTAAGGATGTTGTTTGTATATATCGTAGTATTGACATTTTCTCAAACCCCTTTCGCTCAGGCAGCGCTCACTTTATGTGCTTCAATTAATACTTCCCCCGGCACCGAAACTGTGAGTATTTTTCAAAGTAATGGCCTTTGTAGCCAAACATGTGCCAATTACGCTTATGCTATTCTGCAGGGCTCACAATGTTGGTGCTCGAATATCAAACCTAGCAAGAGTGATATTGTCTCCACCAGCGAATGTTCCGACTCTTGTCCCGGTTACCCCTCTGATAGCTGTGGTAATAGTTCTGCTGGGCTTTTTGGCTATATTTTATTAAACACCCCGAGCTCTACACTAAGTGATTCAAATGGTGCCTCAACTACTCTAGCTTCACCCACTCAGAAATCTTCGAAATCACCGTCCACTACAACTAGCTCTTCTACTACTACTACTTCTACGACTACTACTACTAGTCCTACTACTAGTCCTACTACTGATTCTACGACTACTACTACTGATTCTACTACTGATTCTACTACTGATTCTACTACTGATTCCACTACTGATTCTACTACTGATTCTACTACTGACCCTACTTTTACTCCTACTTCTTTGACCACTTTATCAATATTCCCATCCCCCATAATATCCAATAATGGGCCTTCATTATCAAATTCGTTTGGTTTGGCTCCCTCAGTGGTCACGTTAACTGAACAAGGGCAAACCTTTACGGTAACACAGGAGTTTGCTTCACCCTCTTCATTCGGTGCATCTATCCATTCAGATGGATCGGCTATGTCCGGCGACTCCAATTCATTTTGGGACTCTGCCGGTAAGGTTGCGGGCACGTTCACAGCGGTTGGGGTGGTTTTCTTAGCTTTATTAGCTGGCATTATCTACTTGCTCTGCTTTGCCGGCACTGGTAAGAATCGTAAATACCATGATGATGATTATGATGATGATGATGACGATGATGATGATGAAGTTGTGCATAACCCGCATACTATGACGGGATCCTATGGTGATTTTTTCAGCCCCAGTATAAGTGCTGAACCTCCCATATTACCTATCATCCACCCTAGCGGTGGTGGTGACGGTGGTGGTGGTAGTACACATGGTCAATATGGTCCAAGTGGACCACAATCACCATCATCACCATTCACCACGGGTCCCTATATGATGAGGTCAGCCTCAGCTGGTGCGGGTGTTGTCGCCGCTCCTGCTTCTCCTGCCGCTCCTTCTGCTGCCTTTGCTGCTGCTGCAGCAGAAGGTGGAGCACCACCACCAGCATCAGCATCAGCATCAGAATCAGCATCAGCATCGGCATCAAATACCAACTCTCCCTCAAGGTTGACCCCGCCCTTGAATCCCAATAATATAGCTAACGATGGCAATTCACCACATACTCCTACTGGATCTTATGATGATGGCGCCGGTATTTTAGGCCCCACTATATTGCACGAGGATGATGTAGGCGGCACCATTTTCACTTCACCTTACCCACAAGCCACAATGGGGGGATCGCGCCACAATAGTCTGACTCACAACCGCAGTAATAGTTGGAATTACAACAATGGTTTAAATCATTTAAATATGAAGCATTCACGATCTTATTCTGAAGCCGCGATCCCCAGCGCCGTCAACGGTGGTGGTGGCTTTGCTGGTGATATGTTTGGTGCTGATATAAGTGATTTAGAAAAATATCCCTTTTATAGTCGACAATATCATCCAGAGCTCTCCAGGGCCGGAATCAATGGTGGCGAAATCGGCGGTGGGGGTCATGATCCCCATTCTATAGGTTTAGAGGGTATGGGTGGCATTATTCAGCCCATAATACCGGTGGATCAACGGTTAGATCCCTCTAAACTAGCCGAGCGATTTGGCGCCGATCCTAATGGTTCCAAACATAGTTTCCAGGATGATTATGATTATTCGCGTAAGATTTTGCGAGTAACTAATGTCTAAGTGGTATGCACGATATTAGAAAATATGTACTTTATTTTATCTTATTTTCAATTTAGCTTGGATTTGTTTTTGTTTTGTTTTTTGTTTTTGTTTTTTTTTGTTTCGTTTTATATTGGTTTGGTCTGTTTTATTTTGGTTTGGTTTATTTTGGTTTATTTTGGTTTGATTTGGTTTATTTTGGTTTGGTTTGGTTTGTTTTCGTTTTGTGATACTCCCTTGCCTCCCGCTTTTTATATATAATAACTAAAAGAAGTTAATTTTAGGATTATCACTTTAGATTTTATAATGTTGCTTCAATGTTTATTGTTATTATTATTGTTATTATTTATTGTTCATACATTTATTATTCATTACTCATTATTTCAATCATTATTACTCCCCCCCTGACCAACAACAGTTCGTTTGCCTACCGGCCTTATTTACTCGTCAGATACAAGTCGTTGATCGGAGGTCGAGCCCGAGGACGAGGAGTCCGAAGACGAGTCTGAGGCCAACAGCACATCTTTCTTAGCAATTAACTGTTTGAGTTTAGGGTACGCCATGACCATCCCACCGCTGAGGAACAGCCATAAAAGACATTTAAGAGCCCATTTCCACCCCCTCAGCGCGGGAATTAAACTGGTCAGCCATTTAATTATCCTCGTTTGCAGCGGGGCTAACATTGGGGACGAGGGGGACGACAGAGACGCTAGGGACGACAAGGACGCTGACGACGCTGAAGACAAAACAGATGACCCAGATGAAAATGAAGAGGTTTTATTTGAATTCAACTTGGTTAGAAATAGCTGAAACTCACCCACACCAAAGGTGTTGTTAAGTTCGGTATAACGGCGATTTACCAAGGTGGATCCGGGTAATATCCCCGTCTTTTTCGTCATCCGGTTGCCTTTCCGATGTTGATAACCATTGTGAATATTTTGACCAACTACCAAATTCAATAGCTTGAGTAAACCCTGCGAGGTCAGCACGGTTGTGCCGGTCAATATCGATAGTGAGCCCAGGGTATTACAGATTTTGGATATGGTTGGTGTCCAAACTGGCTGCTGTGTTGTGAAAGTTATATCATGGGCTTCAATATGTTTGTGTTCATGTTCATGTTCATGTTCATGTTCATGTTCATGTTCATGTTCATGTTCTTGTTCTTGTTCTTTTTGAGAGGGTATTTGCTGACCCTTGGCTGGCGCCTTGAAATCACCGGCCTCACCGCCTTGAGCGACAGCTTGTGAGGTGAAATATACTGGCCTATCAGGCATTATCGGTGTCGCCGGCCTCGTTTCGGCTGGCGAAACTATTATCGACCCATCGGCTACCATCTTACCGTCCCCGATGGTGCTGCCACTTTCACAACAGGAGTTAGCATCCACAGGCTTAGTACTATTACTAGAATTAGAACTACCGCTAGTGTCATTTGTGGTTGGGGTGACTAAATCGGCCCAGTTGTAGCTCGTGCGCTGCATCACTGAAATGTGGCCTCCGTTTAAGCTAAGCATGATAAATCTAAGTTCAAAGAAGAAGAAGAATGATAAAAAGAAGAATTCTATAGGATCTTTCACCAAAAAAAACGAGTGTGTATGGTGATCGTTATTTCAGAAGGGGAGTGAATGAATGATAAGCAAGAACGAGAAAATGGTGAAGAGGGACGACCACAAGGCCCTCTATGCTCTCGCCATCGCATAGAGATGTAATTTATCCATATCTGAGATTTCCCCACAGGTTGTCGGAAGCTGGCCTACGCATGGCGTGCAATGACAAGGCCATTAAGGTACAAAGTCGGCGTGAGGTGCTAAGTCATGGCGGAGAAAGCGTGAGATGCGGCCAATCGGGCGTGGCCGTTCGGGCCAAGACGGGGCATAACGGGAGGGGACGGAATGCCCCGGAGCACCTCGGGTGTTCGGGTGCTCGGGTTCTCGGGTGCGGTGCTCGGGAACCCAGGCCGATGAAAATTGACAACACCGCAACAAAGCATTATCTTTGGGACCAAAATTTAAACGATAAGAAACTTCAATTTAGTGATTATATAAAATATAGAGGAAAAACAAAAGAAAACAAATGAGAAAAAACGGAACCCGAAAAGAAATAACGCAACATAAAAATAGAGGCTAAGCAAAAAGAAAAAAAAACTAACAATTAAAGCAAAGGAGGGAAAAGCTAAAGAACTAAATGAAAAATATATATATAAAAAATAACCAGTTTCAAACTAGAGAAATTCAAGAGATTAAACGAATACGAATAATACAATTTAATGCAGAACTAAAAAGATAAACAAAAGTTAATTTGTCCATAGTTAAAGAGCTACTGAGCTGTGAAAATAGGGAGAAAAAAAGGGTACGATGAAGAAGAAAAAGAAAAAAGAATTAGGCCGAGTTGCCGTGCAAAGCACGCAAACGAAGTACTTCTTCCTCCAATTCTTGGTTCTTACGCAACAAATCTTCCACCTTGAGTTCTAATTGACCCATACGTTCCATCTTTCTGGCACGCGAACGTCTAGCGGCTTCGGTATTACGGGCACGCTTGACAGAATCGGAATCCTCAGGATTGTAAATCAAAACTGGCGTGAGATCTTGGGTACGACGCTTACGATTATAAGCGGTAAGACCGTGTTCGTCGATCTTGTTTTCCAATGAACGCTTACGCTTGGTACCAATCATGGCAGTAGTCACAGGGCCGTTAAGGGTACCACCCATAAGTGGGGTGGCGGCCATAGACACAGGAGGAGGAGGAGGGAAAGTAGAAACTTGTTCCATCTTTACTTCAGGCATAACAGCAGCTGCGGGAGTTTCAGCAACATGAACTTGCAACAAAGTAGCAAGATCATCATTGAAAGTGAGCGCATTGGTATTGCTGGCAGCAATAGAGGTAAAGCAACTATCATCGAGCGAATTAACGAGGGTATCAAAGCAGGTCGTAGACTCTGGAGCAAGACAATTAGATACAGACACCATGGGAGTCTGCGTCAAATTAAGAAGATTAGAGTTCTTGGAAGAATCGACTTCATTGAAAAGAGATTCCCAGTTATTCATATCATCTAATTCGATATCGTCAAACATAGGGGATACACCAAAATCATTACACGGAGTAATACTAGTGGAGATTTCTTGACTGGGTGAGATAAATCCCGTAGAGGGGGTAAGAATAGCATCCAAGGGGTCAAAGAAACCTTCAACCGTATCACAAGGTATCGTGGGATCAGATAATGATTTGGCGAATAAGGCCGATTCGAATTCTTGCTTGGGAGTCAACATGGGGGACGGGACATCCCAGGAGTTGGATTGGGGGGCCTCGAACAAAGCAGAGGCGGTATTAGGACAGGACATTTTGGATAATTTGATTATATTGATTGATTTAATGAATTTGATTGATTGATTAATTTTTTTGGTTGTATAGATTTTTAAAAGATTGGATTAATTTGGTGAATTTAATTTTTGGGTGAAAAAATATATTATGATAGTAATTGATATTTTAAGGGAAGGGGGAGGGGGTTGAGGACATCATTTTTGAAAAAAAGAGTAGTTATTCATAAAGAAAAAACTGGGATATTATTATTAAAGAGAGGGGGGTAGAGAGATTCATTTTGAATTATTTAAAATTTTATTTGAATTGCAACATATCGAAATATTATTGTTGTAATTGGGTTCTTAGAAAGTAGTTGATACTAATTATTAAGACGCTTGTTGTTATTTAACCTTACACGGGAGTGAAAAATTTAGAAGGCGCACATTGTTGATAAACGGGGATATATACGGGTTCTAAAGGGATTATGTAGTGTAGTGTAGCGGGAGGTTAAAGGGTGAGGAAAAAGAAAAAAAGGGAAAAAAGAAAAAGAGAAAAGAAAAGAGAGGGAAAGATAGCAGGTGGGAGAAGAGCGAGGTATATATAGAAGCGCAGTAGCGAAGCCGCCAAGGTGTGCAGAGATAATACACTATCCACGGCCGGCGGCTAAGAAAGGGCCACGGCCGGCGGCCTCGCCAAATGCTGCTGTTTCTGTGCCCACTGCTGCTGTTGGCGCGCCTTTCGCACCTCAAGGCCACGGCTGGCGTCTCGTCTGGCCTTGTCCGGCCTCGTCTGGCCTCTAATCTCGTCTGGTCTCCTCTCTGGGGAAACAGCAGTTGGGCCTCTGCGGCAGCGGGCCAATGGGAGGCGGCGATTGGCGGTCGCTGGCGCAGAGGCCGACGATCTCCAGCGTGCTTTAAGTGACTCATTCCAGCCGTTGGTGATGGAATTGGGCGGTTCTGCCGCTTAGTCAGCCAACGCTTTTATCTCGTCCGCGTCTCCACTCCTCCACTCCTCGCTCAGGGCTTGTCGTTGAGAGCTATTTTTCTAGCCCTTTTAGCCATTTTTTTAGCCTTTTTTCAGCCTTTTTGGCCCTTTTTTAGCCCTTTTTCCCTCGTTCTTCTATTCTCGCCGCCTTCACGTGGGCGGTGGTGCTCGTTTCTGTAGAATACCGCTTTTACATCATTCCTATCCTCCTCCTTGTATAGTTATCACGGCCTCTCTGTAACCTCCACCCAGTCGTCATCATATGTAGCCATTGCTGGACATTAATCTCCTCAAAGCTATCCCAAAATGACTGGGCCTATCACAATTCGAGCTGTAAGAGGGCCTGGAATTACTCTGCATAAATTATCGCCATTCCCACCGCATACTTGCCAATATTACCTCTCCCAGGGTCTTAGTCTGGTCCCAAGCCTGCAGGGCTCTCTCTACTCTATAAGCTACATACGTCACTTTCTCTACCGCGTTTAGGGCTGATTTATGTTGGAACTAATCCATTTAGTTATATATTAAAACTACCAATCTTACTTAAATGCTAACTCTAATCCTAAAATCCATCAGTACCATCAAACCCAGTAAACCCACATAGTAAGAAAATCTTATAGTAGGGTTTCTTAGACACCGTATTAGCCCAATTCCATGCACTGGTTAATCTACCATCAATACAGGACCCGGCATCGTAGAAATTATCGGCCCCTGAACCATCAAAGGCATGCTTAAAGAAATCGGCTAAAATTAGTTTCTTTAATTCAACCACTCCATCAAACTGGTTTTCAATCCATTCGTGCACAAAAGGGTCACGTGATACCTTATCGATCTCACCAATCACAATGTACACTGGCGTAAGAATTCTTGGCACTTGTAAGTATTTATCCAAGAAGAATAAAGCATTAGGTACCGTATGATCACCTAAATGGACCACACTACTACCGATCCATGACCCTGTTCGCTTCTGGGCTAAACTAATGATCTTGTGCATCTCACGCGATAAATTACCACAAGCCTTGATACGGTTTAAACCTTGTCCTGTGTCACAGAGATTGTAACGATGCTTGGTAGAGGTTAAATCCACATCACTCAAAGTCCAAAGTTTAAACATATCCTTCATAATTTGTGACCATAGCGTTAACGATTGATTCACGTAATGATATTGCTTTTCGTGATTATGCGATAATCGCGCGCCACCCTTGCCGTACTGGATTGATAGTACAGCTCCGTCTTCTTTAACCTCGGGTGAGAAGTATTCGTGTAAGTACTTTATAATAGTTTCAACCGGTAATCGGTTAGATCTCAAGTAAGAGTTATAATCACCAATAGAGTAGAGACATTGACGAATATCTTCCAACAACATTTTATTTTTACCACCGGCATTCTTGGCATACTTCCGTGTTAGTACTTCAATTGCCCGTTCCTTGTTCTTGATCTCATTTTGGACCTGGCGACGAGGCTTACCATCACTAATGATTTCCTGAGTGGCCACAAACACCAAGGGTTCCGTCAATAATTCTAAACAGTCCTTAGATTCCAAAAACCCGTAAACCGTCTTGATTGGCTTATAAAGATCAAAGTCCATGGCGTCCTTGATCTCCGGTAATCGCGAATCCATAATCATGTACATAAGTTTACCGAAGCTATCCCGCATCTTTTCCGGGTTCATAATCTTATAACGACGACCAACTTCAAATACGTCTTGAAACCATTCGGCATTTTGCGAAAAATCCTTATCTTCAAATAATTCCTGGCCTAATTTCATATTAGTGGCTACCACCAACCCAGCCAAAATAGAGCACATCTCCTTCAACTGAGCCACGATTCTTTTGCCCTTAGAGGTGTATGACAGAATATCCACTTTATCGGTATAATCTGATACATTAAGTGCTGCTTCTAAAAGACGGAGTAATTTACGTTCTTCGCTACTCAACCTCATGGGAATGAAACGTGTATGTTCGCGGAACTTATTCAACAATTCTGCTTCTTTATCATCAACCTCCATTGAGTGAGCTCTTTGTTCTAAGTCCTTAATGGCATTTTCTTCTTCATTGGCTTCCCGGAGCTTTTCAGCTTCAATCTTATCTTTATTTCCATCATCATCACCATTACCGTTATCGCCATTAGGGCTGTTCTCCTCAGTCTCAGTGTCCGTGGCTTCCGATCTTACACCCGTGGTCTCATGCTGCGATCGTCGACCGGTACGATGTAAATAGTTGAAACAAACGTCACAAAATTCTTCTTCACACTGTTTACACAGCTTTTCGGATGGTTGATCACCGCATTCTACACACAGTCCGTCGTTGGTAGATGTCACTAGATTACTACCGTTATCAACATCGACATCGGTGGAGACTAAAGAGGAATTAGTGGATGAATATTCAGTAGATTCATTAGACGAGCTGTTGGAGTCCTCGGAGTCTGAGTTCATCAATAAATCACCATCGGTAGATAGTAATTCGCCTAAGCTTCGTTTAGCCATTTTGGATTTGGCTTTTTATAAATCGAAATTAAACTGATTTTATTTTATTTTATATTCCTTTTGTTACAAGAAAACAAAAAATAATGAATGAAAAGAAAGGAAAGGGAAAGGAAAGGGGAAAAAAAATCCTTCAAATGATTTTCTCTTACAAAAATTATGCGATCTAGGTTCTCTGTTCGATAACAAATCAATGGAATCCTATCTCGGTCAGCTGATCTTGATATAATAAAGTTCCTAGATAGTTTTTGTTTTTTTTTCTCATTTTTTACTCCTCCCAGTAAGATGTCTCAAGTTGAACAATTAAGCCTTCCCCCCAGCCTGCCGGGTAATTTTCGTCGATTTAAATACCACCCTATAGTTGTATTATTAGAAAGTGAGAGACAAAATAAAGTATGAAAACATGAAGGAAAAAAATTGATCAACTTGTTTATTATAGTAATGTAGTATTATCTTATAAAATAGCTTATCAATTAGAATTATATATTGCACATACCAACACCATTTACCATGAATCTCCCCATCCATCATCGGCCTGAGTCTCCACACTAAGTTCCAGTTTCTTGCGTTGCAGCGACTTACCACCCTTGAGGGCCAACGATCCAATCTTCTTATCCCCGTTATTAGCAGAAGATTTAGAAACTGTACTAGAACTTTGTGCGGCAGGTGATTGTCTAGCAGTACTGCCAAAACCCATGGTTCCCGATTTAGCTACAACAGGGGAGGGTGTTGCGGAAGGTGATTTATGTGGCTCCACAAAGGCATCATTGTTATTATTATTATTATTATTATCATCATCATCGGAGTCAATAATTAATTCATCATCATCGCCATTCCATCCAGTTCCCCATCCATCATCACCCGCCACAACTTCGACCGATGCTTGTATTTTGGAAGAGCTAGATGCGCATTCATTATTAAGGGACATGGATCCGAATTTATTAGAGGGGGGGTTGTTGCCGAATGGTGATTGTCGCGCAAGTGTAGTGGAACTTGGATGCGACGTAGATGTTAATGACGTAGGTGTGGGTAAACGACCAATTTCACCTTCAACTGTAATACCAGCACTCTGTTCATTACCATACCCACTGCGACCCCAGGATCCGAAAACACCGGCCGGTGCCGGTGCCGTACTTTTGGTATTTCCAACAACATGAGCGTCAGCATCGACATAATCCACGACAGATTTCTCATTTAAAGGAATATCAGTAGCTTCCGTGGTATCTGGTAAAGTCTTGATATGCTCTTCGATGAGCTCCATATACATGCTAAAACAGGTCTTGGCCTCTTCTCTCACCGTTCTATCCTTATCAATAAGACTGGGTAAAATAGCTGATACTAATTTCGCAGCACAGTCTAGCGGGGTAAAAAGATTCGTATTAGCCGCTAAAGCCTTTAATGCGGCCAATCGCGAGTAAACGAATGGATCCTTGAGAGCTCGCGTGAATGCAGTGATCAATACCCCTGTACGTGAACTGGAGTTAAGATGTGGTGCAATCTTTCCTAAACAGATAGTAGTGTTGGTACGAATACCTGGCTCGGGATCATTTTGTGTCTTGGCTAAGTATCTTAGAAGATCATTGTTCAAGTTTCGATCGTTAAGTAGTGGTGCGAGGTAAATAACCGAACGCACCGTCATTTCACGTAACGCGGGCTCGGTGTCAGAAAACCCTGAAACCAAGTTGACAAAGACCTTATCATTAAGGTTTCGCTTGTCTATATTATTGATATAACTCGGCAGGGATTCCAAAAGCTTGATTCGGATCCCTCTATTAGGAGAAGCATACATTTTTACAATAGTGGGCACTAAAGAAGTCTTGTATGCTTCCTCGGTCATTTCTTGACCAATGTCCAATGTAGTCCCAAGGACTTCAGACCCACCTTCACCATGTTCCAATGATTTGATTAGCTCAGGTAGAATCTGCTGTTCAATAAATGAGCTGGGGAGCTCCAATTTAGCACTCTCCAGTAAGTGTAAGAATCTTTCCCGTTGATCGGCTTCTTGAAGATAAATGGTGATACTAGCTAATGATTCGGTAACTTCAATAGCGGCTGTATTGAAAAATCCACCTTGTACTTTTCCTTGCTCTAATAATTGTTGGAAACTAGGTCTCAATCTAGAATTATTAGAAACCAATTTACGCTGGATTTGAGAAAGACGGGCGGGAATTGGTCTTCCAAGTATGGTAAAGATGTTGGCAATCAGGGTACCTAATTGCCATGAATCACATGCACTTATGGGCTGAGTACTTTGCAAAATTTGCCATCCAGCTTTAGCAACTTCTGGTGGAGCATTGGTATTACCGGGAACAAGTCCACCGTATGTGTAAACACTAGAATCGGCGGGATCCTTGGTATTGGTCAATACTTCGAACCCGCCCATTTTCCAGTCGCCGCTTTCTGTGATAAATACCGACATTAAATTAATATTACCATGAATTGACGAAGCTTCAATATTGATTAATTTCAAGCATGAAACAATCGAATAAATGCCCCAAGTGATCGATTCGGGCTTTAGGCTTTTATCTTCTAATAATCTATATAATGGGGTCACTCGCTCGGTTGCGATTATCAATGAAGTATCAGTCTAAGAATATAGTAGGTTAGTTACTTATTCCTCTATTAAAAGCTGTTAAGGTAGATTGAAATTTTGATACTTACTTCAATTACATCAATGATCTTGACGACGCCAGGAAATCTCAAAGTTTTCAACTTTTTGGCCATGTTGCGGGCCAAAGGAAGACGGCCATTGTTGGAAGGTAAACGGGCATCAAATTCGAATACGGTACACTTAATACCGTCACTCTATTTAAAAAAATTAATATAATATAGTTAGTTTGTGGAAATTCGTTTTCTCATGCCTCCCCTATAAGTGTTTTCAATTGAATACGTACTCTCCGTGTAGCTTGCGAAATAGTCCAAATAGAAGGATATTCAGGTAAATCGATTCGCTCTGAAATAATAAACGGTGACGCTGACGTGACACCCGTCAAAGATCCCAGTGTTGAAGATAAAAAATTCATTTTCAGCGTTCTCTCGTTTTGAAGTTGGGGTTCTCCTATTACGTCTTAGCGATTTTATGCAAAGGCCACCAATGTCTAGAAAGATGTACCCATGTTCCTCGCCTCATAAACCAATCAAGCATAACTTCTTCACAAGTTGGGACCAAAAAACAAACCCTCCACGTACGTAACGGAAGCACCAGCTAGCTATATTTAGAATTAGAAAACGCTTTGACATCATATCATAAGGGTTCATTAAATCAAAGAGTACAGTATTTTCTAGAATTTTATATTCTTGAATTTTATTTTTTGTTATTTTTATATTTACATGTTACAGAGCTGACCAGTGCCCATATCTCACTAAGTACATACTTTTGGGGGTTTCTAACTGATCCTAGAATAAAAACTCATATTGTATATTTTAGAAAGAAAAACAAGTTAGCAATATTGTAGGAAAGACTACTAATGTTGTCGGTTTAGCTAAAAAAAAAAAACTCTTGAGACTAGTACCGGCAAAAAAGCACTCGTTTCCTCGTAAAAAACAATAATGACACCTAAGGGGTTCGAACCCTTGCATCCTTTCGAATAGTAGATTACTCAAGTACCTAAGTACTGGCTTAAGTCTACCGCCTTAGACCACTCGGCCAAAGTGTCAAATTAATTTAATAGTGATCCGCGAAGTCTTTCTTAAAGGACTAATTATTAATAAACAAAATTCTTCAGAATTTCCTCCTCCAGCTAAAGCACGTTCATCCTATTCAACTATGTACACTTAAATACAGGACAAAAAGGTCTCATATGCGCCAAGGGCCCTTAGTACCCTTGGCAGTTATCGAGAAACTCTATCATATCATTATAAACAGCATTAACTTCAGGAAACTATATCTAACATCGCCGGGATTAAAAACGGAAGGTGAATATAAAAACACACGATATTAAATGGAAACATGCTTTCCATTGACTTTGATAGACCCCAGGCAATGCATCCTAAGCGACCAGGTTACACCAAATATCATTTAAATTGACAAAAAAATGTTTTGCGGTTTCAGTGGATCGAACACTGGACCTTCAGATTAACTGGACTAAAGTTTGAACTTCAGTCTGACGCTCTCCCAACTGAGCTAAAACCGCAAAATATTGTTTGGACGACACCGGAATCGAACCGGGGACCTCGCGCATGCTAAGCGCATGTGATAACCAACTACACCAGACGCCCAATTTCTTGTATGTTCTAGAATGGTAGACCGTTACGCAAAAACAATATCATTTTCATCGTGGAAAAAAAACAAATTTGGGTGATTTGGTGTAACAACAGACATCGCTTCACAATTTCCTCAACGAATTTAGACCAAGAATAAATTAGCTAGTAGTTCGGTAATTTATTAACTCTAGAAATTTTAGTTTATTTTTTAATTATAAACATTTTTCCTTATTAGGACCCTAAATAAATATATATATTTAATTAATTATTAATTAATTTTAAAATATTTTAATCAAACTATTCAGACTCAATTACATATATATTATTTACTAAAAATGTAACCTGAATATATATTAATATAAAAAAAATAATTATTCATTTTTATTTTTACTTCAGACCTACTTTCATTAGTTTGAAATAGAATTACTTTAAAGTGAGAGCTTTGGCTCAATTATAGTTTTGTATGCTAATTGGAAATGAGACAATTGCGATTCTCTGAAATTGAGTATTTAGTTAACAACCACCCACTGAAGGAAACAGGATTAATATGGTAATTATTAGGTAGACGCTTGAAATTTGCAAAATGATTTGTGTGAGAAAATCATTATCCGAAGGATATATTTTATCTATAAATATTATACAACCATTATAACTGGCCATTATTAGAAACTAATGCAAAATTAACAAATAATATATTATACAGGAGCGTTAGGCACTAGATTTATCTAATGTTAACGAGCTTAACGTCAAAGGTAAGTTCACTGTTAGCGGGGATACCGGGAAGAGCTTGCTTACCGTAGGCGTAGGAGGCGGGAATGACAATTCTTCTTTCACCATTGACGGCCATACCGGCAACACCGACATCCCAACCCTTGATGACTTCACCCTTACCAAGGTTGAAAGCAAAGGGCTTACCCTTGGTGTTAGAGTCGAAGATCTTACCGTTCTTTAACTTTCCGACGTATCTGACACCGACCTTGGAACCCTTCTTGGCAACGGGACCTTGACCGACGGTTCTGTCTTCAATAGAAACACCACCTTCAATCTTTCTGACAACGACCTTGGCAGCCTTCTTAACGGGGACTTCTTCTTCCTTCTTGGTCTTCTTGGCAGCAACCTTAGGTTCTTCAACTTCAGCAACACGCTTCTTGGTTTCCTTAGGTTCTTCCTTCTTGGCGACAACAGCAGCCTTCTTAGGTTCTTCCTTCTTAGCGGCAACGACCTTAACTTCCTTCTTGGGTTCTTCCTTCTTGGCAGCAACCTTCTTGACTTCCTTCTTGGGTTCAACGATTTCTTCTTCAATTTCAGAGTCTAATTCGTCTTCAAGATCATCTTCAGAGTCAAATTCTTCTTCTTCATCTTCAGAGTTTTGTTGGTCATAGGGGTGTTCAACGTAGTTACCGGTAAGGTGAACAGGGTAGGAACCTCTGACTTCAAAGACAATTTCTTCATCGGAGGAAATGACAAGATCAAGAGTTTGTTGGTAACCAGTCTTGGGGGAAAGGGTACAGAGAACGTATTCTTCAACTTCAAAATCTTCTTCATCATCTTCTTCTTCGTCACTTTCTTCAGCGGCGGCAGCGGCAGCGGCCTTCTTACCCTTCTTGGAGACGGGCTTGGCTTCTTCGACGTCTTCGTCACTGAGGTCCATATCATCTTCAGAGTTTTCATCATCGTAGTCATTGACATTGACGGTTCTCTTTAAAATTCTAACGGTGGAGGGCTCTTCGTTATCGTCACCTTCGACACCAGCGGGGTCGAGAGCGGCCATCTTGATGTGAACGGTGACGGGGAAGTCTTCATCGAGGACGGGGGTAGGGATACCGGGGATAAGTTCGAGGTTGTAAGTGCCAATGGCGAGTAAATTAGACATTTTGGTTATAATTATATGTGTAGAGAGAAAAGAAATTCAATAGGAAAGGGAAAAGAAGAGGAAAAAAACGAAAAAACGAAAAAATTACGGCAAACCAACCTACTTATATAGTTTGTAAATTTTTACAGCTCCAGTGATGGCATGAGCCGCATGATCCCAAAAGGCGAAAAAATTTCTCAGCGAAAAAGTACAGTCAATTGCTGGGGCTGGGAGTTGCGCCTCGGGGCTTGCCTGGAAGCGTTCTGGAAGGCTCAAGGGCTTTCTACGCTGGCAACGGCGGATTCGTAGCCTAGGTGCTATACCAACGGGCCTGGCATGGGCTCGTGGTGGGGGTAAATAACGCTACATCTATATAACTGTTATTTCCGGTGCGTCAAGGCATCTATTATGATACCTCCAATATTAAAAAATAGGCACCAGAAAGATACCAATAATATATAAAGATAAGTAACTTAAAACTTGAAACCATTAAAAAATTATTAAAAATTAGTGAAATTCTGGTAAATAGAAAAAAAAGAGCGCAGATTAGTAGCTAGATTAGATACGATAAAAAATAATCAATGCATTTAAAGATAAAAATGGAGTTCGTAAAATATGAGTTTTTATATTAATTTATACCAATATTACACACAAGTAACTTAGAACTTAAGAGCGTGGGGACGGTCACCGTTCTTTAAGGAGAAAGAAGAGGCAAGGTATTGCTTAAGAAGAGTGGTCTTCTTGATTTCAGCAAGGAGAGCGGCATCGACAACCTTTTGGTCAGCGACACGTTCGGCCTTAACTTCCTTCTTTTCAGCGTTGTCACCGAAGAATTCCTTTTCACCGGCAGACTTCTTGGACTTCTTTTCACGAGCAAAGTAAGCAACATCGAACTTCTTGACATCAAGGGATTCAACAGAAACCTTGGTGGAAGTAGCAATGACGTAACGGGGGTTGACTCTTCTAAGAGGGACACCGTTAACCTTGAAGGGACCAGTGACTAAGAGAGTGTTGTCTTCAAGGGCCTTAAGGCAGACAACTCTCTTACCACGGAAACGACCGGCAAGAATGATGAGGACGGAACCGGGAACGATGGAAGCACGGAGGGCTTGGGGACGAGCGGTCTTACGGGCCTTCTTAGCGATGGTCGCGTCTTCGGTTTCGTACCACTTAGGGGCCTTAGTATTGCGGGTAACGTTGGTCTAAAATAGGGTTAGTAAAATGATCTTAAAATAATTTTTTTGATACGATAGATAAAAGATAAAAAGGCAAGAGATATATTGGTAGTTTCTGAATGTGTGATCGAAATCCGCGCAGGAAATATAGTAAATGAATTAGTCGATCTTTTTGGAGAATTCATTGGATACCACCAGTATACATATATACATATGTATAACTAATTTTGAATCATCGGAAAAAGCTCCTTCATAGTAAACTGCAGCTGCTAATTTTCAGGAGCTTAATGTGTTGTACAAGGATACTAATGATAATAACGTCATAGTTCATCCACGTTGACTTTGCCATTATTGATTAGAGATCGGTTTCACTAGGCTGGAAAGTCGGTTATCTCCCCTTATTTAATGGATACCGGCAGAAAACAAAATATACCGGCAAGCAAAACCGTCTGTCGAACATTTGACCTATTGCTTTATCACCATTTAATGGATCCTACATCCGTAGATACCGCACATGCTCCTAACACCGATCGTTGTTGAGAAAATTAACCCATTCAAATTTGTAAAAAAAAATCGAATTTAAAGAAAAACTACAATATTCTGCATCACTTTTTATCTTTCCAGTGTCGAATCGCTTCAAAGAACAAGAATTAACATACGCCACTCATTTTATCTGGTCGTAAGGTATATTAAGTATATATCTCCAAGGACGAAAAAGAGTTTTATCGAAGCTGTAAACCGATGGGAATTGACAGTATCCTCCCACACTAACTATGAGAAGAGTCGGTGGACTGGTATCAGAAGTACCACTGCCATGGACGTGGATATACCTTATCTTCTTGCCGAGGTGTGCTCCCAACTTTTGACGCCCCGAGGAGTTGCCATGGAAGCCGGAATAATCCCAAACGCACCACGTGACGTAAAGTATAGTCACGCCGGCGTGAGTGGGTATTTCAGGGATGCAAAAGAATGATTCGTCCCAAGTAGGAAATCCGGTGATGTAGGGTTTAGGTTATCCCTGGGATAGTAGGCCCAGGGCGCTGACTGCCCACAATAGATCCTAAGATCAGTTCTGGGGTAGGTGCATATAGATAAACAGCCTTAATGAGCCTGCTATGATTAAGAGCCATGGGGTTGTGAGTAGTAATGTGCTGCTTATCCTTCCCAGCGTATAGAAATGGTCTCTCGTATTCATCCTTGCCGACTAGTTCCAGGTATAAAATTAGCACTATTTAAACATATACATACATGGACCAGCCTGAACTAATTAAAAAACAGAGTAATATGGTGCTAGAAGAAAATAATTAGATCCATTTTACCTAACCCCCCCTTGTAATTATTTCAAAGAATGGCACCTTATATATTCCAGATGATTCTCAACGCAAGAGATCTGCAGAAATGCCAGAGATTAAACTAAGGGAGTATATTAATAATAGGGAAAAAAGCGTATATATATATGTATCCGTATACACTTTCCAACCCTGAATACGGGAGGAATCAATGCGAGAGGAAATCGCCTCACAATACATTAGGTATCTCTATTTGAGGTAATTCATTATGACCTTAGCGAGAGAATTCTTTCAACGCAGCAAGAGAAACAACACCCTCAATACTAGAATCGTTCAAGGCTTCAACAACAGCATTGGCAACATCTTGCACAGCTAAAGTGGGCTTAGCACCAATAGCCATGTCTAAACCTAACTTCTTACTAACATTATATTGAGCTTCAACAATTCCACCAATGTAATATCTAAGAGTACGGGAGTCGTGAGTATTGACACCATCATACTTATCGTACATAAAGCCAGGTCTCACTAAGATGGAGCGAAGGCCTGAAATTCTAGCTATAGCGTCTTCGGCTTGACGCTTAGACTGAATATAACCAGAGGGAATAAGAGGAGACGTGTATTCAGCTGAGATGTAAACAAAAGGCTTACGGGCTTGTTGTTCGACTTCTTCAGAATTAACATCAGCGGCTTTTTCATTAACACTGGCAAAAGTATTGGCTAATAGAATAGCTGAATCGCGATTAATCTTATTATAAGTTCTATTTTGATTATCGGCTTTTGCGGCCGAAGAGGACTGTTCATTGAGAGTTTGGTTCAATGGGTTAGCAGCCTTGGCGCTAGAAGAAAAACAATTACTAACCAAAGACTTGATACTATTAGTGATTGTCTTACCCGAAACAGGGGCATTGATAACATCCTTATAGTTGTCTTGTTCAAATAAAACTCCCATAGAGTGAACCACCGCATCGGCATTCTTCAATTGAGGAGCGAGCGATTCTTTATTGAAAACATCAGCGGCTACCCAATTAACTTGAGAAATCCAACCGTTTTGAGTGGGAGGGCCAGCAGGTAGGGCACTTAATTTACCCGAACGACTAATCAATTGAAGTCAATGTTAATTGGAGTTCGGTTTAGCCTGTCTCGAAAAGAGAAATACTTAAACTCAATATCTCAAAATTGCAACTTACGAAATTGAAGTAACCTTCCAACCAGCAGCGACGGCGGCTTGACAAATTCTCTTACCTAAAAAAATACGTAAAGATATATTGCGAATTAGTTACCGAAAGAAATAATAAATATTCAATACTGTGACTTGTACCAATATTCACATAATGGTTCGGCCCAATTATGACCACATACCTAAGAAGCCGGTACCGCCCACCACAACCAACGATTTCTTTAAAGTCTGGCCACTCATTATTATTATTATATTTTTTTTCCCCCAAAGATTCCGTCACTGGACTAGAAAACCACAAACACAAAGCGATTTGTTCCGTAGTAATAATACCGTGCACGACGATCCACCACCATCCACTACGCAGGAAAGCAATGAGTTTTCATCATTTACCCGATTGTCGGTTTTATGCAAGTGTGCTTAGTGGTAAACAGGCGGACCAAACACGATTGGATCCGTTACACCGGGCACGCCAAGCTTCTCGATGGTCCATTCTGTCAGCCAAGCTACAATTGGGCTCGGCCGTGCCTCTGGCGCCCCAAAACCAGGAGTATTGTGGTGAAAATGGAGGTCCTGGAAGGGAACACGCTGTGGCTATGACGTCACGGGAAACACCATAGCAGAAAGCCAGCTTCTACGATGCGGCGACTGTACCAGCTGAAGCGGCTCAATTTATACATATATATTTTTGCACCTCTTCAATCGATGCCCTGTATCCCTTGAGCCACAGTGTTATCTTTCGCATCTTCAAATTCGAAATCATTTCATTTGAGTGGCGCTGACGGGTATAATTCAAACCTCACATCTCATAGTATGTTATTGTATACCCCTTCTAAGCATGGCCTCGTGTTACGCATTATAGCTTGTTTGCTGCTGGCCACAGGGGCTCAGTCGAATACTAAGACTACTTCGCCTACCCCTACCGCAACGGCGACTGGTTCGTCCGTTAATGTCCTTGGCTGGCTAACGAGTGCAATTGCCGCGGTTGAAGCTGGCTCGTCTTTCGATGGTATACCGACTTATATTCCGCTTTCATTGCTCCCTTCGAGAATCCCCGTTAGCCTTCTCCCCAGCTCCATTGTTGTACAGTACCATTTGCAGTCGAAGATAAACGGAACCATCCCCACCAAGGCCCTTACCAAAGACGGCAACAGTCCCTATGGATACGTTCCTAGCTTTGGCCTAAACTTAGCCGCCTTGGTAATATTTGCCATTTATTGGTTCGTCCAAACCGTTCTCGGTGGTTGGTATCAACAGTGGTGGTTTGGAATTTCTTGGTTTATCGGGTGTGGTTTGGAAACCGGTGGTTATATTGCCCGAGTAGAATCGAATAGTGACGTATCAGATATCAACCCTTTTTTGGTACAAATTATTTGTTTGACACTGGGCCCTGCCTTTATGATGGGTGGCATTTACTATATTTTTGGTAAATTGGTTATCATTTGGGGCGAAGAGTATTCGAGATTAAAGCCAATGAATTATGCTATTCTTTTCATTATTTGTGATCTTATTGCAATTATTTTACAAGCTATCGGAGGTGGTATGGCTGCCGTTGCCGTTCAACAAAGATTAAGTCCCCGTTTAGGGGGTCATATTATGGTGGGTGGCTTAGCATGCCAGGTTGCCTCAATGCTGGGATTCATGTTTCTTATTGCTGATACATTATGGAAGGTCTATCGCGCTAAAAAACAAAACCCTGACGATGACAGAATCTTCAATCCTCAATTCGCTCATATCCGTAAGTCCAAATATTTCAAATCTTTGATTGTGGCCATGATTTGCTCTATCATTGCTATCCTTACCAGATGTATTTACAGAGTGGTTGAGCTGTCCGAGGGTTGGTCGGGATTCTTGATCACGCACGAAAGTTATTTCTTAGTTCTTGATGCTCTTATGATGGTGATTGGCGGTGGATTCCTTACTGTTATGCATCCAGGATACGTTTTCAAAAGATACCGTATTCCCATTAGAAATGCTAAGAATGCCGTTTCCAGTTTTGAAGATAAAACTTTGGTTGATATGACAGAAAATACTAGTATTAACTAGTATGCTTGAATTAAACCGCCCTCATGTTATTTTATATTTTCTGTTTTTCATTTCGTTATTTGTCGTATTATAATTTATTTTCCTGGATAGTTTTTTATTTTTATTGACGGTTTTGACTAAAGTGGGGAGGATGTTTCCCCTATCTTGATTAATTTATCTTTATACCCGTCTAGTAAACCCTAGTTTTGGTTGTGTACAAGTTCTGAAAAGTAAATACAATCTAATTGTTACGGTTTCGTAGAATGCGATACAATTTAACCTAAAAAAATTCTCATTCAGTATATGATGATTCATGAAATCGGTTTAATTAAGATTGAGAAATAAACTAAGGTATTTATTGAGAAATATAAACAAGAAATATTGAAGGAAAACGTGCGTCATAGATATTAACCGTCAATATGGAAGAAAACATGAATCATTTAACAATGAGCCACCACAGTAGAACCTGACTTTTTGAAATCGCCAAGGAATCTTCTTAACACCTCTAGACCAAGACCTGAGATAATACTCACCCCTAATATACCAACGACAACCATGTTACTACCTAAAAATTTTCTAGCAGCATCTCCATGCCAACCCTGGTATAAAGCGTAAGTAGTAGTCACTGAACCCAAGTTACCTAAACCAGATACTAAAGCCGCCGAGGCTGCAGTACCAACATCACCATGTCTAGGGCCAAAAATTTCAGCTGCCCAGGTCATGGTAATAGGGACGGTCGGGCCTAAACCAAAACCACAGATCAACAAACCACCATATCTAGCCCATGGTCCATGTGCAAAGGTATTTACAAGTATACCAATAATAATGACCAGCGTTGAAAGCGAGAAAGCCACACCTCGGTATTTTCTGAACTTGTCTGAGAATGGTGTAAAAATTAGAATCGAAATCAAATCACAAATCCAAATAGGAGCGAACAATAAAGAAAGATCAATTGAACTCAAATTAGGGATAGCCTCTTTAATAATAGTAGTACCAGCGACAACGATACCGTTTCCGGTACCTACAACACCAAAGTACATCAAGATTAAAAACCAAATTCTGATATCAATGAAAACTTTCCAGAGATCAGAGAATCCCCAAGCAACTTTAACATATCTTTGTTCCATATCCTTTCTATGTAAAGCACTTTCTTCAGGGGTTAAAATGGCGGACTGGGCAAATGCAAACTTATCGAAGAATCTACCGATTTTGGTGGTAGGCACAGTTTCATCTAACTTAAATGGTCTATCAGGCAGTAACCATAAAATGGCAACACCATAGATGAATGTAATGATACCATAAATCATAAACATCCATTGAAACCCAGCTAAACCACGGTCACCATCCATTTTTTGAAAACCGGCAGAAATCAAGCCTGAGACAGCGGCTGATACTTGTGCGGCAGTAAAGTAATAACCAATTCTTGTAGCAGTTCTATGAGGAGGGTACCATAAAGAAATATAATAAGCCATACCGGGCCACGTACCAGCACTGCACATACCTGATATTAATCTAATTGCAATAACACCACCAGAAGTCGATAATGCTGCATAACAGCCATATACAAGGCCAACAGACATTACAATACGGGACAACCACGCTTGTGGAGCTACTCGAGTCATAATAAGATTAAATGGTACATCAAAAACAATATAACCAACATAGTATAAAGCACTAGCAGTCGAAGTATCGTGACTAGTAAGTCCTAGACGTTGAATTAAGGAATTATGTGTTGACATATTCATCGTCAACGAAACACCGTATGAAGAACTACCGTAAGAGGTTAAAAAGTAAAGAAACCACAAGGCAGGGATGATTCGGAGATCTAACTTTCTGTAGATCCTATCAAGTTCCTTTTCATCAAGATATTCGGGTGTATCCTCTATCGACGCAGCTGAGTGTTGTTGATTATTATTAAGGTTAAAGGACTTGTCATCAGTTGAGGGTGTCATAGATCGAAGAGATGTGGCCGTGTTTGGCTTATCACCTATATCAGATGAATATTTCTTATCGAGCATTATTGAACTTGGTAAATCAATAGAAATTGGGGTATTCCTTAGATATTTAAGATGTTGCTTTTAAAAGACCGATCAAAGAGTTATGATGAGTGTGAATAAAGCGGAATATGATGGCTATTTAAATGAATCAGAATGCACTTATCTATATTCTTCGGCTATTCCCTTTTGGTTTTAATCAGAACAAATCGTATTTTCTTTGTTGAGCGTAATGTTGCCTGTAATCCCAGCAATAGGTTCATTATTATCTGATATATTGCTTTTTCTTGATCTCTCGATCTCTCGGGTGGGTTTCCTTTGTGTATCTGCTCCAATCTCATAAACAGATGCGGTTCCATTGACCGAAACGGTAACTTCAGGGGATCTTATTACATAATGTGTGCCACGAAACCATAGAAATCCCGAAAATGACTCAACAGTTTTGCGAGAAAACCCCTACCCTCATAGTATAACGTGTGGCTTCTCGGGAGTCAGTTGACTGGTACTCCGGACGAAAACCTGAGTCGCGGGTGAGTCCGTTTTATTGGATGATAGGGCTGACGCACATGTTCTCAACACAATTGAGTCCCCAACGAGTCATTTAATGTCAAGAGCCGAGTCATCCCTTAAATGACTTGTTTAAGGTTTAGATCGGTTGTATCATAATTGCCAAGGATGATTCAATTCTGCACAACCTTTTAATTACCAAGTCATGACTCAATTTAAATTTAAATTATAATTAGTATACGTTTAATATGTTGAACTAGCACGGCTTATCATTCCTCTGGTATGATATGCTAGACCTAAGGTACCTCTGAGGCTAGAGGTATCTCTGGTAGTGGCGTAACATTTATTGAAGCCGGATATCAAGTAGGCGTGCTGTTATATTATGATATATATATGTAGATTATGATTTCAAACTTTTGTAAAATAATCTTTACTGAGGGGCCCATTTTGTAACACTTTTTCTCTATAAGTATTTAGGAAAACACTGACAAAAGTGCCCTATAATTTGTTATGCAGTTGATTTGGCTCGATGTAAGCTAAATATTTTTTATTTTTCTAAAAAAAATCTCTATTTTTAAGTTTTTACGAATCAAGCAACAGAACAAAAACAAAAAATTTATTGCAAAGTTTTGAATAGAATTTTAAAAAAATGTATAAATATAAAAATCTAATAATAAATAAATATTAAAATTTAAAAAAATAGAAGAAGCAAACCCAAAGTATTTATACCAATAAATGATTGGAATAGGCAAAAGTATCTTAGCGCTTTAAGAAACTCAGCATAAGGTAGGATCAGTAGAGTGTTTTTGGGAGGTAACGAAATATCATCAGCCCTGAACCCCGCGGTTGACTTACGGACGCTAGGTATACCCATATAAAAAATATAAAAATAATCGATTATGGACCACACGAGGAAACGGAAGAGATCTAATTTATTTACAAATGATTGTAAGTTATATACTGATTATTAATTTTGATCCATAAGATACTTTAACTAACCTTTTGCTTTTTTTCTACGTAGTGAAAACGCTGTTATATGCGTTTGGTGATGTAGCCAATCCATACGCAGAAACGGTTTCGACGCTGGAAGATATTTTAATGGAATACATTATTGACATGGTAAGTTATACATATAGTTTATCTGAGATATGATATTATATATTTTGTAGTTTTAGGTACTGTTTGTTCATTGAAACTAACCTCGTTTCCCCTTCATAGTGCCATGAGGCTGCTAGGATAGCCAAAACGGCGAATAGACAAAAAATAAAAGTGGACGATTTTAAATTCGTCTTGCGTAATGATCCAAGAAAGCTGGGTAGAATTGAAGAATTACTTTCTTTGCAGAAGGAAATCGCCGAAGCTAGAAAAACATTCGATAATTCTGAAGGCAAAAATCTGTCGAAGGCATATAACGAATCCGACAAGGATAAGGGTGACAAGGGTGACAAGGGTGACAAGGGTGAAAAGGGCGATAAGAGTGAAAAGGGAGCCAAAAAGGAAAAGAAAGTATAATCTAATTGTTCTTTCAAAAGAGGTGGCTTTTTTTATTTGACGTGGGATATATTAAGAACACGCACAATCTGGTTTGCAGACTCGTATAATTCGGTTGTACGCTGCCTTCACAGAATATTTATTTAGTCAATCGACGTATCATTAAATATATATATGATTCAAATTTTATTTATGTAGATTATACTCGCTATCTCATTTTAGTTTGGTATATTTGGGATTTCATTTTTACATTACGATTGATTGTATCCCTAAAAATGCTTCCTTTTCAGGCGTGGAGTTTTCAACGTGATATATATATATATATATATATATTCCCAGAAGATGGATTAAAACTAAACTACTCGGTCCTCCTTTAAACTAAAATCAAAATTCGACACTAGCATCACGGCCTACAAATCTTATCGACAAATGATCGACAGCATCTGGATATGAGAGCAGAGCTCCCCAAAGCTCGGCTCATAAGTTCAATATCAATATGATGGCTACGCAAAATTTGGGCACGGGTAAATACCTTAGGAAACCAAAGTTGCAGGCAAAACCATTCATTAGTACCTCAGCCTATTGAAAAGGGCAGGCTCGTGTTTACTTGAAGGGCCCACGGCCATTGGCTATGCATGACATACCAAGCGGTAAGCCTCAGCCCCAATCTCGTTTCGATTTACGCTGGCGTGATGGGATTTGCGATTCGATAATGTCCCAGATCTGCTTAGTGGATCGGAATATCTCGAAGTACATATTAACGGCTTCAATTTATTTCTCGATATATTAAACCCTATTCCCATACGTTTTTATCTTTGTTGTACATTTAATTATGACACAAGATAAGATAATTACAAGAGATGAAGTGGAAGGCTTAATCGCTGAAGGAAGATTGCTTGTCATTTGGCACGAGTATGTCTTGAAACTGGATTCTTGGATTGAAAGACACCCTGGTGGTGATAAGGCGATACTTCATGAAGTCGGTCGGGATGCCTCAGATGAAATGGATGTGTAAGTTTTGCTGCTTTGCTATGTTTTAAATGTATTTTATTCAAATAATAATTTATTAATTCAAACTTTCTTTATATCCACACCTTTTCTCAGCTATCACGCAGATGAAACGCTGAAAAGAATGAAAGCGTACGCTATTGGTAAGAGAGAGCCAGGACTCTGGCGTAATTTCGTCCCACCTATACAAGGAGGTAAATTCCGGAGCTTTCAGGAGATTGAAAAAGATAACAAGGAGCTAGCACACAGAACTTCCGGCAAAGAGAGAGCCAAAAAACGAGGTACTCCACAAGAAATTAACATTGGTACTAAAAATGTTTTTGCGCCTGTAATTTCGAACCAGGAGAGTGATAAATATCTTCATAACTCTTCCCAAAAGTGCCTGGATGATTTTGATAATGATTTAGTGAATAAGGATCTTTTGGAATTCCCCTCTCTTGACTATGAGACCCAGTTTAAGATCACTCAAAAGTTTAGAGATTTACACGAAAGATTTCAGCGTGAGGGTTACTTTCAATGTAATTATTGGGGATACTTCCGTGAGTTTAGCAGAATTGGAACACTTTTCTTCCTATCTTACTATTTTTTCAAGCCCGGCTGGCTTTTTCTATCGGCATTTTGTCTTGGGTTGGCTTGGCATCAATTAACATTTATCGCCCATGATGCAGGTCATTTGGCAATCACTCATAACTATCAGGTTGATAACGTTTTTGGTACATTAATTGCTGACTTGCTGGGTGGGTTATCATTAGGGTGGTGGAAACGTAATCATAACGTTCATCATATTGTGACAAATGATCCTGTTCATGATCCCGATATTCAACATTTACCATTTTTTGCTGTCTCCACTAGATTATTGGATAATGTCAGATCTACGTTTTATGAAAAGGTATTATATTATGACAGTATTGCAAAGGTTACCATTAAGCTTCAACACTATAATTATTATTTGCTTCTCTGCTTTGGAAGGTTTAACCTTTACAGACTTTCATGGGAGTACTTACTTTTAGGCTTAGGCCCTAGAAGAGGGAAGGGTGCTTGGCTAAGATACCTGGAAATCATATGCTTAGCCACATTCTTTTATTGGTTTTTTTACCTTATAATAACCTGTAGTTTACACACTGCTGGTGATCGTTGGCTTTATATTATGGTTTCCCATGTCGTTACTATGCCCGTGCATGTACAAATTACTCTATCCCATTTTGCTATGTCCACTTCGGATCTCGGTGTTTCTGAGTCCTTCACTCAACGTCAACTAAGAACCACGATGGACGTAGACTGCCCCGCTTGGTTTGACTATGTCCATGGTGGTTTACAATTCCAAGCGATTCATCATCTATTCCCCCGTATGCCTAGACACAATTTAAGAGCAGCCCAGAAGTTGGTTAAGGAATTATGTGAAGAGATTGGAATCAAATATACTATCTACGGATTTACTGAGGGTAACGGAGAAGTTATCAGTAAGCTGAAACAGGTGGCTAAACAGGCTTCTATTTTGGCTGAGTGTAATAAGCATATGGTCGAGGAGGCATTGTCTAAGAATTAAAAAAATACTAGACTGCGGGGAAATATTCCAAAAGTCTGTTATTTAAGTTTCAGATGGAGTAACCTATACATTAAATAAATAGAGACCACTAATCCAAATAATAAATAAAATAATTCAATTTGAGTAACGCTATAACCAGAACAAAACTAATCAAACAAGCCCTTTGGCCTACTTTCTTGTGTGGGGCCGATTGCACCCTTTTCTAATTCAAGTGCAAACTGAGTAAATTGCAAATCAATATCTTCCTCATCATTCAACAAATCGTAATAATCTACATCACGGTCTTCAGGTGCCACGTAAGGTATAACACGAGACTTCACCTTTGGCTCATCCTCATCTTGAGTCAAGGGATCACCGAAAATTGGCGTGCTCCCGCTATCATTATGAGTGTCTTGATGCTCTTGGCCACCAGAATAGCTGGTCGAAGCCATATGACGATTAGAATTATTATTATCAACAGCGGACCATCCTATTGTATTCGTTTCAAATGAATCAACCTTTCTTCTTTTCCAATCAGGAGCATCAGAGTTAGAATTCTCACTTGTCACAGATCTCTCGATTCCATTTACTTGACTAATATCATCATAGCCCTCACTATTTTGATTTGCCATTTTGGGCATATAATTGCTCGGGCGATTATCATTACTATCGTAGATATTCGCTAATTTAACATTTTCAGAGGTACGGCTTTGCGCGTTAAAGTTTATATTTGAGTTTCTTTGTTCACCTGAAGGTATAGACGACGACGACGACGACGACAACGCGGACCTTTGCTGCGTAGTAGTATTAACGTCGGGAATATAACCCAGAGAATCATTCAAAAATTTGAAAATAACAGTCATAGTATCTTGCGTCTTGCTTGCATCTAATTTGCATAATATCACGGTACCTGGCCCATCGTAATAACATTCAAAACTACTATTGGAATCGATGGGTGGGGCGATTTGATCAAACGGTTGATTATGATTAATCGATGATGAGAATGAGGCATCGAAATCAGCGAGGGAATCAGCAAAGGTCACAAAATTTCGAAAATCTTTATGGCTTACTGTAAAGTTCGACTGATTTCGAGCGTTGATAACCATATTCTTGTTTATAGGTACCACTAATTTAGTCCTAAATGGCATATTTAATATGCTATTTCGACAATTATCTTTCTCATGCTTCTTTATAGGATCACTGTAAGACTCTATTTTAATAGATCCACTCTCTTCTTCAAACTCGTACCTCAGTTTAGTGGCCTTCAGAGGCATATCTTCTAGGTAGTCTCTAAAGATCCTTGCCGGAATATTGAAATAGTTAGATCCCTTAGATCCTAGGTTACCTATGGAAAGTACACTTGTTTCTTCAAATATTAACACATGAAGCTTTTCAATACCATATTGACAGTGTGTCATAATTTCAAATTTGGGTGAATTAATGCGTGGATGCCGTTCCTTGTGTTGGTTTTCATTGGCTGATAACTTCAACTCACACTTTAGAATTGTTTTATCACTTTCCATTCTTTTAAAAACACTCAGTAGATGTGATGCCTGAATTCTGAATGCATAAGAGACACTGCTATTAGTGTTTGAGCTACTATCATTTCCCTGAGTTGATCTTTGTGGTCTGGGCCGAACTGAAGAAATGTTCTCCGACCTAAAGATATCGTAGTCTTCGTCATTATCATTATGACCACCAGCTACAGTACCTCTCTCACTGTGTATTAGTTTAAGAGTCTTGAAAAAGGTATCTTTATGAAAGGTGATACAACCAATATTAGTTTTAGCTTGGTTATGCGTCCATAATGAAATCTGACTATTGGAAGTTTCAAAATTAATGTATTCTCCAATCCGGGCTAAACACATTATTGATCTAACCCATCGCCGCATATTCAGCGAGCCTTCAAAGCTAGCCTCAAGATGAAACATTTTATACTGCAATTGCTTTAAACTATTTGCTGATAAAACTTCTAGGCTATTTCAGGATTTGTTTTTATGATGTTGCATGATTTATTTCGTGATGCATCATATCGATGGATTTACTCCCAGTATCAACGCGGGCGGGCCACGAGCATAAGCATAAGCATAATGCTCCGAGCTCATTCATATAGTTGGTTAACATTGTAATAGCGGCACCGGATTATATTGTGATAAATGAAGAATGAATCAATCAGTTAGTTCATCAAAGAAAAAAAACAAGGAAACCTCTAGCCCCCGATTGTCGTCATACTCTACCGTCCAACAAGAATCATCTCAGGAGAACGATCAAGAGAACGATCAAGAATGTAGCGGTGTTGATAAAATGAATATCTCTCAAGATGAGTCCAGGGAAGAGGCAAATTTAAATAAAAAGAATGACAGTTATGAAAGAGGTTTTAGGGATAGGGATTCATTTTCTTTTAGTTCATCCAATTCAGCATCGTCTTATGCAGGCTCGGGAGATATAGGCCAGCGGCCACGCGGTGAATTCGTGCCTAGCGAATATCTGACTGACGCATTTCTAAATTCTCTAGATCTGACAGAATTGGATAGAGCTATAGTTATTCAAACTAAAACGTCTGCGTTAATTAATGCGAAAACCACTGAAGTTGAAAGGTTACGTCTAGAGGCCACCAGTAGGCTAGCCACGTTGAAACAATTATTTCAGGATGGCGCCAGACATTTAAGACAGACTGAAAAGGATCTTACTTGGGCTGGTAAAAGGGTGAAGACACTCCATGCTAAAATGAAGATAAACCACCCTATTGAATACAATAAAGCGATCACAAAAATATGTGAGCGGGATAATATTGATTTTTGATAAAGATGATTACCTCATAAAATAGCTACGAACCTTACGACATCACTACTCATCATTCCCCATGAAATATATACGAGGTAAATATGGGGGGTAACGATTTACATAGTTGCTTGATACTTCTTTAATAATAAAAGAAGTATGACTGATGTATGTGAATTATATTGTGAATGTGTGAAGAATGAAATCTTTTAGACATACAAATCACATACACTCGATAAACGACAAAGTAAATCACCATCTAATGCTTTAGAGCCATATTCAGCCTTTATATTACAACACACACACACACACCGATAATATGAGAGCTTACGGGTTGGCTGTTGATATACTTACATGACTATTGGTATATCTTTGGGGTTTTTATGGAGATCAACCGTTCATGTTGATAAAGAAAATCATTTGTACATATTTTAACAGAGAATGGAAAATAAAATTTGTATTGGATATTCTATGTATTTTAAAAGAATTAAGAGCTCTTAGGGGTGACTTCTGAAGCGGTCTCAGTAGCGGGCTTGGCAGCTTCTATAAGCTTAGGTTCTTCTCTACCACCCAAGTACCAGTGGTTGACCCATCTGGCACCTTGAGTGAGTTGAGCACACTCATTGATAAGATGACAACCAAACAACAAGGGGTTGATAGGGCTGATGGAAACAGAGTACTTCATGAAAGTCAAGGAGTAGACGATCAAGGAACCGGTCATGGCACCGGAGATCAATTCAGGATCCTTCTTTAAATCCATTACAGCGGCGATAGGGATACCGAAGTTTGAGACGGGGCCCCAGAAATGAGTAGAACAGACATCTATAAAAAAGCAAACAAGGCGAGAATAACAAGCAACAATTCAATATAATTATTGCGATGGCACTAATGGTTAGTAAAGAAATAAAATCGAGCCAAGTCAGGAGGACCCAAATAAAGTGTCAAGGGGGGAGGATGAATTCACATATGGGCACATCACATACATCTAAAAAAATAAAATAAAATAAATATAACACCAAAGAGGGACAAGTAAAGTTAGTATGAAGAATAAGTGGATTGGATATATACAAGTATTTCCATTTCGGACGAGGTCACTCAATTGGCATAGCCAAACGACGCCGACGCTTACGGAATAGTGACGGCCAGCCCATGGGTTGATGGGTTGGTCGGTCGATGCGGCCAGGATGGGCCTAACGGCGGCGCGGCAGACGGAATATACACATACTTGACAAAGTCTTTGCTGAAGATGAAGTTCTGAGCCTTGGAGAATGCGGACGACATGGTGGATATGGATGGTTTGGGGTGTAGGGGGTCGCTGAGGTCAAGGTCAGAGCAGAAACTCAGACCTGAACGAGCCAAATCATGCCTGGCCGTAGAGGAGGGGTAATAGTGGCCTTCCGCGACGCAGGCCCGCGCGGGACCGCCAACCCGACTTCCACGGCGGGCGGGATTACGTCAGCGCTGACGTCAGCGGACGTCAAGGAAGGCCTCCGGAGCTCCCATCTTCGATCTCATCGCGCAACGGCGGACGGAGCCTGGCGATGTCATATACACGCTACCACGCCGTTATCGCGAGTCACCACCACCGTACCTCACCATGTCCGACCCCGACCACTACTTCTACGCACCCCCACCCCCTCCGCCGGCGCCGAAGCCGGAATTGAACTCGCCTGCCGCCGCTGTGCCTCCTAGCAAGGACAGGAGGTCTGCGGAAGGCCAGCCACAACCGCCAAATAACCCATCTCACGCTCAAAGTCGAGATCAGATAAGGAAGAAGCAGCTGGATGTCCTGAATGATGAAGCTAGACCCGCCCCGGATCATTCCACCATGGTCTCTAAACAGCTATCCGCATTCAACTCCGGTGGACTAGACCCGGGCCATGCGGAGTCCGCAACTGTTCCGCCTGTGATGCCTATTGACACTGAAGTCACACAAGCCCCATCGTCATTATCATCAGCTCCTAATACGGCTGAAGGCCACGCAGTGGGTAATACCGCCAATAAGCAGAAGAATAACCAACCCGCGAAGCTCAACCCTAATAATAATAATAATAATAATAATAATAATAATAATAATAATAATAATAATAAGAATAAAACTCCCAACAAGCAACCTCCTGCCAAAAAGAATCTAGACCCTGTACCCATCCCCGGAACTGGTATTATGCTTGTCACCGATGACGATATTAAAGCATGGATCCAACAGCGGAAAAAGAACTGGCCTAGTCGTAAACGTGTGGAAGAAAAGACCCAAGAGAGACAATTGCGCGACAAGGAGAGAGAGCTTATCAAAACTAACCAGGATGAACTTAAACGACAACGTCAAGATCAAGGCGAAGAAGATAATAATAATAGCTCCCAAGATAATAAACGACCAAAGACCTTGGGGGATAAAAACTCAAAACCCCTATGTAAATTCTTCACTCGAAATGGCCATTGTAGATGGGGACAAAAATGCAAGTATCGTCATGAGGCTTCAACTACTGATACCGATTCAAAGGATAAGAATAACAATATTAATTCAAAGTCTGGTTCATCAAAGGTCAGAAGATTTGAGCCCCGAAAGTTTGAGCCACCTACTAAATCGTCATTATACCAACTCATGGTTGATAATAGTATGAACGAAGAAAATGGAAAAGTCTTGGATTTCGTTAAATTTTTATTTGACAAGAATCATCTTCAACCTGTCAATCTAGAGGATTTTGAGTATTAATCATGGCTTCTATACCTACCCCCCCTCCTCCTCCTGTATTATTCGTTTAGTGTATATTATATCCCATATTAGTTAATCCACGGCCTATTTCGCCTTGACTTGTAACATAGAATATTATTAAAAAATTATCCATAAAAGTTATTAATGAATTTCAAAAACATTACAATATCAGGGCTTGGAATATAATGAAAAAACAAAAATCAAACTAAGAGCAACCGGTACTCAAAAACTAAAACAGAAAAAAGAAAAAGAAAAAAAAAAGAAAGAAAGAAAAATCAAAGGCCCGCCCCCAGGTGTCCCTCCAAAATGAAAACATCACACAGAGCCGAGCATCGTACAAAGAAAAACGAATATAATCGAACTTTTGTTTTTAAAAAAAGTTTAATTCGGATTTGAAGCCACAAGAGCAGCCAAAGTACCAACACTGCCTACTAAAATTCCACCAATAAAAATACCAAGTTTTGCCTTTTTGTTTGTCGATTCGCCATGGTTCTGAATAATAGGTTTAGGACAAATTGTAGAATGTGATGAGCAGCTACCTTCCACAGCTTCAAGTGACCTTTTTCTGGAATGATTACCCCAATTAATCCTAGGAACAGATTTATCAGCGCTAACTGAATTAGGGGTCTCACCTAACCCGAGCAGTTTGCTAGAATTTTCCAATGATCGGTTTCCATTTATTTTGAGACGTTTGATCACGGAATTAGTTTCAGATGGGTGCGAAAAGATGTAATGACTACTGTCATTTAACACTGGGTCATTTGTATGCCTGTATTTCTCTCCAGAGTTAAAATTATAACCATTCTCAGCACAAACGGCCGGGCCGGAATCAAAGATATAGCATGAATCTGTCTCAGGAGATTTAAAACCAGAATTATCACATATATTAGAAGAAATCACGAAGTCAGAGGTTGAAGCTCCACTCGAGCCATCTGCACTAACATCATCTTTGGATAAAACATTCTGTTCTGAGCTTGATATGGAACCCGTTTTACCATTGTAAGAAGAATGATCCATAGCAGATAGTAATGACTTATGCACAATTGGCTCATCTGCAAAAGTTACAGATTTGATTTTTGACAACGATGTGCCACCACCCAATAAGCCAGGAGAATTACTCAAATTAGTTTCCATCTCATCATCCTTACCTGTAATCGGAAGAAGTGTATCATCTACTCCAGTGGAGTCAGAGTGATATGCATATGCAGTAAGTAAAGCATTACTGTTAACTTCGCTTTTATTTGTATCATTTAGGGATGCGTTTCGAACAATGTCATGATTTTGTGAGGGCAAGCCGCATACCTGCTCAGCGGCTTTAGGCGCTCGCGTAGTTTGAGGTCCTACCAAATCATTTTCAGCAACTGATATCTTTGAATTATCAAGAAGAATACTATCTAATTTAATATTCAAAGGCTTTCGTGAATTAGAAGTTACACCACAACCAAGTGAAATCTTATCACCTTCTTTTAGAATATGTGGCGTTTTAGGGTCTAATTCCTTATCGTTGACTGAAGTATGAAATTTACTGTCCAAGTCAACAATATAAAGACCATTTGAAAGTTTACGGTTATCATCATCACCGTCATGATAGAAAATAATAGCATGATCGCGAGATAAAAGAGTCCTTTGAAATCGCAAATTTCTGGAATGGCTAACCCGTTTGTTCTGACTTCTTTCTGAGGCACGACCAATAATTGCATAAAAACGGCCAGCGCGGTAATCATTGCTAATTCCTTCTGAAAGGTAATTTTTTTCATTTTCTTGCTCAATATCATCCGGATCTTCGAGATAATCAAAATTGAAATCAAACGCATCAATTTCAACGGTACGCTCTCTATGTGACACCACTTCCTCACTATTGTCTTCCGCTTGCGAAAACGTTACTCTCACCATAGTGTTATGAATGAAGGGGGGCGATTTGAAATTAATAAAAGAGTAAATAGTTATTGATGAATAATCAATATAAAGGGGTCAAAATAATTGAATTAAATGCGAAAAGAAGTTAATTATACTTTGACAAAATAAAGGAAAAGAAGGGGTTGAGCACACAATGATGAATGGAAATCAGAGGGGGGATGAAATCAGATAAGGGCGAAATGTGATATGCCTGCAGCTGATTGTGGGCAGAATCCGCAAACGCCGTAAACATGCCCTAGCGGCCACTGGGAAGCGCCACCCCACCGCTTTGCCCCAAAAGAATTGAAATATATATAACTCTCGCCTTGCGTATCATGCATGCTCTTATAGTTTATAAGCAACTCTAGGCATTTGAGTAACCATAAACGATACCTTATGAAGGAAGCCCTGGTAATGTTGTATTTAATCTATAGTTCTTATATGGTTCAACACAATCTATTTTATATATCACATAACTACTTGGGACTTATCAATACCTTCCCCAACTACTCAAGTGTTTCTGGTAGCTGAGCCAATAAGAACTTTGATAAATCTGTGGATATAATATTATATTCAGAATCAAAGCCAAATGTGTATGGACTTGGCAAATAATGAAGCAGCGATTAAAAGGACTTTGATATCATCAGGCCGTGGTCACAGTGTGTTTGGGACAATGGTGTGGTCTCGTCTTACTCCTCTCGTCCATTCGCGAGATATTAATAACCCAAAAGGACTTTATATTGACCAAGATGAAGACATCCAGATATATGGGATAGTTTAATGAAAACGCTGACGTCAGATAGAAAATATATTATATAATGTATAATGAGAATGTGGGGATGGAATTCAACCTATAGAGTAGAGAGTAGTTCATGGTTTCGAAATGCGATCCCCTTCTTCGGATCTCTCGGATCCATTAAAGGGTGATAGAGTGACAGCTTAGAAAAATATTAATACTACTTATTTATACCCGACGATCGTTTATTTGTCTATTTGTTTTGATTCTCCAAACAATTAATTATAATTAAATTTATACAATCACTGCTATTCTATTACCCTTCTCTGCATTATGTCCGAATCCACTAACCCTTCATCCGGTGGGATTCCTCCAAACCTTCTAGACTTGAAAACTTGCAACATCAGTTATTAAAAAGAGGGTATAAAGGACACCACTAAACCTTCCCCCCCCAAAAAACAACAACTCCTATCTGCCACTTTGGTAGTAATATATATATTCTTTAGCCCATGGCAAACATTTAGGAGGTTACAAACCATTACTGATTCTGTGTTTAAGAGAAGAGAGAGACTTTTCGATAAAGACACAACACCCGACTACTGTAACCCCTCCAATAGTAGCTGAAACACCATCATTTATTTTAAATGTTATATTTAGACTTTAATGCCTCGCGATCTTACCAAACATAATCTATTTAAAGTAAGCTTACGGTGACGAACCATTTGGGATAACAAAGCTGCGGTAACTGTGATAGTTAATTATAGATATACATGACATGCCTTAAAAAATAGATATAGAAGTGAGTATTTTTTTATTTATTAATCAGTTTTAGATTTCATTACATTCCTAGCATTGTGAGATATATTTTAAGAAAAAAAATATAAATAAAGAAATAGATAAATACACAAAAATAAATAGATAATTAAACAAAATAGATGAATAGATATTGTATCATTCAATAATTTAGTTTTCTAACCAACCAATGGAACGCTCAACACCACGTTCCCAAAGGGCGAATCTGGTGTCTCTTTCTTGAACAGTGACTTGAGGCTTGAAGGAATGCTTACCCTCTTGGTTGATATGCTTTAATTCATCAAAACTCTTGTAAATACCAACGGCGAAACCAGCGGCAATAGCAGCACCAAGAGCAGTAGTTTCTCTCATGGCAGGTCTTTCAACTTCAATACCTAAGATATCAGCTTGGATTTGCATGGCCAAGTCAGAGTTGGTCATACCACCATCAACTCTAAGTTTGGTGAAGGGGGTACCAGAGTCACGCTCCATAGCATCCAAAATAGCCTTAGCTTGGAAACAAGTGGCTTCAAGAACAGCACGACAAATATGTTGCTTGGTTGTGTATTGAGTTAAACCTAAAATGGTACCTCTGGCATCAGAACGCCAGTAGGGTGCGAATAAACCAGAGAGAGCAGTAACGAAGATAACACCAGCAGAGTTCTCAACTTGACCAGCTAAAACACCAACTTCTTCAGAAGTTTTAATAAGACCTAAATTATCACGGAGCCATTTGATAGCAGAACCGGCGACAGCAATAGAACCTTCCAAGGCATAGACAGGCTTTTGACCCTTGAAGTGGTAACCAACGGTGGTTAAAAGACCATTCTTAGAAATAATGGGCTTTTCACCAGTGTTGTATAATAAGAAACAGCCAGTACCGTAAGTGTTCTTAGCCTCACCAGGTTCAAAGGCCAATTGGCCGACGAGGGCAGCCGATTGATCACCGAGACAACCGGATAAGGAAGTACCAGAGAAAGAACCAACACCTAATCTACCGTAGATCTCAGATGAAGAAACAATTTCTGGTAAGACAAGCTTTTCAACGTCAAAGAACTTCAATAACTTATTATCCCATTGTTGGGTTTCAATATTCATAAACATAGAACGGGAGGCATTGGTAGTATCAGTAATGTGTCTACCACCGTTAAGACCACCGGTAAGGTTGTAAAGCAACCAAGAGTCAACGGTAGAGAAAGCCAAATAGCCACGATCGTAACAGGCCTTGACTTCGGGGACATTGTCTAAAAGCCATCTGACCTTAACACCGGCAAAGTAAGTAGAGATGGGTAAACCACAGAGGGATTGAATATCCTTAGAGCCCTCCTTAGCTTCTAATTGCTTAACAGTACCCGAGGTTCTAGCATCAGACCAGACAATGGCATTGTGTAAAGCTAAGCCAGTTTGAGTATCCCAGAGAATGGTAGTTTCACGTTGATTGGTGATACCAATACCCTTAATCTGGGAAACCTTAATATCCTGGGCTCTTAACTTCTTGGCAACTTCTTCCATACAATGGGAAGCGGTGTCGATCAACTCTTGGGGGTCATGTTCGACCCAGCCAGGGTGAGGATAGATTTGGGTGAATTCAATTTGGTGAGAAGCAATGGGTTGACCAGAGGGGGTAAAGACAATGAAACGGGTTGAGGTAGTACCTTGGTCAATGGAACCAATATATTGTTTAGACATGGTGAATTAGCTTTGAGTATAAATAGATAAAAATCAATTAATTGGTAGGGGGAAGATTTCCGTCAATTGGCTTTAGGGAAGGGGAGGGGGGGAAAAAGAAAGGAAGGCAGCGAAAACTAGCTACATATATATACATATATATACTTTTTGAGGCCTAGCAATCTACGGAGTATCTATCCTGAGCGGTCTCATCTCTCCTGACTCCCTGCGCGCTTCCCCATCTCAATTAGCCCAGGCCCGTCATCACAACACGCATACCTCAGCCGCTGGGCCTCACGGGCTATCCCAGCCCACACACCCGCAGAAGCCCCACATCCCCATTATACTCCGAGAAACACAACTAGCGGTTTTCCAGCGCCTGAATAAATAGATCTACTAGCTGAACTGGGCTTTATGGGAGGGCAATTAAACGCGTACTACCATGAGATGCTTGTTACATACAAACCTCGACAATTGTAAAAGGGGTTGGTTTCCATTCCCCAGTAACGCGCCACTTTTAAAGGAGTACTGTTTAAAGCTAATACGAGGTGGGCCTATGATATTAATCGTTGCGACAAGATCAGCTAATTCGTTTGGTAGCCGAAATCTGCAGCACCGTGCGAAGCCAATTAACGCCGGAGTGCCGCAAAAAGTTCGGTATTTGCGGGGATCGGACAATCAGGGGCCAGAGATGAGACTGATTTTGGTTATTAACTTTCGTGTTCCAAGGATAACCACACAATAAAATAATACATGCTACTATTTTATTAGCTAATAAAGCCCATGCCTGTGATGGCCATGCACGTGCTTGCGTGGGGATGAGGCCGGGGATAATGAACGGCCCGGGACGGGCGAAAATTGTAAAATGTCAACCGCTTTGCCGCATCCAACGGAAAATAACCCGGCCCGTATATGCACAACAAGAAACGATAATAGAGTTGGTGCCAAGCCCCCTCCCCCCACAAACGCAAGTTTCCCCGTCCTGTACAAGCACGATAATTGTTCAGCGTATTTTATTGATTCTCGGTGAAATATAATTTATGTATATTTAGCCTAAGTAGCAAAAAGCAACAACAACAAGGAAACCTGAATCCTGGACCTCGGGATAACTATTTTCAATCTGATTCCACGCTTATGAACCGAGACGGAGTTCCGATCTCTCCGCGGCTGCCCACCATAGCTTGGAACTAGGCACATCTTCATCAAGCTAATTAACCCCTTCAGTTTAATGTATACGAGTTTATATTGAATAAAATAATTAAAAGTAAATAAATTTATTTGTTTAAGTTTGAACTATGTTTTTGGGGTAAAATAATGATCTGTTATTCCATTGCATGGCCAGTTGTGTATGGCGAGATTTCCCCAGCTTCCCCCCATAGATAGACTGCAGCTAGCCCTCTCAGGTCCCAAAGTCCGTCCGAGCAATCGGAATTCATCGCACCAAATATGTTGTTCTACACCAGCTCAGTAATCATGCGTAATACCACGTATTATTATTAATGTCTCACAAGAAAATCCGGACCACCATTGAGGCTCCGGCCCACCTGATTTACACTTTGTATTAAACTGTTTGTTCTAGAGGACATACGTGGGTAATCTGAGACATGCAACGATAATGGAGCTTTGAGGGTGAAACCACTGAGGGTGGTTTGGCTTGTAGCTAACAGCACACTGGGGAAACCACACACCATATATTATCTTGGCAAGGGGAATGTACGTTCCGCCCACCTGCAGTGCATGCCCGCGACCTAACCCGCACTATGCGCCCACTCAACTTGTATTTTATTCTACCTGAATGCCGCATCAGACCCCTCAGTTTAGTATTACCCCGTTAACCGTGTACCTTGTTGAGTTACACAATAAGCTCCAGGTTAAGGTGTTCTGAAAATCTGAAATACCTTAACCCTTTTTTTCCTTGGTCCTGGGGGGTGGGTGTCCACGTGGAGACGCTGAGGTTCCCCTTCTGGCGTCCCATCTATAACCCACCAGTGCCGCTGTTTATGCGCGAGCCGGAAGAATCTATTGTATTGCTACCCATGTATTGGTATACGACTCCCGATCTATTTACAAATTAAAAAGCACGTATACATGTATATAGAAGGCAATCTTAGAGGCATATCAGCCGTATACCGTAAAATATGGAAAACCATCATTATTAATATTCACGCAATGCCGCAAATGAAGTGATATTCGGGGGGATCATAATGCATTCGCAGTCCTTCCCCCGGCTTTTCGGCGTTCTTTCGTGCGGGAAACTATGCAGCCGGTTGGCTCCATCGTTTCGCCCCATCTGACACCATATGCTTTTGTCTAATTTTTCTGGGCCACAAGTAATAATGCGAAACTAATATAAATTAAGGGTTTCGCCGGTGCTAGAGCCTTTCCCGGATGACATCTTTTTTCCTTATTTCATTCAGTTTTTTTCTTTTAATCTTTTCTAGTTGAACTAGTCCTACCTTGCCCACGCATTAAAAGACTCTATTTTCTCTTCTTGTTTATATCATTTGATTTAGTCTAAATATATATATAAGATGAGCGGAGATCATACACATCAGGAGAAGAAACTGCCCCTATGGCCTCGCATACGTCATATTCTAAGAGAACCCTTAGCTGAATTTATCGGTACTTTTATTCTTATTATCTTCGGTTGTGGTGTCGTTGCACAAACCGTTCTTTCCGCCGGTAAAGCCGGTGATCCCCTTGGTATTCATTTCGCTTGGGGTATCGGTGTCATGTTTGGTGTTTACGCTTCAGGTGGTGTCTCTGGTGGTCACCTTAACCCGGCTGTTACCTTAGCTGCTTGTATCTTCAGAGGTTTCCCTTGGAAGAAGTTCCCCATTTACATGTTCGCTCAAACTTTCGGTGCTTTCTGTGCCGCCCTCGTCATTTATGGTAATTATAAGTCTGCCATTGATGCCTTTGAAGGTGTAGGTGTCAGAACCGTTATTGGGCCTACCGCTACCGCTGGTATTTTCTCTACCTACCCCCAAGATTTCCTTTCTACAACTGGCCAATTTTTCTCTGAATTTATCGCTACTGCCGTCTTGGAGTTCGGTATTTTAGCTATTAACGATGAAAAGAACCTTCCCGCCGGAAACTTGGCTCCTATTATTCTTTTGTTCCTTATTCTGGGTATTGGTGCTTCCCTTGGTTTTGAAACCGGTTACGCCATTAACTTCGCCAGAGATTTCGGTCCAAGAGTCGCCGCCACTGCTGTCGGTTACCCCGCTAGTGAAGTTTGGGGTGTTGGTAATCACTACTTCTGGGTTCCTATGATTGCACCCTTTATCGGTGCCACCTTTGGTGGTTTCCTTTACGATCTCCTCGTTTACACTGGTGAAGACAGTCCTCTTAACTGGCCTTGGTTGGGTTTCAGCAGACTTATGCATCCTCGTACAACTTTTTCCAATGCCCCCCGTGGTCCTCCTAATAGCAACTTGGATTTGGTCCCTGCATTTGAAAATAGTGATGATACTAAGAATCAAGATATTTCCCATGCCAATTAGGTGTTAAATTAACTCTGGATCATCTTTATATTTATTCCATAGCACCTTCCTTGATAATGATTCATTAATCAGTAGGTCGGCAATAATTCGCCTTTCCCCCCACCCCCCCATTTCTCTAAACGATGATTTGATACTGCCATCGTCTTCCTTTTGATATATCTATTTTTCTATTTTATGTGGTAGTTGTAATTTTGTATCTTTTGAAAATTTAGTTAATTAGTTGTGAGTACATTTTTTTAAGATACTTCATAATAAAAAATCTTATGTATTTATTTTCCCGTTATTATTTTTTAAAGCGTAATTTAAAGAATATTATACTAGAGTGCATTAAACCGGAACTTTGAAATAATACCATAATAATAGGTACCGGTGAAGTGGGGCCTCCTAAGCATTGCTATATCAGACTATCTCCTATGCTACAAAATTTTTGCTGGATTTTTGGAAGGCTAAAGTAATGGGCTAAACGTTAAACTTTAATTATCTAAAGTGGTGGGTAAAACCTTGCCCTGAATAAGCCGTTTTACCATTTAGGGGGTGGTGGAGTATAAAAGCAAATTCATTTACTTCCAGCCTGGTGGGCACATCCTTCAGGTTTTGAGGGGAAGTAGATGATCATACATGGATAGCAAGCTGTAGTTTGCTACCGCGGGTTCTTAGTTATTAAATATATTCCACAAAAATAATTAATATAATACTGAGAGTATGGTTAAATTTAAAACAATATTTTATATTTCGTTTATATTTATTTATCCAATTTTTGATATTAACTTTAATAATTTCACCATTACATTTAGGGCCAACCATTCATATATAGAAAAATCCCGTTGCCAGGTACACGATGTAACGTGAGCGCATATACCCCGGGGTGGTTGCCCTGAAACAGATGAATGGGTGTGGGAATTCTCAGTCCATATGGTATAATCACATTGCTTTTTGTTTTTGAGCACCTGATTACAAAGTTTGGGTATTTGCTTTTTCCTTTTAAGCTACAGAGCTTACGTTTCACTATGCATAGCATGATCCCGGTAAGGTATCATCATCTACCTACTGCGTCTAACCACGGAATAAATATTGGATGATTTCATAACCGTTGAGGCTCCGAAGCCTAATGGAACCTTATTCGAATAAAAATAGAGATCGGCAAATATTGGAAAATTACAGAAAAAGGGAAGCACGGCTCCCATCCTGGAATAGTTATTCTTTCTATCGCCATCCACCAATTACTGACTACACAGATGATATTATATATTTAGAGGGGTAAACTGAATATGTCATGTCCAGTTGAAGCAAAAAAACAAATGCGACAATGTGGTGCGATTATCTCGCGAATAACAACCGGGAATAAAACACCTCACATCAGATATTGGTATACGTGCCGATTCTATAGGGGGCCTCGGTGAAAATAAAATTTTTACCGGTATCCGGAGTTATTATTACCGAGGATACATCTATATGCACATTTTCCGCCGAGAACACGATAACTACAGGTATTCAAATGTTTGAGAGGATATGGGAATACGAGGCGCAGTATTATAGCTTGACCGAATCTGGTGTGTGGAATGACAAAGATTTTAACCTTGCATATTAACCAATAAAACCTGCCAAAGTTTCTTCCGAGGTATATTTTAACCCGGGTAATTATCCGTAACGTTCCTAGTTTATTCCGGTGAACCCGCGTTTTTCCGTAAACGCGCTAGCTGCTTCGATCTACGATAAGCCTTTTATTTATGATCACAAATATTGATAGTATTACGAGAGTATTACGAAAATGCGGGCTCCGTTAATTGGGAAAAAGAAATCACGCTTGAGTTTCTAATAAAACATTTTATTATCGTGGCTGCTTTATAATTCCATGGAATCTAATCAAGGGTTTTATTAGCCTTCTGATAGGCTCTATGACTGGGACTTTGGGTAAAAGAAGATATGATACAGCCCAAAGAGATATATAACTTCTTCTCTCATTTTTATATTTGATTTTTAATTTCAATAAAAAATGTCAACGATATTGTTTTAATGTTAAAGTTTTATTGTGTATTTAAAAAAATCTCCAATTTTCAAATGTAATATATTGTATACTGAAGACAAAGTGAAAAAATGATTATGGCTATTATCTCTTCTTATTCTTTTTGTTTTTGTTCTTGTCCCCATTATTCAATTTTTTACTGTTCTGCATCCCCTTGGCCCTTTCATTTGGTTCCTCTGAAACGCAGCTAGTGGATAATTCCACTTCGTTTACGGGAATCTGAAGAGCATCAATATTAATAGATTCTACTTCAGGGGACAAACTGCTATCCTCAAGGGATAAATGAGAAATGGTAATATTATCGAATACTCCTTGAACATCTTCCGTTGTACCCACGATTTCTTCCTGGGAGTTTCGTATGATTTCTTGTAAAGTAGTAAAATCACTGGTTGTACTAGTATATTCATTTTGATGCGTTGTGGCCTCAATATCTTGTCTTTTAACTTCATATACCAGCATGAAAACATGTCGACCACCGTCTAGCACCGAATTCAGCGAAGCCCGTGTAACGGATTCATCACTTGTTCGCCACCAGATACCATCTGGTATATTAGTTTTATCTTCAGCGGAGTTTGGGTTTTGCGATTCACGCTGATGGTACTTCGTTTTACGGAAGCAGATGTAATGGCCAGAATGATGATCACCTATATGGCAAATAACACTCTTCAAATAATATATAGGTAGGGGCTTATTTGCCGTACCAACCATGGGGTATCTAGGATCAATGGCCAGGTCACCGTTTTCGTTATAAAAATCGCTAACATAAAATTCTCTCATATCCAATTCCAAGGGAAACTTCACTCGAGCTCCACTTTTCTTTAAACCATAATTTATATCAAAAATGGAGCGATTAATATGAAAAGACAAAATTGGTGGTAGGGGATTTGTAAATATTGTTTGTTTTGTCTTCCGAGTTTTGAATTTTTGTCGACCTATAAATTTGATATAGGCAGTTTCGTCAATCTCACTATTGGGCGAATCCAGATCACTTAATAGTTGGGATATCTCGTCATACCGTTTCACCATTATAGATTTGAGTTGCTTATTTGAGCTTATCTTGCGACGAAGTGAGTCTTCCCCCTGATCCGATTGGTCTACCTTCGCCACTATTTTTTCGGGCTCTAAGTCTTGACTTGTAATAATCTCAGGAGGGGAGTCAATTGAACTGCTGAGGTCTTCTTCTTCCCCTTCGTTGACGATCACCAGAGATGATTCACTCATGGCACGATCAATAGGCGAAGAGTATCTTTCTAAATCTACTTCAATGTAATATATATTTTTTTCGATCGCATCAATTTTCTTCTGTAAATCTTCCAGAAGAGATGTTAACCCACAGTGACTACACTCAACATCATCAATAATTTCCATAGCGCAATAGTTCCTAATCAAATCGTACAGATCAATAAATCCATCCAAGGGTACGCCTTGTGGAAAATTTAAACTGATTCCACTAAATGTTTCGTATCTTATACCACCATCGGTAGTCTTACACCTCGTACAACCGATCCTTGTGCCAGTAATACCATCAAAGGGGGTGACTAGTTTTGCTAAAGAATTTGCCTTAATTACCTTGGAGGGTGTAGGACATGTATCTACATTAGCCTCTTGTGGCTCGAGCGCTGGTGAACTGAACTCACTCTTAGATTCTCCGCCAGAATTAGCCATTTCTGTTTGAGTTCGTAAACGTAAAACGTCTGTTTCCACCGCTTCAACAAGCTGTTGAAAGAATTCTTGCGCGTCTTCTTGGTCATATGAATACCATCTTCTTTTAGCTTTAGCATCAAATGATTCTATCAAATGTGAATTCTGTAAAGTACGACGCTGAGATTCGCGCGTGTTAAGGTTTTCATAATACATAGCGAGTAGATTGAGCAGCTTAGATTTCCCTTTTACATTTTCCAGCTTGTTTAATGAATCATCAATCTCCAAAAGGTCCTGCTGATTTTCATTAGTTTCAATTATTTTAACATCAACTTCAAGACCGTTCTCCACAATTTGACTGACCTTAATTAGGCCTTTTTCGCTTCTGTCAACTACCGCACCATTTTCAATGAACGCATCTAAACTATCTAGACTAGCCAAGGTTTGAATCACACTATTCATGAAACAGAAATTTGATGAATTATGAATACCAGGAATTGATTTTGCATTTCGCACTTTACGCTCTACCGTTACTGGATTTTCTATTTGTTCCAAGTCGAATGCATTTTCGCCTGTATTAAGTTCAATGATGGTTTCATCAAGTGCATCAAAAATAGCATCTTTGTCATCGAAGCCAATGAATGATGATAATGATCCACCAGTGAAGTGATTGATGGCATCTGTTGATGCCGAAACGAAAGATTTTAATGACGATGAAAAATAGTTGAATGCCATTTTCTTCACGCGGCGTGGCGATAATAGTAAAAGGGTAAATGATACTACTAAGAGAGCAATAAATATTTTGACGATATAGAAATCCGTAATTCTGGCTATTAAGCTCTTACCGAATGAAGTACTTTTTGCCGTGGTTATGCGTTGATATTCTTGGCTAGCGGCCCTCCTAGAGTTGCGCTGATGAATCTGGGATGACGCCCCAGCTAAATTGGAATTAACAAGTAAAGCAATAACAGTCCTTGTTACACCCAATAGATTGTTTCTGGATCCTGAGCTAGACCGACCGTGATTAATAGATCCTGTACTTGCGGGGTCTGACCACATAGGGATATTTTTAGCCTCCTTTTCTGTCGAAATCAGGAACTAGAATCTATGAGCGCCTGAAAAAGATACGAAAAAGGGTTACAAGCTTAACGAAATTGATATTAGAAAGGAATCTATGATATATTCTTCGATTACTGATTATAGATTTTGGAGGGACAAGTGGCTTTCCGTTTCTCAAAAAACGCCTCCAGCGAATTCAGCACATATACTAAATGTACAAAACTATATTCGGCCAAACACCTTCGGCAGGGCCGAACAGGGTTGAGATTGGGACCAAAAAGATAAGCCACGTTCAGTCCCTCAGGGCTTCTGCTGGGAGTTAACATTTATACAGCCTGGAGCTCCCGGGTTAGGGGATCTGGTTTTTTTTTTCTTTTTTTCTTAATGGCATTGATCAGGCCCTGGTTACAATCAGCGGGGTTTGAACTGCCAGAACTTTTCAGTTACATTTATCGAAGTTACACAAAGATACAATCATGGCCAAAAAGCGTAAGTGCGACTTCTTTTTACAATAACGGGTTAAATGTTAATGAATCAAGGCTTACATTATTGTTAAATGTGTTCCTCATTACAGTTTATTTTGTCACCTCATTTGAGAAAACAGTCTAGCGTCTTTTTGCGTATTGCTAACATGGACATTCGCTTATTTAGAGCAATCTACCCGTTCCCGTGCCGCTCGTCGTGCTACGACACCCGACCTTGATACCGCTCCTTCTAATGGTACCACAATGAGCAATAATGATTCTGGTCTTGATGGTAAGACCAGAGTTCAACAAAAGGTTGCAGAATTATCAGTCCGTAGTAATTTCGATAGTGATGAAATATTAGTTCGTGCCAAGGCCTTAGGTTCTGGTTCCTCAGGTGTCCTTGGTTCTGCTGGTATTTCTAAGGGTGCTGGTATCAAGAAGCTTAAGCGTGGTGCTGCCACTACGAAACAGCTTAAGCGTAAAATGCAAGCCTTTGATAAGGCTGCTTCTTTCGTTGAAGTTCAAGATGTGAAGCGTTCCAAATCATTTGGCCGTCTTAAGATCATTGACGAAAGAAGAAAGACATGGGATGAAGTCAATGTTAAGGTTGATACTAAAGCCACTGTCGCCGACATTGCCTTGCCTATTGCTCCTAAGAAGTCAACCAATAAATTTGCTGCTTTATTGGCCGATGATAGTGAGGATGAAGAAGTAAAGGAGGCTGAGAATGAAGACGACTGGGAAGACGAAGATCTTTAGATTTGCTTGTATTATCCTGATTAAGTGGCGCTTAAGCCACGGATAGCTTTTTCTTCGTGGAAGATTTATTTTTTTGTCCCTTTTCTCATATTTAGACTCTTCCATTTTTGTATATTAGTTTTGACAATGGTTTTATAATGTATATTAAGTATTATTTCAATCTGAAGTTTGATAAACCTGACATTATATACTAATTTCCCTTATCTTATTTTTTAGCGGGAGGGGGGCGAGGGGCATCCAAAAATTTGTAATCACCAAATAATTCTTTATAAACAGGTTGATTAACCATGGTTGTAAACCAGCGACTAGTGTGAGGGTGTTCATTTCTCCATTCTTTACCGAAAATAGTCTCGAAACCTCTGCTTAAGAGGCCAGCACAAAAGTAATCAGCCAAAGTGATTCTGTCACCAACTAAGTAGGTATGGTTTTTCAAATGTTCTTCAACAACCTTTTCTATAATGAAATTAGATTTAACGACCGCTTCTTTATAGTCCTTTTCGACATAAGGAGTACGTCCGAGAATAGGCTTGAACGCGACGGCTAAGGTCCACATCAAATCAGTATTGAAGAAAGACATCCATTTAAAAATTTCAGCTAATTCGAGATTAGTCTTACCAAGCAAATCAGTATTCTCATTTTGCTGGGCAAGATAAACATTAATAGCCATGGTTTCGTGTAACTTCAAACCATCGGTACCGATAAAACCAGGTACTCTTCCAACCGGAAACTCTTTGAGAAATTCTTCAGTAAGAGGTACGGCAGGGGCAGGGCCAACAGGTCTAAAGTCCAATTTAATATCGTTTAATTTAGCAACAATAAGAATTGAGGTAGTTCTAGGGTTATTCTGCGATTCAGTAAAAAGTGAAAGATGTTTGGTCAGTATAGTATTTAAATCATCATTAGAGGGTGACTACTTAGATACTTAAATACATACCTTCCAGGCGTAAATTTTACCAAATGTCATTTTCGGCGTTTTATTTTTTGTCTTCGTTAACGTATTTAAAAAACGATTGAACAGCATTTTAAATCCGGGAAATACAAAGGTATTTATTCGGTTTTAAATTACACAATAACGGTAGTAGATCCTTCGGGGATTGAACAGATTAGTCAGACATTACCTGGCCGTACATAACAATCATGCATTGGCCGGACTTTACGTGGGGTCGCCCCGCAATCCTAAGACGGGCAAGATGGCGTTTCTATAGTGTAGATCGGATGAGATTACAGTGTACTTATGGTAGGTTAAAGCTATCAAATATAAAGAATCCAGGTATGTACCTATACTTATTACTTATGTAGTTGTTAAGAAGGACCAACTAGGTAGAAAAAAAGATAACCAAAGATAGATACATGGGAGTTCCAGCGTCTTCAAAACATGTCACGAAAATCGTCCGCTCTTGGCGTGAAATTTAAATTAAATATATAGAGCGTTAATATGCTGTAGAGTTTAAAAACTGAATTTGCTAAATGAATAAAAACGAGGCACATCCTTTTTTACTGGATATGATTTTAGAAATATACAAGGAAGCTGTCCCTTATTTCTATAAAGCCATTTCAGCTTGTAATCTAGCAAGTTCCTCTTCTTCATCTTCCTCATCCTCCACTTCGACTGGATGCTTAAGTCCACTACCAAGACTGGGTAGGTTATGAACGGGTGCTGGACCAGCATGAACCATCTTCGCATCTAATTGTTCTTGCTCCATTTCAGCTAGTTCATCTAGTAGCTCATCTTCGTCAATTTCCTGGCCCAGAGGTCTCGAGATAGCATCGCCAATCTCTTCACTAATAGCCACTTGATCACGTATTTCATCCATTGTCGAATCCACTTTATCCACATTCATACTACCATGGATATTCTTCATAACCTTAGCACCTTGTTGCATAGCCTTAAGGGTCTCGAAATTAAGGTTTGCGGTTTCAATAGAATTCAACTGATTTTCCAAAGTATCAATCTGACCCTGAACTTTCTCTAAATTGCCCATGAGCACCTTCTTTCTTTTCAAAGCAGATTTTGCGACTATATACGGCAGAAAACGACCAAAAGTTAGAATATTGCTCCATATCACGAATCAAGTCGCCGTTGTGTAAAGCATCATATATATCGCATGGCTATGTATGGTGCAGAGACAATATATGAACAAAAATAGTTAATAATCAGTAACGTACCTGTCTTATTTGTAGTAACATTCTTTCTCGCTATAGCTTCTTGTTCTTCGATTTGATTTTGGACATAACTTTCTTTTTTAGATAGCATGTCAATATGTGTTCGTAAATCGACGATTGCCTTTTTGGCAGTATCCTTCTTAGTTTGGGAACCGCCGAATAAATATCCCCACATTTTAGAAAATGAAGTTTTCGTTAAAAGCTGAAAAGTAGGTAACTGAAAATGTAATTCCAAAATCAGAGGAAATGAAAAGTGTGAGTGCAAGCTTTAGACCCCTTGAACCCTTTGGTAATAGATGAGAAAATTCGTGAGCTTGAAAGGTGGATGATTTCAGCTTACAAAAGGTTTAAAGCCGATTTATATATGTATCCAGGCTGTTTCACGGAGTGGATGGTATTGTTGCCTCAAAAACAGGATAAGAAACAGGAAGCGATAAGAAAATCCAAAGAAATCATCCCCGACTTCTGGAAGTACGCGCTAGCGGGAGCGCCACCACCCAACACTGAGAGAGGCAGCATAAAACGGTACACATCACGACATTTAAGCCAGTACATGATGCAAGATAGATTTACTCAGCTAAATTCACCCAAGCAGATGTACAATAGACTGGTGCCATCAGAACTTTTGTGCATCTCATTTGATTCGTTTTAGCAACCACTAGAAACATTCATAATAGACGCACGAATAATGACACTTACTGAGGGGGTTTTCGACTCGCTACCATACATAGATGCCGTACTTACAGAAGATGAAGTGGCCAGTGCTGGTGCCATCATATTAGACCAACTGACGGCAGAGAACCCAGAGTACAAATCAGTTCTACATCCTAGTTTGACTAAACTAACAGCCGGATATCAATCTTTTTTAACGTCTGCGTTAGAGGACGAACTTGCGCGAATTGAAAGCGGCGAGTTGAATATGAAGGGTGGGGTGGATCTTTCTAAATATTCTGAGTTGGACATACCTGATGAATCAACTGGAGAAAGGAAAATAAACTTGAAACGCGTTCATGCTGCATTAATTCATACTCAGAATAGACAAGATAACTTGAATTTGATGTTGGAGCATGGTAAAAACCAGTGGCTGATTGGAAATGATAACTTAGCCCACACCGTAAAAGCTATTGATCAAGACATAGATACAGTAACGAAAGAAATTGATTACCTTAACCGGGAAAGAAAGAGACAACAGGTAGAAAAAGATGGAAGTTTCAAATATATGGAAAGTAGATGGAAGGAAAGTCTGCGGAATGTGCTGGATGTTAATATTGCCTGTGCCCAGTTATCTCAAGAGATTGATCAAATTCAGAGTTCAACAGAGTGATATTTTTTGGTTTTGTATGTTTAGTTTATCATTGTTCATTAATCCTGGAACATGTTCAATCTGTTTTATCTAAAGCCTTTTATTCAACTTGTACTGGATTTTGTGTATATTATTTGAGCTTTTGGTGTTAAATATGTCTTTGCCTTGAAAATAAAATGTCCTCAAGCTCCGAAAAAATAATGTTCCAAGCATTCTTTATACTATGGAATCTATCAGCGGTCAAACTCCCTTATATATATTTACTCTGAATTGTAGAAATTTGGTACAAACTAAATAAAATGGTACCCAATAATAATAATTTGGTGTAGTAAATTACTTTAGTGAAACTAAACCGAATATAGATTATTAGAGTTTTTATATAAAATTTGAGACGTTTTGAAACACAGTTTTATAAAAATACGGCAGGTATCCAGCATTACTGTTAAAACCTTACGCCGTAATCAATAATTCAAGGTGACCTAATCTAGTTAAGTTCAGACGGCGCTTATAAGAAAATACAACTATTGGCCATTTGACAGTCGTTTTTTAATAGTAAAGGAACATTCCTAAAACTTTTATCGAATGAGTATCGGGCACATAAGTTAAGCGGGTAGCCTTCTAGAAAGGGTTCTTTTTATTTTCCTGCTCCCGCTCGCGTTCAGCTTCTACCAACATCTTATGAGTCTTTCTCACTGTAAGGACCGGCATCGGGCCTTTTACTTGCACAAGATCATTAATAAACATATATCTACTAAAAGTGATCCACCCCCATCTAAACCACTTCATCTGAGACACGTGTCCAACGGTCATAGCATCGCGCGTTTGCTTGTATTGAGAAAGATCAGAGATTACCGTATAAGTCTTCAAACCGTAAGGATTTTTTACCGGATTCATATGAAGATAAAACGAATCTAAAAATGAAATATATTTTCTCCATGTAGGGATTGATTGCACGGTCCAAATTGAGCGATGTAATTCTAAATCAGCGGCAGCCCAAAGTGACGCAGCCGGCAACAACGCTTTGTGGTTGATGTGACCCGAAATACCTTGGCTATCAAATGTAATAATAATATTAGTAGTATCACAGTAATCCTCAAGAACTTGGTCAATCTTGAAAATATCCCAATCAACAGACATGGAATCAGGTAGGCTAGGATCGTTGATCACGACAACACGATGTTTCGCATCAGTGACACCCAAGATCTCAGCACTTTGGATCAACTCTTGCTCACGAATAGCACCCAGACCCTCAAAATCACCCGAGGATATTGTCACAAGTGTAATATTGTTGTTCAGTTCATTTGAAGATAATTTGGTCAAAATTGGCCCAAAGAACATAGCTTCATCATCCGGATGAGCAATCAAAAATGTGATGTTTTGGTTCCGGAACCCGCTAGGGACTGGTTCATTTATTATAGAGTGCGAGAAGGACCAAAGCACTGGAACCAGCAAAGACAACAGCAGTGTGAAAGACAGAATCATTTTAGTGCTGTCAGCGGCCCGAAATATGGTGCTTATATTAATATTTGATTATTAGGCCAGTATGCGCGAATACACGTACCAAACCGTGTTTGTTATGTCTGGGACGCGCCAACACCCGTTACGGTTAAGCCGGTGACGTCAGTGGTCCACCCGTTGCAGTTTATCCAGGAAATTTCGGAATTCCCGACGATTCGACCTACAGAACACCGGACACCGTATCACCATCACCAATATGGCGGACTTTATCAGGTTTGTGCTTTCCAATTAGGTTGTTAATACCTTATTAGAGTCAATTGATCACATATCTAACTCGTACTTTTTTCGAATAGGACACAAATCTTTGGCACTTGCTTTGAAATTACTAGCCGGTACGTTGTTTTCCATGCCCAGATGCACATTTGATTGCTACCGTCGCCTCAAATCTGGCGATTTCGCCGCGGCATCCATCACCGCCCAATAGGGCAGGGGCGCTATGAAGGATTTAAACCTAAATTCAGGAGAGACGATATGATTCAAGATAGTATCGTCTTAGAGATTCTATTCCCGGGTTTCTCTTTCTCTATCGAATAGGTGGCTTTTCGCTCATCGCTTGTGTCTTATTCTGATAAGCAGATTACTAATCATATACGATAGATATGTTGACTTAAACCCCGTGGGCATGGGCGCTTTTGGCCTGGTTTGGTAAGTTTTTAATTCTATTGACAGCCTTTGTTTGAGCTTTTCTAACTGAAAGAATGCATTTTTTTCCACCTAATGTAGCTCTGCTAAGGATCAACTCACTGGTCAAAATGTTGCTATTAAGAAAATCATGAAGCCGTTCAGCACTCCTGTATTATCGAAAAGAACATATAGAGAATTGAAGTTACTCAAGCACCTTAAACACGAAAATTTAATTAGCTTGAGTGATATTTTTATTTCACCTTTAGAGGATATGTATGTGAATTCTTCTCTGTTGATTGAGCGTTATAATAAGAGGTCCAACTAACATTTTTATAGCTATTTCGTTACTGAATTACTAGGTACAGATTTACATCGACTTTTAACTTCGAGACCTTTAGAGCGACAGTTTATTCAGTACTTCTTATATCAAATTTTGGTAAGTTCAGTTAAGTTTTCTGCAGAAGTTTTGCGTGCTTCCATTGTTATAAAATCTCAAACTAACAATTATTTAATAGCGTGGTTTAAAATATGTTCACTCTGCCGGTGTTGTCCACAGGGATTTGAAACCAAGTAATATTTTGATCAATGAAAACTGTGATCTAAAGATTTGTGATTTTGGTTTAGCCCGTATTCAGGACCCTCAAATGACTGGTTATGTATCAACAAGATATTATCGTGCTCCTGAAATTATGCTATCTTGGCAGAAATACGATATTGAGGTTGACATTTGGAGTGCTGGTTGTATTCTTGCTGAAATGCTTGATGGCAAACCATTGTTTCCTGGTAAGGATCATGTTCACCAATTTTCAATTATTACTGAATTATTGGGTAGTCCCCCGGAGGACGTTATTGATACTATCTGCAGTGAAAATACACTTAGATTCGTTAGGTCTTTGCCCCATCGTGATCCTGTTCCTCTTAGTCAAAGGTTCAAAAATGCTGACCCGGAAGCCATTGATTTATTGGAAAAGATGCTGGTATTTGACCCTAAGAAACGTATCACAGCCACTCAAGCTCTGTCGCACCCGTACTTAGCACCTTATCATGATCCTGAAGATGAGCCTTTTGCAGCTGAGAAGTTCGATTGGTCTTTTAATGATGCCGATTTGCCTGTGGATACTTGGAAGGTCATGATGTATTCTGAAATTCTTGATTTTCATAACGTAGATGGCGGCATGGTTGATCTCAACCAGCCGCCTCAACAGAATCAGCAGCAACAACATACATCCCAATCAGAAGTTGAGGGTGTTAATCTTGCTAGTTCTAATGGAGGTCTTTCATAAATCATTAGATTAGATTATTAGATTATCTCTAATGGGGATATTCTGTACATTTTTAGACGTGAATTGTTAAAATAATTCGATTCACTCTATTTATTATCTTTTACTCATGAACTAATCGTTTCATGATTACTATTTATATTCCGGTGGAATATCTATGGATTATAACCCATCAAGTTTCACTCCTGGCTTTTATCCGAATCTATTTATTCTCTTTGGATCCAAGGTTGCTCCTTCGATTTAGTTGTAGCTTTGTTTAATTACTAATTATTTCCTTTTGTTATTTCCTTTTGTTATTTCCTTTTAGTTATATGAATCTCCATCAATAAATATAGACGTAACAACTTGACAGTTTTTCAATGCTTTTAATATTTTGATACTTTTATTATTTATTTACATGCAAAAAAAGAATTTTTTTGATGCGATTATATCGCGCATTATAGATTGGTTGAAAAGAATCCATCGTCGGTAATATTCTCTTCGCTTGGGTTTTTGATGCCCTTACCAGTTCGGAAATCCGAGAAGTCCAATTCGTTGTTTTGGATACTTGTGAGGTAATTTCTGGAAAGTCTAGTGGCCTCTGCAGAGTAGTTACCGTATTTATTCAAAATTTCCTCGCACTTCTCAATTTCACCCAACTGGGCGAACCCCTTGATGGACATCAACATCACCTTACCTACCAAGAAATCACAATCTTTCGGATTCTTAATTCCATTAATTATTTGAGGAATCAAATCAATCATACCCTGGTAATCTTCATTGTCACGTTTGGATAATACTAGGTATTTATACATGTTCACCGTCTGACGAACACTAGTATGCAGTGCTGAAGATGATCCTGATGGTTGTAATTTCTTTTGTTGGCATAATAAGCTCCAAATCGATTCAATCGCTTCCACAGGTGTATTTCCTTTAGGTGTAGTAGTATGATATGACCATCGTAATAAAGCTTCCCAAATGGGGCCAGTTGAATAGTAGAATAAGTTGATTTTATACGCTTCACTAAACTTTTCGACAAAACGAAGACCTTCCGCTAAACGATCATTATAACCGAATGTATGAACAATAGCGACCATAGTCATACGAGTAGGGTAGTTAACAGAACTTCTGGTAATCAATTTCTTAACATCGGTTGGTTTATCAACATCAATAGCCCAGATAGATCTGATAATCGCTTTGACCGTCTTAAAATCACCAGACTTACCAATAGACGTAATGAGCGCGTTGTAAGTCTCAACTGTGGGTAAAATACCTTCTTCTACCATACTCGACATCAGGTTTAACGGATCTTCGATGCAATTTGGTTCATTGTAGACTGTAGGGTTCATCGTTTCTGCTTGGTCAGCTTTTGGTAGGTATTTAGCTATGTTCCATAAAGCAGGTCTACCATGACAACTAGCTAATATGTAGGCATCATAAAGAGTAGAATCCTTGGCAACTTTTTCCTCATTTAATAATAGCCATAATTTCTCAACTTCCTTCGTCTTGCTGAATTTTGATTCAATTAAAATTAGTTCACGGTAATCACGAGAATCTAGATTATAATCAGCCTTCATCATTAGTTCATGCACAGATCTACTGAGTTCTAAATATTTGGGTTTCATAAGGCCGGCTTTGCCGGAAAGCTTATCGGTGTCAATATCCTGTTTAATCTTTTCTAACATGAGAGAATATTGCGAGTGGTCGAACGCCCTTGGGCCTAATCGTCTGATTATAGTCTTAAAATGATCCCATGATGACATTATATTATCTTCACCATTAGTAATGGAGTCAATATATTCGTAGGATTCTTCTGGCTGTACAAACTCTTTCAACCTGAAAGACTCAATCTGTTTGGGATCAACATAAAACAAATCAGTGACATCAAACGGCGAACTAGAGCTCGGCGTAAAAGCTGTCTTTTTGAGAAACGAGTTCATTACAGAACCTGAATATGGAGATTTGCTTGATATTTCTGAATCATTAATGAACTCGGCTTGAAGAAGTTGATTTATACCATTCTTATGAGTAGTGTATGAGCGGATGCAGCTACTATTATTGAAGTAGCCTAGCCTCATACCAAGAGCGACTCTAGAAACCTTCAATCTGGCTTTTAATGTGTGAGACATTGTGCTACCTATATTAAATACTATCGAATTATTTACCTCAAACGTGAGAAAATATACAAGTAGTTAATCTTGTTGTATTAGTTATTATCCGTCTTAAGAATTGTGATGGTTCTGAATCCTTTCTTCCCACACATTTTCCTGCATTTATCACGTGACTAGGTGATAATGGCTTTCAACGAACCAATTATTTAACGTACTTATCTGAACGATAAATGGAATAAAGTTGCTGGAATACGCTAGAAAAAGTATGAGAGTAAACGAAACACCAAATTTAACATTAATATAAATATTTCATACTTATTCCCGTGAGAGTATGCATCAGCCGTCAAACCATGATTCGTCTAGTCATCCATTATTGGGTATGACATTCTGCTGCACTTCAGTGAGTGTCGAGTTACGGAACAATATATCGTCAAAATGCAAAGCTATGGGTGGCGTATGTTATGAAGATCTAAAAAATGATGTGAATTACTTGATAGTAGGTGAAAGACATACCCCAAAATATGAGTTTGCGACACAGCACAGATTTGGAATGGTATTTTTATTGCCTGAATTCACCACCGAAGTGCATAAATTATGGATAAGCGGTCAAAAATTTGATATTAGTCAAGAGATAGAAAAATATAAATTACCCGTGTTTGCTGGTATGGCTATTTCCTGTACAAGAATATCGGAAGGTCGACAAGAGCTGATAAACCAACTGACGAAAAACGGTGGTAAATATTCACCCGAATTAACGAAAAATATAGCTGTGCTTATATCGCCATTCAAGCAAGGCCGAAAATATGACTACGCTAAATTATGGGGTATACCCATCGTTCATCCAAATTGGATTCAGCGAAGTATTGAGATTGGTGCTGCACTTGACGAGAGGTTATTTGACTTGAACATAGATCCTGAAAATATGATGAAAGGCCCCCAACAGTTATCCCCAAAATCAACTAGGAAGAAGTACACTGACTCAAATGACACTGTTCTACCATTAGATGATAATTATTCCCCTAATAATGATTTAAAAAGCGTTTTGGGGGGCTTTCCAACGGTTTGCGAAGATAGGTTGGATAATGAATCATCAAAAGATTTCACGCATAGAGTATTAAAAAAACCAGTCTCTCTTGGACCGTTTGATATAGATGAGGATCAAGATATTGATTTTGTAAAAAACAACGCCTCTTCGAAACATGAGGTCCTGAAAAGGCCCATAATATCTGACAATCGAATAAATCATCAATTTGTGCCGAAACCCAAAAACGTTTCAAGTAAGCAACATGGAGTGTTTTCGGGTTTGAATTTTGAGTTTCATGGCTTTGATATCAAACAAATCCAGATACTGGTTAATATCGTTCTTTGTAATGGAGGAACTGTAAGTGAATTCTCCCCAAGGATTGTTGAAGCTATATCGTACGTTCCAAACTCAAATATTACTAGTCATTACATCATTAATTCAAAATCGCCACCTCACCTCTTTGAAAAATTGTCACTCAAACTTTGTAATAACTCGGTCGTAAAGACGGAGTGGTTTATTGAAAGATCGATTAGTCAAGGAGCATATCAAATTTACCATGGAATATGGAGTGATTATGTTATGTTTCGAAACCTCTCCACATTTAAGAATTTGAAAATATCAATTTCGGGATATGAAGGTATCGAATTACTACAAGCAGAGCGCTTGATTCATATGCTGGGTGCGAATTATTCCTCAGTTTTTAAACCAACGATTGATATCCTGATATGCAAGACGAACAAATGTAAAAAATTTCAATTTGCTAAACTCTGGAAAGTGCCAATTGTGAAAGATTCATGGCTTTGGCGTTGTGCGAAGATGGGTGTATTTGTGGATTTGGCTGATTGGCTATTAAAAGGGCAAAATATGGATAATTTGAAACTACCTTCAAATCAGAATGGAGAGCTGGGGCATAATGATGTAATTCCCATGATTCCAAATCGTAGTGTTACGACTAATATCAAGAAAAAATCCAAAACTGATCATAAGGGTGACGTGGAAAGGGATTATTTGGCCGCTTTAAATAATTGCGAGAATAAAAATAAGGCAGAAGAAATTATATCATATAAGAGAAAAATGATCTACAATTTGCCCAACGCCGTCACTGATTCTGGTCGCCCTGATAATATTTTAATTCCTATCCAAGGTACAGCTACTTTTCAGAACGAGAAAAATTTTGAATCTCTATATAACTATGAGAACGAGTGTGAAAACAAACATTGTCCAGTGGGAACTGAAATTGGTGCAGCTAATGATACTTCTGAAACCTCTTTAACACCTACAATTGTGACAGACCAAATCCGTACTCTAGGCGACTTTGTTAGGGTGAAAGAAATTAGCAAATTTTCCGAGCTTCTTAAAAGAAGCAAAAGTTATAACGGATACGTAGTCAAAAATCCGACTATCGGCAGAGAAAATAGTAGTGAGATTGGGCCTCAGGTTTCTGCGGGACGTACAGAGTCTGAAGGTCTCTGCTATACTACGGATAGTATGGCTTCTGTGGGGGGAAGATTACGTGGCAGAGCGACAAGATCAAATTTTAGCATAAATAGTGGAAATACTGATCTTGATGTATCAAGCTCTAATGTTACATTGGGTCCGGATGGTTCCCTGGGAACTAAGTCCGTTATTAGGGTCAGAAGTCTAACAAGTATTGAAGATATTCCAGTAGTGCCTGCAGCTGCGGTTGGTTACACGAAGAGAGACCTAGATTCTTCACATTCCAGGGAAGACTATGAAGTGATGAATAAAGTAAATCAGCCCGTAAAACCTTCTTTGCCAATATTGTCGCAATCTGAGTTGAGTCAGTCTCAGACATTATTTGTGGGCTATTCTAATATTAATGAGAAAGAAGAGAAACGTAAACTGTTGCAGGCTTTTGGTCAATTGGATTGCTCACAGTTGGATAATCAAGATATAGGTGAATCGCATATCATTTCGGGTGTTTCCGGTGGACACAAGTGTTCCAAAACTACAAATAATTCCACACGCGAATTGGAAGGCCCAAGGCTCTTTCAGGTTAGTACGAATAAGAACCATGCAGTGGATATTATTGGGAAGCGAAAGAGCGGGCGGCGATTGAAAATTCGAGCTGGTGATAATCTGGATGAATGATTAGGAAAATGGGTAAAAAATATTACGAATTCTATTTTAATAATGCTAAAGTCTTATGGGTGTATAAGGTAAATCCTTTTCTATTTTTCTATCAATCAAATCGGACATAGTTATTAATGTTTATCTGATAATTTGTATCTCGCTAACGTTATTCTACAAATGTCAAAGTAAGGTTCATAGAGTTTATCACGCGCACTGTCAAATCAAACAGGATAACTGACGAATCAATTGATTACGTGATCAAGCGAAGCACGGTTGGTGTACCCTAATTTCATTGGTCACTAAATCAGAATAGATGAACGTGAACCAAAGTAAATCAAATCTTAGACCTGAACTAAATATAAAATGAGTGCATGTGATATTCGCTTTGACCCAAAAATACTCGTATTGGGAAATTTGGAATTTAATCTGATCCGCGCAGATGCAGATTTGTTTGAAGTGGCCAAACTCTAAATTTCAAAGAAGTTTTTTTCTGTTTCTAACCAATGAATAGTCGCTTACCCCTCGGGCTTCAGAGCTCCTATAGGGTAAATCAGCAAATTAAACTTTATGATAATAACATGAAACCTTTTTTCGGTACACGTTCCCGAAAGTATCCCGTAAAATTTTTCGTTTCGAATCATTTCTCTTAGTAATTTCCTTTTTATTGAACAGGCAGGTGTAAACCAGGTAAGCGTTCCCTAATAAATATCTACCTTTAGTGCGGTTATTATTAGCTCGATATCAATGTAGTTGGTCGAAGTTCACGGTACCACAGTGCCGCTTCTAAAGCGTGGGAAATTGGGCAGGTTTAGTATATTCGGCCGAAAGACTGCGCGGCGGATACATTGCCAAGGCATAGGTGCGCTTTAGACAATAAGTTATCCCTCCCTTCGTCCTCCCACCCTCCATAATCTCATTAATTTTCGGATATTGCCGTTTTATGCTAGGGCCGCGATGCAAGTACTGGCGTTGGCGATAGTACTATAAGCTCGTATAGGGTTGAAAATACATGCCAAGAAAGTCACCAGAACCCTTCTATCTTTCACCTTGTGATCTTAGAACTAACCTTGAGCTGTACTGCTGGTAGCAAGATATATTCTATGTTCTAATTATTTAGTTGTTTCTCTAATTTTTCTCCAAAATAATAGGATAGCTTGGTTTGTTATTGGTCTGTCCATAGGTTTTGAAACATTTAATGATTCGGACGGCCGGTTGACAAATCCATTGGTAAAGATTTGGGGATCAGCTAATTTGCATAAGGTTTGGGATATGTATGCAATAGTGAGATCTAGGGTACCAATGGGTGTAATATGATGTGATAATTAATGCAAGGTGGATTGCATGGTCTCAAAGTGGCAATTTCAGGTAGAGGAAAAGACTATTTTACATTTCAGAAACAGCACAGTGGTAGTGAAATTCACATTAGAATGAATCTTAAATAATAATGAAATCTTAATTTTTAAAGTGTATTCGAAATTATTATGACAGGTCTCTAGTCGACATAAAATTGGGAGACTTAGCAGAAAAATGTAGCACTATGACCTTTCGGAGTTCGTTACCCAAGAGTGACATAGTGAATAAGATGAAAGCCTGAGAGTGACCTCCAAACAAACAATAGAGCTACGTTTTCAATAATCAGTGGGTTATCGTGCCATACAATTTTGACCAAGAAGAGATAACACAGCTGTACAACCTGCGTTTTTCCGGTAATTGGCGGAGAAATCCCAGCCACATTGGGCCAACTAGTAGTGTCTTGCATAATAACCCACAGTCTGTACATTGCAGCTCGTGTGGGGTTTCTTGTTTCTTGGGTTATGCTGTCAATAGTATAGTTCGATAATGAAACTTCGCTTTGTTTCAAACTCGGACGCGCTATCGATTGGTGAACGCCGCAAGAAACCTTGTTTTGGCGACAGCCTTGTTTTGGCGGAAATCTTGGCTCTTAAAATGTCCTACTTATTCTGCTATATAGCCAGATTAACTGATCTCTCTTTTCTGCCAGTTTTTCATTTTTTTCATTCTTTTCTTCTTCTTCATTCCCTAACCAACCATCTGTATCTTTCAACCGGTTTAGTTAAAGCATCTGCGACCCTATAGATAAATAATGTATGAAGCTTCGTTCAACTACATGACGTGGGATGATTTATCCTCCACTGGAGGTGTCGACTTTAATCCACATATCTTCGAAAATTACGCCTTCAGCCCCAAAGCACTCGACACTATCAATAATCACTCTGAATTTTCGCATCATAAAGGGAACTTTGACAGTTACATTAATGATTTAGATCATGATTACAGTTATAAGAGCTCCAACGAAAGTACTGATGGCGCTAGTGATACTTATTCTAATGATACCAAGGCTTTCAATTACAATTCAACCCCCTCATTTACTACAAAATCAGTAAATAATGAATATTTATTTGATGATAATAATAATAATATATTATCTTCAGATCCGCGCGTTTCAGATATAGCATTTTCAAGTGCACTGGATATTTATCTTTCTAATCTGGCAAGCATGCATTCCAATGATTTTCGCTTTGATAGTCCTAAGAATAACTTGAACCAAAAACTTGAAAATTGTCATAATTTTGAGCTTGATGAATTTCCTATTTCGACCACCGATATGTTAAGTACTTCGCTTTTGAAGTCATCTGAGCTTCCTCAAGAGAATATTTCTTCTTGCCAAAGCAAACTTAACAGTGTAGATTCAGTTGATATTTCAAAAGTGTTTAATTCGTATCAGGGCAAAGTTTCCAAGCTATCTCCGCTCAGCCCCTGTGCCACTAGCCCTGGATTTTGGGTACCTTCAGAAAAGGAAAGTGTTAATCAGAGGTCTGTTTCAGCTTGTGCCCACAAAAACTTAACATCTACCGGTAATAGAAAATCAGCTTCCGTGACCTATCCGTCTCTTACCGAAATATCACCAGTATCTATGGAATCATCCTTTTCGTCGCCTTGTTCAATGGGATCACAACTTCAGTTTTCACCAATCTCCTCCGTATCTGAAAACTCTTCTCCCGCTTTTTTGTCTTCCTCTAGTGCAAGTTTGCCTGGACTTGAGTCGTCATACACTAAACCTACGGCAATGCCTTCCTTTCCTAATATTCTTATGCTTCGTAAACAGAATGAATCGCGCTTATCACTACCGAATCTTTACATATTGATGGGACTTGGGACGGATCATGAAGAGGCATCATTACGAGAAGGTAAGATACTTGATATGTTGAAATCGCGTGGATTTAAGTTAGGGGAGCAAACTTGGATCAGAGATACAACTGAGGCATTCAGAAAAGATATTCTTGACTGGATATACAATGAAACTTTTGATAATTTTGGATACGACAAAGATTTAATCGAAATTATTATTAAGAGAAACTGTTACTATGTAATGCAAGGGAAATTGAGAAAAATCAGACGGAGTAAAAGAAGACGTGATAGTATGCTTTTGAATAATAGTCTTAGTGTCTAATAATCATACGTAAATAAATAATTCATAGTTTGTTATAAAATAATTCTTCCTTTTAAAAGATTATACTTTGGATTCTAGAATCAAAAAAAAATAACTTTAAATTGACTCTCAGAAAAAACGAAGCGACTCATTTTCTTTGTTGAGATACCTTTCAAGCGAATGAATGCTTCTGCTTTTAGTTTATGTGTATGGGCTTATTGAAGAATGATTATATCTTCGTTGCATAGTAATTTCCATGTGATTTCAAGCCTGGGCGATTATAGGTTAATCTGCACACATATCTTGAAAAATCTCAAATTCTGATATAGCTCAAATTCAAGTTCTAACTTATTTCTCAGTGGTTTCTCAGTGGTTTCTCAGTGGTTTCTCGGTGGTTTCTCGGTGGTTTCTCGTTATTTAAATAAAATTGGATTTTTTCATTTAAATTAACACCAAAACCATGAAAGATATTGATTGTAGCTAATAGCAACAGATTTGAACCTATTCTCCAAGAATAGATTCCTGAGTATATGTAAGAGGAAGTTAGCTTGTGGATGCAACAATGGAGTGATATATATTTTTTCTTCATTATGCGAAGAACAAACCGCAAAATTAATTTGTAACTATTAGAGGAATGGAAAATAAATAGTTTCTCTGTATGAAAACAAAAAAAGAATTTATAATATTTAATTTGAATTTTCGAATTTTATTTAATATGGTTTCTCATATCGGAGGTGAGGTATTTAATAGTTACACCAACACTTAACTTACAAGTTGTGATTTACTCCCTAATATAAAGTTTTGCTGATTGTGGCTATTTAAAGATTTTAAAACAAATTTTATTAATTTTTCATATATTTAAGTCTTTTTTTTTTCATTTGAGGAACGAGATTCGTTAATTGTCATTATTTAAAAACAATTTAAACTTTAGCCTTAAATTGCTCTTCAGTGACACCAGCGCCCATAGCGGCGGTAGAAGTCACACCACCAGTTACCATCTTCAAAATGTTATCAATGTATTCAGCTCCCGACCACTTTTGATGCTTAACAACTTCACAACCTTGTTCTATCTCAGGTGCTTGGATTTGCTGGCCATAAGCTTTCATCCCTTCTTGAGAGTAAGCTTTGGCGAATTTATCAGAGATTAGAGCATTGGTATGTAACCCAGCAAGAGTAATGAATTGCCAGACATAGCCTAACTTACCAAGACGTTTGATGTAGGTTTCTTGATCAGAAACACCCATGGCTCTATTCCAGTTGAAAGAGGGAGATAAGTTGTAAGATAACCATTGATCAGGGTATAAAGACTTAATACCTTGAGAGAATTCTTCAGCTTGAGCATAATCAGGCAACTTAGATTCCATCCAAATTAAATCAGCGTAGGGAGCGTAAGCTCTACCACGGTTAACAGCGCATTGTGTACCGCCTTGATATCTGTAGAACCCTTCCCTGACACGCGCAGCATCCCAGTCGAAGAAGATATCTTCCCCAACGATTTTCTTCGCTAATTTGCGAGCGAAGTGGTTCGAAACATTAGAAAGAGGTCCAACCTTGGAAGTAAAAAGCTCAATCTTTTGCTTCTTTTCTCCGGCAGAGAGGTTACTGGCGTTGATATGATCAATCACGGCTTCGTGAAATAACTTAATGCCGGCTTCTCTGGTCCAATCATCTTCCACCTTTTGTAAAGCTGCACCTTGAATACCCTTTAACTCGGCTTGGACCATGACTTCAACTAAAGGAGGCAGGTTGGGGTTGGTAGCACCGGCAATGAAGTAATGATCTCTGTAATCAATAGTAGAGGTGATAAGGGTTGCGGCTTCAGAATCAGTTCTAGCAATACACAAAAGATCACTACCGAATATATCAGCGGAAGCTCTGATAGCAATTAAACGGTTAATATGTTCTTGAATTGGTACAAGAACCTTGCCACCCATATGACCACACTTTTTGGTACCAGGAGCTTGATCTTCAATGTGGATACCAGCAGCACCACGTTCAATAAACATCTTAGTCAATTTGACAACAGCAGTTAAACCACCATGGCCAGTATCAGCATCAGCAACAATAGGACGAAGATAATCTATTTTTTCCTTACTTCTTTCATTAGCAGGCAAATTAAGACGTTCTTCTCTTTGCTTTCTATCGTGGAATAATTGCGCCATCCAGAGCTGTTCAACTTTGTTAGGAACAGTATCCATCGGGTAATCAGCCAAATCAGGGGAGGGTTCGTTGGAACTGGAAGCAGTCGAAGATGATTGCCATCCAGAAACATAAACTGTATCGAGATACTTGGCCATTTGGGTAACTTGAACAGGATCAAGGGCACCGTAAGTAAAGGAAACAGTTTTGTTCTTATCGTGTTCAGCCAAAAGACTGAATAACTTTTGAGCTTGTAAAGAAGAAGCATGTTCAAACTGGATAGAGCCACGCTTTCTAGCAATATCTTCAGCAGAATAGATTCTCTTCGTTTTGGACCAGCGAGGTTGGGACCACCATTGTTGGATTTCTTGAACTTGTTGTTCGAACGCTTGCTGTTCAGCCTTGATATCAACGATAGTCATTATGAGGTTTTGGGTACTGAGATAGAATTAAGTACAAGATGAGATAGAATATAACTACCTAAGGTTTTGATTTAAAATAGGTAAAGGGTGAAAAATAGAATTTAGCAAGTGAGTTTTTACTGAATAATATGACAGTAAAGGTAAGAATTATCAGGCAAGATTTAGATGCAAACACAAATGCTTAATGTAGAACTAATCTCAAAGTAAAACCCGAGGAAAGTTACAGGTATTTATATGTTTTTTTAGTTTTAAATGACTCTTGTTTATACCATACAAAATATTGTGTGAAGCTGACCAGAACAATTTGGCGTGCATGAACCTTTGCTCCGGGGTAGCGGTAATTCGCTATCTGACTAGCCTTTCGGCCGGGGTACATTAAACTCCCATTATCGCTATTGGCCAACCGAAAACGCTGAAATCTGGGGTAATAGTGTTGAGAAAAGGAAATAACCCTAAACCTGTGTCTTAAATTCTGGCAGATTCTGCGATAACCGGCAAATTTTCGTGCGATAACGGGCCGGACTGGCTTACTAACGCTAAACTTGCCACTTTAAAGTTACAACCGCGGTATCAGAATCACATTTAATAACTCATCCTGAGGCTGTGGAAATCCAGTTCCTTGTATCAGTGGCTCTGTCTCCGCGGTACATGTTCTAGCCTGGACTGTCCAGCTTTCTACTAGCAGCCTGAAATCATTACATTAGTGTTCACCTGCAAAGTGCCCACACAACCCTGCCCACCTACTTTGCCGCTTACCCTTTTCATCTTCTAATAAATGTAGCATAATAAATTTACCGGGTGGGCGGAAATAACAATCTTAAGGTACTACTAACATACTTGGTTTGGACGTGGTCTATGAAGTTACTATAATTAAGATTAGATACTTACAACCGAGGCTTAATTTGCCACTTTTCTTGCTTTTCATTTATAGTTTCTGTAAATCAAATGTCAGTAATTGGCTATTTGTGTCCCAGTATAATAAATCTGCCCTAGAAGATATCATAGTCAATATCAGCCTTAAATATCAACCCAAGGCAGTAAATAATATATATATATATATATATAAATCCAAGAAGATGATTCTACTTTTTGTAAAAGGGCGAGATAGCTAATCACAATAGATGGTTTAGAGTCTAAATGACACACTCCCTGTTTGATTTTCAGGCCTAACCTCGGTTAGTGGTAGTCATCAGGTTATCATTCTAGACTAGCTATGTTAATACGGCATACATTTAACAGACTGGGTCTCGTGATCCCATACAATCTCACGGACCTTTACTCCACCGTATAGTTATCCTTATCGTTAATCCCATAATTATTTATTTTCAATTTATTTCTTTAATATTCTAATAGCCTTTACTCATTGAGTATTATGTGTTAGTGACGTTGATATTTTAAAAAAAAAAATATTTGAATTGCTTATTTTTGCTTCTTATTAATAAGAAATCGTTTTTGAAGATAACTAGCTTATTAGTACGAGAGACGGAAAATTAGCTTTTTAAAAAAGAAGTCTATTTGAAAGAGAATAGCATTTTCAAATGATCAATAAATTATCAAATAGCAATAATAAAATAATAAACTCTAAACATATTTTTATGGAATAAAATAACATCGAAGATGGTATAATTAGTTGCACCTTAGGTGATTCACTTCACTTATGATTTGAGGCATCGAGGGGCTGCAAGGCGAAAGCAATGTGCGAAGATCGGTTCAAAATTCTTGGTGGGAAACAGGAACATCGAAAGGATCATTACCTAATTTAACAATCGATGAAAAGTAAAAGTTACTAAATCATTAATTACCTTTTAGAGCGCCTAGATAACACCACTCTCTAGTATAAAAATAGCTAAAATAAATATGCACATGAGCCTCTCTGTTTCTCAGAGATAAGCCGCTCTTGGTGTCTTAATACTCACTCATCTGCTATCTACCAACCAAAGCAAATTCATCAATGAAGCTAAAAGTAACAATAATAACAACTAATTATTCATATTTAAGACATGAAATAGATTGGATTAGTTTATTTTATCCCATAACCAATAATCCATAGTGTAGGAAATAACAGTATCATAGGATCTTGGATTAAGTTAAATTGATCTCTTACATAGCATTAAAGGTAGAACATTGATTTTTATTAACCTCAGTAGATTATTTAGCAATCAGTTATTGGATGACTTGTTAAGCATAAAGAAATATGCTTCAATCTTTCTGGCTAAGTATCCTGATACTCAAACTTACCCAATATTCTTCCAGTTGCAGCTTTCTTGATTTGATATTATTAAAGACTTGTTGTCCTATTATTCTAGTCATTTCTAGATTTTTTAAAGTTAACCACCAGAAATGGGGGTAATATTCGATATTGTATTTATTATATTTCTCTTGGCTAGTTGTTTTTGAGCCATGAAGGTGGTTGAAAAAAAATTCATATCCCATTAGTACACGATAACGATTTCGAGGATGGTGCTGTCTAGATAAACAACCTTGAAAAGGTGGTGATGCCTAATACAGCTCGGGAGGTAATACTTAATCTAGATTTTTACCTTATTTTAACTAATTGGTCTCTCGTTTAAAGGACCAACCTAACAGTAACAAACGATATTGTTGGGATTTCAAAAAGTGAGGAGAGCCCTTTATTGTAGTCTCTGGTTAAAATCTTTATGCGATTAATGAAGCTTTTATAGAATTGAGGATATTCTTGTACTAAAATGTTCATAAATCTTGAAGGAATTTAACTACGTTTATTATAATATTGAGAGGTACTAAAGTATAAAACTAAGAATTTTTATAATCCGAAGTGAAAAATAGTTTTTGGCATCTTCAACAGATATATTGAAAAAGAAACCGTGCTTTAGATTTCTAGACCAAAAGGATATTAGAATGTTTGATAATACTAACAAAATATAAACCATCACATTTGCCAATTATTCCGTTTTTCTTCTCAGGAAAGTGCTACAAATTATGATCTCTCTGATAGCCAATTTTAGACTATCGAAACCCCCCTTGTATTTGCTAAATAGCAAAGAAAAAATTATCATAAATAATGCTATATCACAGACCACCTATTGCGAACACATAAATAATACCTTTTTTTGGCTTGCTTCCGTTTATTGCAATGAATAAAGAAAGCACCATTGTTTTTATACTTTCAATAAATTTAAAAGTTAAATAAATAATGTTTTGGTGAAGCACCTAACTCTATTTTCTTGTAGAGGAAAGTGAGTAGCAGTAGAACGACACAAAACCTTGAAATAGGCAATTTTATATTTAATGGATATAATCTTATTGTAACAGTAGTATAGTAGCGGTTTTACACTTTCTTTCATAATACCGTAATTGAATATTTTTCTTTGCCATAAAAAAGAAAATAATTTTAAGCTATACCCACTAGAATTAATTCTGCCTATCATTGCATTCAAAAAGATTTAGTAAAGTACTTAACAGATCCTCAAGCTAGCTGAAACACGCGCGAAGACGCCATTATAATGGATTTTACTGGTGATCGGAATTTATGAGGAAAACCATTTATCCTCTTTGCAATTTCCCAAAGAACGAAACGATTGTAACAGGATCTAAATGATCAGTACTGAATTTTTAAAAAGGAAACCCAGAATTTAAGAAACTTCGAGTTCAATGTCCTACTAGAGTTGTAGCAGCTTATAAAAGTATCGAGGGAATCTCAAGTCCTACAGGTAAGAAAGTAAATTTCTGGTGATTATAGCTCTAACCCCATACGCCCTATTTTCTCTTTTTCAAGCTAATTTTTGACCATATTACTAAAGGGGCTTCAGAAAAGATTGATAATAATCCAAAACTCCCTTAATATATATAAATTCATATATTATTTCTCTGTTCAGAATATTCAAAAATATAAAATCCCATATCACATTCAAAAAATAAACAAATACTAACTTCTGGATTCTAGTAAAACAAATTAACTACCCCTATCTTCTCAATTAATTATAACTTAGAGCTCCAAACCCCGTCATTATTACATCATATTTTTGTTTTGTAAAGGTGGCTGTATCCTGCGAGAGCCGCATCTGGGATATCAATAAACTGCCTAGCACCACATGCTGGGTGAGTTTCCAATTAGGCAGGGTTAATTGATACATATATATATATAATTGACTTACTGCTAAAAATGTATAATAATGCGCCTGAGATTTTTTAATAAATATACATAAAATGAGCAGTTATAAATCATCGAAACTTTCTCCGGAAATAACACAAAGTGATAGCGTAAAAACACGAAATAAGGATACTATGCGGCCGACGGTAGTGGCCAGCTGTGGCCAATCGTCAGAAACGCTTGAAAATGGTGGCTCAAGGAGCGAATCAAAACTTCCAACCTCAGCTCTACTTACAGAAAATGGATTGTCAATTTCTAATATAGAGAATAATTATAAACTACAGAGTAACCGCACAGTTGTCGATGATGATTCTTATGGACATGGCCTATACAGAACGCCTTCCGGGAACTCAGTTTTATCATCGATGAGTTCACTATCGCCAACATTAAGTGAAGAAGATCAGGTAGTGGTAACATTATCTGAAATGAAACCAAGTACCTCATGCTCATCACAGGGTTCTCGAAAAGCTAGAGTTCGTGGAAAGCGTAACATGGTCAACGACATCAAATTAGTTTCACGGAATCTTTTAGATACTGTACAGACAAGAAATTCGATAGTAAGTCAAACTACTGATATGAGTGACAACCGACCGAAAAATTTCAATATTTCCGACAATAGTTTGATTGACAAGCTGCTATTGTCAAATGACAATAACTATGGATTGAAACAAGACGACATCTCCTGTCCGTCCAATGAAGCAACTGATATTTTATTCGAGAATCAGCGAGGCTGGTCTATAATTGGGCAACCTTATTATTCAGGAAATACTCTTATTCAGCATTTCGACCCTCCGCCTTGGACTATAGGCAATGACCTCAGAAATAATAATGACTCTACCCTAGAAAAATGGTTCACGAAAAAGAGCAAAGGATTCGAAACTGCTCCTGGTGATATTTATGATTATCCCTTACCTGATCCGACATGGGAATGGAAATGGAACACATGGTATGTCGATATGAGTGGAGATGTAGATGATAATGGATGGAGCTATAGCTTCCGATTTGGCAGTAATAGGTGGCATGGCACGAATATCTGGTTTCATAGCTGGGTCAGGAGACGAACGTGGAAACGGGTAAGATGGAGAAAGCCTTTCATCCTGAAACTTCGGGCTACAAAAAAGGGTAATAATTCAGATAAAATGGGCACAAACGCAGATTTAGATGGCCCATCTACTGAAGAAAATTCACCGACCATAATTATACGCAAGCTCATAAAGGACTTGAAAATCTGTCGACTTGATCGAGAGAGAATAAATTTGATTGCTGAGTTTGTTAAAAATGAAGACATTTTTTCATTGGCATGGCAGCATGTAAAAGATTCTCATGAACTAAGAAATATCCTTGAAACTTTTGACTTTAGAAATTCAAAAATTCGTCTCAAAGGCCACCTTCTTGAAATTATTGATAGTAATGGAACTAGTGAGTCCAAAAAAGGACCATTTTGCGAAGGGGTACAACGAGTGGATGGTGAATTGCCTGAGCCTTTTGAACAAACGCCCTATCTACTTTCACCTAATCACGAAAGTGATATTAAAAATTTAGCTGACGCCATTGAGACTTTTATAAGGGATGAAGCGTTCTACAGTGAGAGTATAGGAGATACTAATGCCAGTAATTGAACAGAACTCTATTTAAGTAAGAGGAAGAAAAATTCAAAACTTTCCATGATGGGTGAATGCACCTTAGCAAGCCTATACTATTCATAAATATGAACCAAGTAATCTATATATCAGGAATTTGAATAACTTTGAAGATAATTATTTATGTAGTACGGAAAAAGAGTCCATAGCTTATTGATGTTTAACTCGTATTTTAATAATTGCTGCATGATGCCTCACATCTTAGGCTTCATCCTTTAAGGGCACCACCGGGTAATTAAAGCCTGTATTTTTTAAAGATTAGATCAAACCCAAAGATTCAAGTAGAGAAATCTAAAAGGTGCACAATGAAAATATAACGAATACCCAAGATAATGTGGAAATTAAGGAACATTTTGCATGTCAATAATACATTAAAATATTCCAGTAGAAAGTTCCCACAATTGGTAATCAGAAAAAACAGAGATAAACTCTCAAATCATTTCCATACTTCAGTTAACGTTTCCCAACACCAACCGAACAAGCTACCTGATAATATATCACAAAGGGCTGATCAATCAGAATGTGGATCTGAAGTGGAATCGGTAATAAACCAATCGTCCGATTATTTAGCTAAGATCTCAGAATATGCACGGAAACATGGGAAGGTCATCACTCAGCCCAGATCATCAATCAAGAAGAAAAAGATATCAAAGGATATGTCTATTATACAGGAAGAGCAAGAAAAGAGGGAGATACGAAAAGATGTTATAGAACAGTTTTTCGGCAAAAATTCTAGATATCATCAGAATATGCTAAAAGAGTACTATGATGAAAGCTCTCTGAGGCACTGGGAAGATCATACTAGAAACTATAACCAAGCCAAGATCGCGTGGAAATCGGAAAAACGTTTATTAAAGCAGAATCACTTATTCGAATCCAAAATTTTTAATGAAAAACTGCCGCATTTTGAATCCATTGTTGATACGCTCAAAGTCATCACGCCTACAGATTTAACAACTGAGTCGATTGGTGAGGATCCATATTTACTGGTGAACTCTACTAAAATATCGAATACAAAGCTTCCACCGTATCCTGAAAGTTGGTCATTGAAATCTTTTGAAAGTTATATTGAAATAATATGTACCAAGAAATTTGTTCAAACAAAAAGTTCTTACGGCTTTGGTGGACTAGTAACAGATATGTTAAGAGACTTATTAAGGAAAACCAACGTCGAAACGGTACATTTTCATACAACAAAAACATTCAATTATGCGCTCAGATACTTTAGAATTATCAATGATATTAAATCACAGCGTGAGTTTTTCGAGCAAATGCAAACCAACAATATTCCCAAAGACACTGATACTTACAATATCATGTTGATGACAATCCAAGAATCAAAAGATTTTCCTAGTACGGTAGATCCCATGGTTGTTGCCAGTTCGTACCTCTTTAAGATGAAACGCGAAGGTATTCCAGCTAATGTTGATACTTGGAATGCTGTATTGGGGGGTCTCTCATATAGGATCGCCAAAGTTGCATTACTTAGAACTATGCAGGACATAAATATTCCATTAACACCAACATCGATTTATTATGTTATTGAAGAACTTCTGATATCTATTGGACCCAAAGCGACAGTAGAGTTTATAAGAAATGAACTGAAAGAAGGTTATGACAGTCGGTCAGTAACACTTGTGGTAAAACACCTAATACAAAAGGATTTCATCAATGAAGCCTGGACTTTCATTATAGAGCAAGCCGATAACCAGGGAATTCTGCCCACGAACTCGTTATTGAACGTGATGGCCTCCGAGTTTGCGTATCGTCAGCGCCCTGATTGGATCATTGGTCTTATGAGTGGGCTTTCTAAATATTATCATATTAAGCCGACAATGGCCACTTACGAAAAACTATTAAAATCCGTTGTTTCACCTGGATACAGAAAAGACTGGAGATTTGCCGTCAAGGTTGTGTATGGTAAACTATGTCAAGCCGCACCAGGTACAAAGTTGGCGAAAACATCGCTTTATTGGGTGACGAAGACTCGAGTTTTATCACAAAATGAAGTTGAGCGCGGTGTTGAAAAAGAATCAATAGTATTGAACAAGAGATTGACTGACCATGAAATAAACTTTTGGAACCAGTGCTACAACACTTTACAGTGGAATAAAGTAGATAAACTGGATTTGGTATATCCTCAAGGTACGAACCGTTCGAAATATAAGTTAGCCAAACGTCTTGGCGTGCCTCTCATAAAGCTACTCCGATATAAAGGTTTGAATAGCTCTCAGAAAAGATCCGCGGCGACAGACTCACAAAAAAACATGAGTATTATGGAAATGCGGGCAGCTATCCTTCAAAAGACACAAGCAAAGACCAGCAAGATAATTTTGTCAGACTATACCACCAGACTTGAAAAATTGTCCTTAGGGCCGAAACTCTACCTTGCAAAGAGATTACAGAAAGAGGGTGTAACTAAGCAATAAAATCAGATACACTGAGTATTACAAAAACTATGGATTTTAGTACAAAAACAAAAACTATGGATTTTAGTACAAAAACAAAAAATAATTAGTATTTTGGTATTTATGTATCAACGGGGGTTGAGTATCTGAGCTGATGCATTATCGATAGAATTGAATTTGGATTAGTATAGCCTAAGCCTATGTAAATAATTAATTAAACTAGACATCCATATACTCTAACGCCCGGGTAAAATAGTGGGAGCAATGGTCGAGACGCGCTGAAGGCGATCGCCTGCATTATCATAGAATCTAATCCCACCCTTATCATAGACCTTTCGCATTACTGAAAACGAACCATAATTACAAACTCATAAAAATAAAATAAGCTATCGGCTTATTACTCAACTACTCAATTCAACTGAGTCAGCGCCACAAACATCGGATATCTTAGCATAGAAAAGGCTCTAATTTTTTCTTACCCCTAGTACTGCTCACTAGGGTTTTCAACTGTTTTCTCCTGTAAATCTAATGCATCCGAGTTTCTCGTTAAAAACAAATCTATGGGGCTTTATATACTGTGCACTATTTTTTCTACCTTTAGCTTTCGCCAATGGGTCACTGAAATTCGGAGATAATTCACTGGATGAACATCAACCTGGAGTTTGTGCTACCTATGGAACTTGCGGGAAAAAATCCTTCTTTGGTGCAGAGTTACCATGCCCCGCTACCACACCTGCGAAGAGTCTTGATAGAACTCAGAGAAGATTATTAATAGAAATATGTGGGAATAATTGGTCGAATATAGATGTATGCTGTACCGGAGATCAATTAGAAATACTTAAGACAAGTTTAAAAAAAGCTGACAGCTTAATATCATCATGTCCAGCATGTCATCATAATTTCTATCAATTCTGGTGCCAATTTACTTGCTCGCCTAATCAATCAACGTTTGTAGATGTTACCAAAACATCAAAGTCCACTAGTGGTAAGGAAGTTGTATCTGAGATTGATTACTATCTTGATCCTCAATTCGCCGAGGACTTCTATGATTCGTGCAAAGAAATCAAATTTTCCGCTACTAATGGGTTTGCCATGGATTTGATTGGCGGAGGTGCAAAAGAATACAAATCATTTCTGAAGTTTTTAGGCGATGAGAAACCTATGTTAGGTGGATCTCCTTTTCAAATAAATTTCCCATGGAATGATAAAGCTCCTGATAATATGACACGATTCAAAACTGCGTTGAAAAAATGTTCTGATAGCGATCCAAAGTTTAAATGTGCTTGCTCCGATTGCTCTGATTCATGCCCTATTCTTCCTGATATTCCTTCTTCCGGAGGGTGCCATATTGGGATACTTCCTTGTTTTTCGTTTGGCATGCTGTTAATTTATTCTATAATATTACTAGGGGCTATTTTTGGTTATTGCGGTATGAGTCTATGGCGTGAACATATTAGACGCAGACATGAATGGAGAACACTGTTGTTAAATACAACTGATTTGGAGGATTATGATTCAGTAGATGGATACCTTACTGAAGACCGATTCGGTTACCGTCAATTTGCCTCTTTTGGCTCTACTACTACGAAGGCCTTTCCTTTGAATACCCTTCTTCAAAATGGTTTTGCCAAATTAGCTTATAAATGTGCGCGATATCCGGTTGTAACTATATCAATTATGTTAGCAATAATCGCCTCACTCTCTTTGGGTCTACTGAGATTTTCTTTGGAAACTAATCCCATAAAATTATGGGTAAGTCCTTCGTCTGAATCTTATCAAGAAAAGCTTTTTTATGACCAGAATTTTGGCCCATTCTACCGCAGTGAACAGATTTATTTAGTGAATGACACAGGCAGCATAATGGAATATGAGAATATAAAGTGGTGGTTTGAAGTGGAGGAAAGGATCAAAAAGCTTCAATCAAATGGTGGTATTACACTTGAGGATACTTGTCTTAAGCCAACAGGGGAAGCATGCGTTATTCAGTCTTTCACGCAGTATTTTGGAGGGGATATCCAGAGGTTACCTGAAAAAGACTGGAAGGAAAGGGTGTCATCTTGTGCAGTAAGTCCTGTAAATTGTCTACCCCCTTTCCAGCTGCCTCTGAAGAAGGATATGCTCTTTGGAGGATACTTTGATAATGATGTTTTAACCTCGAGAGCCCTTATATCTACATTTGTTCTTAATAACGGTGAAGAGGATTCGGCAGAATTCAAGGAGGGATTTGACTGGGAATCCAATTTGGAAGAGTTGTTATTAAATATCCAGAGTGAAGCATCAGAAAAGGGATTGCGTCTTAGCTTCAATACTGAGCTTTCACTTGAAAAGGAGCTCAATAAATCGACCAACACTGACGCTAGGATTATCGTTATTTCATATATTGTTATGTTCGCATATGCATCAATAGCATTAGGAGGTAAAATACCTAGCTTTACTAAAACCTCAGTCATTAAATCAAAGTTTTCACTAGGGCTGGCAGGAATTTTAATTGTATTACTATCAGTAACAGCTTCCCTGGGATTTTTTTCTATGCTTGGTGTCAAAGCTACCTTGATCATAGCTGAAGTTATCCCGTTTCTTATTCTGGCATTAGGAGTTGACAACATTTTTTTATTAACCCATGAAGTTGAGAATGTGAATAGAGATTTTCCGAATAAATCTGTAGAAGAGCGTGTTTCTCGCGCGGTCGGGAAAGTTGGCCCAAGTATCCTTCTATCATCGACTTGTGAGATCCTCACTTTTACTTTAGGGGCAACAGTTACCATGCCTGCTGTAAGAAATTTTGCAATTTACTCAGCTGGCTCAGTATTTTTCAATTTTATTCTTCAGTTGACTGTTTTTGTCGCCGTGTTGGCACTGGATCAACACCGAATGGAGGATAATAGAGTGGATTTTTTCCCCTGGATTAAGCTAGATGGAATAACCAATTTTGATGGTGAAGTATTCCCTTGGTCTATGGCTCTCAACATATTAGAGGAGTCGGTTTTCACGAAATTCATGCGAAAATTTTATGCCCCGTTTTTAATGAAACCAAAAGTGAAAAAAATACTGATATTCTTTTTTTTCACCTGGATGGCTGCATCCATTGCTTTATTTCCTGAAGTACAACTAGGATTAGATCAAAAATTAGCTGTTCCTCGGGAATCCTACCTGGTGGATTATTTTAATGATCTTTATGACTATTTCGGTTCAGGTCCGCCTGTTTACTTTGTTGTTAATGGCGTAGATATTACAACAAGAAAGGGCCAGCAAGCACTATGTGGCAAGTTTTCTACTTGCGATCAGTTCTCTTTAAATAATATTATTGAGCAAGAAAGTAAAAGACCAGATACCTCTTATTTGAGTGAATCAGCGGCCAGTTGGATCGATGACTTTTTGCAATGGTTGAACCCGAATCTTGACGAATGCTGCCGATTCAAGAAAGGTACAAATGAAACTGAAATGTGTTCACCGAATGCCAATCCTCGAGCATGTGACGTTTGTTACGAAAACAAAGAACCTGGATGGGGTATAAACATGGATGGTTTACCAGAGAACGAGGAATTTATGAAATACTTCAAATTCTGGATTAATGCCCCTTCGGAACCTTGTCCTCTTGGGGGAAAAGCGCCCTACAGTAACGCTATCGTGATGAACGAAGAAAATACAAGCATTATGGCATCTTCTTTCAGAGCATCACATACACCTCTTCGTTCACAGGAAGACTTTATAAATGCGTATGCTGCTTCTCGGCGAATTAGTAGAACCGTTCAAGAGACAACTGGTATTAAGGTCTTCCCATACTCGCCCTTTTACATTTACTTCGCACAATACGGTACCATCATCAGACAAACATTAATATTATTACTCAGTGCTATTATTATAATCACTATTCTTTCGACAATAGTGCTAGACTCATTGAAAACATCTTTAATAGTTTCTCTTTCGGTTTCAATGATAATCTGTGATGTTGTTGGCGTAATGGCTCTCTGGGGAATCAGTTTGAATGCGGTTAGTTTAGTGAACCTAGTCATTTCTGTTGGAATCGCAGTGGAGTTTTGTATACATATTGCTAGAGCTTTCACAGTTTGCGATCAGCTTTCACTGCACGAAAGCGTAGATCTTAGTAAAGAAGGACGCGCTTTTAAGTCGCTTGTAGGCGTTGGAGGTTCAGTTTTTGGTGGTATTGGTTTAACAAAGTTAATCGGTGTTTGTGTCTTAGCTTTCACAAGCTCAAAAATATTTGAAGTTTACTACTTCCGCATGTGGTTATCATTGGTAGTGATTTCTACGTTACACAGCCTTGTATTTTTACCTATCGCTCTTTCTTTATGGGGTGGTAAGGCTTATTTGTCCAACCACGATGATGAGGGGTTGGCAGGTAATTTAGCAGCTAGGTTGCATTCTTCAAGACTTTATGATACAACTGACGAAGAGGAGGAAGACTGGTTTGTCGGGTAATTAAGATAAATATGCTAGAAACTTTCTTAAAAAATTAGTACGTTGATAAAGAAATATTTATTTATAATAAAAGAATAGCTTTGAATTTCAATATATATGCCAATCAGGTAGCCCCATCGTAATGTTTACCGATAAGCACCTAACTTTGTCCCAGCCGCCGACCTGTCTGCATTCCTAACGTTATTATGTACACGGGCTGTCGCGTACTCTTTGCACTTATCATCAACTCTATTGAACTCTGCCAGCGAACCGTTGAAATATGATTCGGGATATTAATTTACCACGTGTCATTCCGTCATCTTACGGTAACATTCTCAAATGGTCTATGGATGGCCAGATTGCAATCGCGACTGGCTCTAATATAACAATTCTTGTATGTCAGGTATTTACCTTTCCCCGATTGCTGGAGAGAAGTTGTTCTTGTGCTTTCATAACTAATTAAAAAGTGCTAACAAGTTAATTTTAATTGATTATAGAGCCCTACCTTTGAAGGCGAAAATGGCCTTATGTCTGAACAAGATGCAGAATTTCAAACTACAATCACTACGTCCTTGGAAGAGATTGATTTTGTGTGGGATCGTATTATATGTAAGTGCGAATTGAAATTACTTATTCATGTAACTTTTTGACTAACCACAGAAATATAGTTGATGATAATGAGGAATTTTCTGTTGGTATGACTACGAGTGAAAGAGTAATTACTGACTTAGTCTGGTCACCGAACGGCTTATCTAGTACACGAGGGTGAGTAGAGATGCACTTTCTTGCGTTAAAACGCTTATTATTAACTCAATTATTATAGATGTCTTCTTGCTGCATTAACAACAGCCAATGAAGTTATAATTTATGAGTCTAATGGCTCCGCTTCTTTAAAATGGCTCTTGGTATGTGGATGGATCGAATTTTCTATTACCGATAGTTTAACAAAAAACTAATCTCCCTTTCTTAAATATATGTACAGAAGTATAACATTATTGAAAATCTTGTAAATGATTTAAATTATGACCTGACTGAGCCTCTATCTTCAGAGAAACTACGAGATATTAGGGTTCATTGTAAGTTTTCTTTTCGCGACTATCTTTTTTATGACAATAACTAACCTCTAATAGCAATCGCCTGGTCCAATCGTGTTGAGACAACCACATCAAAATGGGGGTCTTCTTTTCTTTCCTTGGGGACAGAAAGTGGAACTGTCCATGTTTATGAAGTTCTGCCTGATAATATACGTTATGTCAGTTCTCAAAAATACGGCGGTGATAGCTGGATCACTGGTATGAAATGGTCACCCTGGAAAAAAGACGAAGATTTTACTATGGCTTATCTGTCAATTCAAACACATGATAATGCGTTGAAACTTGCTGAATTTTCTTATTACAAGACGACGTCTATCTTGGATGTTTCCGAGGACTTACTTGATGTGTTGCCCCCCGCGAGAGGTTTGATTACTGCTCAGGCATGGTTCAAGAGTACTTGGAATGGCTTGTATGTTCTTGCTGCTGTTAGAGGTAATAAACTGTCATTAAGTCTTTTTGATAATGCGACAAGAACTATGTTTACTATGTTCAAGAATTCCTCGATAATTACCGACGCTATTTTATATGAGGGCGCTGGTGATACATTGGCTATAATGTTGGTAACTTCGAAAGGGCAGACCATCTTGATCAAATATTCAGAAGGTCAAGGCCTGGAGCTAATGAATTCTGATAATTTAGACGATCTTTTGAATACAGTGCAACCCCGCCTCGAAAATGCCAAAAGAGCTATAAATAATCTTAATGGAGTATCACATGAAGATGTTGATATTCATGTGTATGGTTTTGATTCGCAGCCACATGGAAACTTTATTGCACTAGCATATTTCACGGCGCCAAAGTTTTCTCTCAGCTACTGTATTCCTTCTTCTCGATCAACCAAAGTTGCTCTTATCCCTTTATATCCTGCAATCCCAAGCATACTCTCCAAAAAGATTAAATCGTACCCTATAACTGAAGGTAGTGCCCTTTCTTCTTGGTGGGAAATTAAGTCATTTTCCAAGTATCTGAAAAAAGCAGACAGAGAAATGTTTTTAAGACTCATAAAAGAGTCAATCAAATTCGAAGAGGCCAACTTGAGTACTAATTCCACTGTCGGTGATCTAGATGCAGAATTAGAAAATACCTTTTACCAGAATAAAAGTATGGATAGTCTCAGATTAAAGGCTTATGTTAGTCGTGAGTCAACTGGCCCATATATCGTAAAGCACTTGGCCAAAATCATCCTTGACTTTATTGTTAAAGAGAAAATTGACAAAAGTTCATTGAAACTTCTTGACTGTGCTCTCATATATAGCATGGCAAAGATTTTAGATTACTCTGAGGATTTGAAGCTACCCTATCCTGCTTTAATTACAGTTTCCAATAAGTTCGGTAAGGACGTTTTCGATTTTTCCTCCAGTCAGAATCAGGATGTGATTGTATCAACTAGTGGGCTTCAATGGCGCAGATGTAGTCTAACTTTGCTCCCTTTAACAACCAGTCACTTAAAAACTTGCACTGGATGTGGGCGAAAAGTTGTTTCTTTTAATTCACTCCCTGAGAATGATACTGGTGACACGATTGGAACGATTTTGAGTGTTCTAGAGACGTGTATATACTGTGGTTCTTACTATCAGAGTCCAGCTTGAGGAAAGGAGGATCATAATAAGCTTCACAAACCCAGTTAATATTTTTAGTATTTAGAGTAATATATATTTAGTTTTTTTATAAATATGAAGCAATTATTAGCTTTCTCTTAGACAATGATAACTGCGGAAACCATTAATGATTATAGGATGTAATATAAATAATCCCTCATATATTATAGGGAAGCAATTTTTTGCAATCAAAACAAATCGTTGTATTGGGCTACATATGTGCATTTTAATACTTTATACTTATATAAATAACATTTAAAAAATTAAACGAAATAAACCATCATAGATTCATTTATTTTAACTACGCTGATAGTTCTGTATTTGTATCTAATTTCGGAAATGAGATCTATAGCTTCTGGTAAATGCCATCACGAGCTTACGTAAGCACGTGACATGCAATAGTAACTTTCGAAGGATTTGTTTTATCCGTACCTCTTGCACTACAACAAATATCGTAAATTTTTGTTAAACCCGATGGCAACTGCGGGGCCTTTATTAACAGCTTCTCAAGCTTCCACTGAGAAGAGACCTTCTCCTGGAGAATCAATTTTACTTCCTCCAGCCGCTGCTTTGCTTTCTGAGTTGATTGAATCCTCTCGGAACCTTCCCAATTCATTGTTTGATTTGGGTGCTATTCAACTTGGATTAAATGAAGTGAAGAAGCGTGCCAACACGTTAAGAAATAAGTACTCTGATAGTAATGATACCAGAGCCCACTATCTTCTTGCTGGAAGTGGTATCAATGCTGAAGATGTTTCTTTGGAACTCCAGTCAATTGAAGTGAGTCAAAGTTTAGAACCCGTAACTGTTTCGTTTGATTCCAATATTGATACATACTTGAGAACTAAAAAGGAAGAGAATATTTTGACTTCTATTGAAGAATCTATTAGCTCGAGTGCGCGTGAATTTGATATTTTTCTTGCTCAGAATGTTTCATTAGATTGGAAGCAAAGAAAGGACCAAATATGCCAACATTTTGGTCTTATTTCCGGAAGACAAGTGTTAAAAGACAAGAACACACACCGGGAGTCAACCCAACGTTCAAAGACTCATGTGACATCTAAGGTTTGGGGTAAATCGTCTGTTGGTAGAAGTGTTCTTGGCCCTGTTAATGGTGATTGTGAATTCTCAGACGTCGAGGTCTCCACGTCGACATCAACCTCTTCCTCTTCAAGTGGCAATCAACAATCAGCTAGTTTTTCACTTCCTCGTGCCAAAAAATTTGCTTCTGCTGTTACTGAGTTGAATAACCAGAGGGCAGCTAAAAGACCCTTCCCTGTTGCTACAACATTTTCGAAGGTGGCTGAGAGCTTTGGTATAGATTCGCGCTCTCAGCAATTACATGATTCTTGGAAAATTCTCACAAGTATCACTGGGGAAACACCTATTAAACCTGTTCCTGAAAGAAAATTTGCTTCTATTTACAGCAAAATCGAATCCCAAGATTCGGACGCCGTGGCCGTTGCTGAAATTATCACCAAAGGCTCTCGCGCCTTCCTTGAGAAGCAATTTTCTTCTCTTATTGAAAGTGAGATCAGTAAACATCCTCAAGAGGCCCAGCTTGGTGGTGTACCGTCAGTCTATAACAAGATTAGAGCCTACGTTAACCTGAAGTATTTGAGAGCTGGGCAATGGATGAAGCCTAACTTAGAAATTGTGAATGATATACCTATTTGGGCTGTACTTTATTATATGTTAAGATCAGGTAATGCCAAAGAAGCTCTGGATTTTGCTGTTCAAGCTGAATTAGCGTTTCAAAGAGTTGATAGATCTTTTCCCGTGTACCTCAAGGCTTACGTTAATTCCCCTGATGGAAGATTACCCCGTAATCTGTTGGAACGTATTCACGCTGAATTCAACCAAAGTGTGAGATTTTTCGATGAGGCTTCTGATCCTTACAAGTATGCTCTTTATAAAATTATTGGTAGAAGCGATTTATCCAGACGGACAATTCCCGAAATTTTGCTCACTGCTGAAGATTGGTTGTGGGCTCAATTGATCCTCAGTCGTGAATCGGACCGCGAAATCGAACCTTTGCACGAAAGGTATACCTTATCTGACATTCAGCGTATTGTTCTTCAATATGGTGCTAAACATTTCAACCCCACAGGTAATAACCCTGGATTTTACTTCCAAATTTTACTTCTTTGTGGTCTTTTCGAATGGGCTGTTCACTATTTATACAGCTTCAGCCCTATTGACGCCGTTCACTTTGGTATTGCCTTGAGCTACTATGGCCTTCTAAGAGTCGTTCCCGATATTGAGAATTTTGAAAATGATCTTCTTGTGTTTAATTCTAAGGAATCGCCGGAATTGAATTTTGCTAAGATGATTGGTTACTATACTCGTGATTTTCGCCGCTCCGATCCTAAAGATGTTGTTGACTATATTGTTCTCATTGGACTTAATAGTGACCTTGCAAACGGAGTTGGTCAAAAACAATTACAGCTTTGCCATGACACTCTTAAGGAATTGGTTTTAGAAACAAGGGAATTCCGTGTTTTGTTGGGTGATGTCAGGGCTGATGGTTCGAGAACTGTTGGGGCTATTGAACATAGAATGAAATTAGTCCAATTGGATGAACCAAAGGAATATTTGCATACTATCACTGAGCAAGCTGCTATTAGAGCCGGAGAGGACGGCCGTACGGCCGATGCGGTCCTTCTCTATCATTTATCTGAGGAGTATGACACTGTTGTTACTATCATCAACAAGACACTCGGCGAAACTCTATGTATTACCGGACTTGGCTCCCAAATCTCATCCTTACCCGACGGAATTCCAATTCAAATCAGTGCTTCTTCTGATCCTGCTCAGCTCGCCAGCAGTATGCTTAGTATGTACAGCACGAACTCATCGATTATAAGTAAGGTCAGCCAGAAAAATAGGGATACCTGTAATGTATTGCTGAGAATCGCCAAAGCGATGGATGCCTATGCCAGAAAAGATTGGTACGGATGTCTTAAAGATATTGAATTAGCTAATATCATTCCTACTGATCCTAAATCCGAAATTGGTGCTATTCGTCGTAAAGCCCAACAATTCATTGGGCTTCATGAAAGTATTGCAAGAAATGTACCTTCATTATTAATTATGACTATGCAGTGTTGTGCCAATTTGACTCAGCAGCTTTCGGAAAGTGAGTATACAGATTTAAGCAGATCTCACAAGACTCAAGATCTTAGACTTAAGGCTAGAAACTGTATGATATATTCTGGCATGATTCAGTATAGAATGTCGAGGGAAGTTTACAGCCAACTCACATCTCTTGAAATTGCGTTATCTTAATTACTGTGACATGTTGTTTTTGTCATACTATGCTTTTGGTTTGAAGCTTTTAAATGCATGTCTGGATTTTCAGTTTGATCATTTTTTTATATAAATTTTACTACATAATTAATTCAATTGTCAACGTTAACAATAATTACAGTAATCCCAAGCTTACTCCAACAATCGAAGGTTTGGCGTCAGTAAGGTTGATATCCGCTCAGCCCCTTGTTTTAAATAACTAATACTAGAAGATCAATTGGGTGTTTAATATACTTATATGATTATTTGATTGAATTCATCTACTGAAGAAAATTATTAGAGAAAATAAAAGATCACACCTATGAATAATTGATTATTTCCAGAACGCAACTATTTAGATACCCAGTTTCAGTTCATTAGTCCACAATCAGTCAAAACATCTTCCACATTAGCCACTCTAACAAACCACCATTCCACAAAACCATCAATTCTTTCACCATTTTCAAATCTCTGATTAACAACATCATTAATTGTCACTATTATACTTTTGATAATTGCATAAGAATCCATCAATAATTTACTATCAAAAGGCACCATTTCTTGTTCCTGAGTTTCGACCCGTGTAGCAACTCCTATAACTGAGATGGTGTTTAGAACCAGCTTTCTGAATAAAATCATAACCGATTCATCATTAATAAATAATCCTCTACAGATTTGGGATATAAACTTCTGATGTGACTCGATAATCCTCTCAGGCTCAAGTCCATTATCTCCTGTATTTTTATTCAATGAAGCCATAAGCTCCTTAATACAAGGGTTAATAACAGCTTCATAAACGTAGCCAATGCATATATTTGTAAAAAAATTCACAAAAGATAGTAAATGCCATACGCTTTTCTTGTCGTTGATGATATTTTCTTGAGAGGTAATTGAGCTTGCACGAGAGTATACCCTATTATTCTTAAAAGATATAGATATATGATATTTAATTACTCTTAGTGTAACTAAAAAAGAGAAAAGTCTATCATAATCATTTTCATCCTTCGGCGTAATAAATATAGATAGAGGGAAAGGAACTTCGAACTTCAATTTTACTGGGACTCCATTCAGCAATATATCGTTTAAAGAATTATAATCAGAGCTCATAGGATCTAAAGTTGATAATTGTAATGATACAGTATTCATATCAGTTCTGATATCCAAATCCGTCGTACTTATGTGCAAAATCTCTTTGTAACCTGCTATGGTTCGTCTCCATACGTTATGAGGGTGTCCCAAACCCTTGTCACGACCGGCCTCTTTGATTAGGATTGAGACAAATTCGGCCTCAGTCAAAAGAGCAAACCCTGTTATTGAAGAAAAAAGACGTATGATACTATCAATAGGTAACAGCGGTGATAATAGTCGTTGGTTCACCTGAGATTGAAGGCGAGTGACAATAAACGATAACGTAGATTCAGAGAATGGAAGTTTCAATTCATTAAGAATATGAGCTGATGTTGATATATGTGAATTGATAAGAGCGGATGTCTGAGAACGGCTTTTGATAAAAAACATTTCCGGCTCTGCAAGAGAATAATCGCGACGGGAATTACCAAATAATTTCATATCAAGAAGTGCTTTACCTACTGAAAGAATAATTTTTGCGGTAGAAGAATCCATTAAATGTGGTTTATTATCCAAATCCAATTCAAGAATAGTTTGGTTTGAAGCGAACGTATCGTTATCTCCTACCTGGGAAATTTCTCTAACCATAAAATTATCATACATTGGTAGCCGACCGTAGCTTAGCCACCCACAAAGTTGCTTTACCCATACTCTTTGGACTGATATCGTACACGATTTAATAAGCGGTTTCAAATCATTATAGCCAGTAGTGCGTAATTCAGACGACAGGTTATCTATAAGATACTTAGTTATTGACATCTCTGAGCCATTACGCATTTGTTGCGGGTAATCCACTACCGAAAGTAGAGTTTTGAGAGCCCATCGCAATCTCCGTTTCCAAATATTTACCGTCATAGACTTAATTTTGGTCATAGATATGTTATTTTCATTAAAACTGAGCGCTTCATCATTAATCAGAACTAACGTTTCGATCTCTACAAGGCAACTCTGATATGGGAGAAGTAAATCTGACTCCATTGTGCGGGCCAGTGCTATCACGGTAGGATGTGGATCTCGGGAGGATAACGAACTATCTGAAAGGTACTCATCTGAGATATTTTTATTGTTTGTAATATTATGTTTTCGAATATCCGCTTTGTTGGATCCAATATTATCAAGCAGTCGTTCTACATGTTCGCTAACCTGGCGAACGAGTTGTCCTAGTGAGATTATTTGATTCAGTAATCCTCGTTCGCTAGGATGAAAAAAACCCTCCAAGTCCTCATAACCGTTGGCGAGATTCAATAACGGTGAATCGCTTCCAGAAAGCACGAGAAGAATCTCATGAATCATTTAAGATAGTTAAATTGGAACTTACTACGGATTAATTCAGCAGATTTCGTTCCCATCTGGTTCGATCGCGTTATGATGATATGTATGTACATATGCGGCGCATCTCCATCTAATATATTGTTGGGCTTTCAGATTTTTGTGGGTCGTACAGATAGAGAGGCGTAACTAGAGAAGGAAGGGCTAATAATCTAAAACTTAGGAAAACTTATTTTTTCTATAATGTTTCAAAGAAATTTATTTTAACTGAATATTTCCTCTTACATGGATACCCGTTATATATAATAAAACCACAAGAAATGCACTCATATAGAACGTTTCTATAGTATAGGGTATATGGATATATGTTAGAACAGGAATGGTATGAATAAGAAGAAAATAAAGGTATTGCTCTGGACGATATTATTTTCCGTTTTATTAAGATTTCTCCTGGGTTTTGATGTTATTGGTCTCTGCATTACACGGAAGTATTATTTTTTTGGTTTACCGGAGATTTATTGTTTTACTAGGAAAATAGATATAGAACTAAAGTTAAAAGCATAATTACACAAGAGAAAATGGATTAGATCTATTCCCCTCTCTAAAGAAGAAATATGCATATATAAAAATACTCTAGTTTGTTCATTTAAAAAAAACAAGAATACTCCGAAACGGGGAATTGAACCCAGACCCGCGTCTGCTGAATATAATATATATTCTGATAGGCGCAAATTCTAGCCAATAACTAATTTAAAAAAATGTGCGCCAGCCAGGAATCGAACCAGGGGCTCACCAATGGGAACGGTGAATTTTACCACTAAACCACTGACGCATAAATCATATCAAAACGTATAAAGTCACTTAAATCCATAAAAAAAAAGGTTACCAATGCTACTGCACAAATAAATCCTCCTGACACACGTCCTGTTGAACTAAAAAAAAATTACCATATGTATCAGAAGCTTACGGAACCCAAACCGGTATATATTCCAAAAGCATGGAGCAACAACTGACCTGGTATTTCTTGTGAAAAATGGGCAAGCCTTTTTTGGAAATGGGGTCGTCGATCACTTATGTTTCACGTTGTATTTACATAGAACTTCCATTTTTTCGAAATTCGACATCTACCGCATAAGTTCCATTTCCCCAAATATAATATTGACTGTCCTTGGAGAACTAAAGCCACTTGTATCAATTGTCTCACTTATAATTTTGAAAGTTTCGGGTATCTCTTCGTCGAGTGTACGATTGCTAAACCATAGTGGGGAATACTGGCTTCAAATACTTCAATACTATCATTGAAGAATTTAATCACCAGAGCCTGTCGTTCTTATCTTCGATAACACATAGTTACTATCGAAAGTAGCTTGCATTAATTGGGACTATAAATATTCTAGTACAAATACATTAATTTTTCTTTAATTACTATGTTTAGTATTTACTTAAGGACAACAATATATTCAATATTGAAAAGGTAATTTCATGAGTCCTATTCAGCTGATTACAATAGAGTTTTTTAAATTTCCATGAAATATAATGACTATTCGATATAATCTGTAAATATTGCAATTTCCATATTCCGTTTCAACCCAATTCTTAGAATGATAAACGGAAGAGCGTTTGATTAGTGAGATGATTTTTACTTATCAGTGGAACATTTTGATTGGATAATTGTAAAGAACTACCAGAATTTCTAAATGTAAATAATTCATGGAGATCGTAATAATCACGGATACGGCGTAAAACTGGCCCGTGTGATGGCCAACAACTAATAGTGGAGTGTCAGCTAATGACGGCTGAACTCTGGTCCGTGCCAGCCCATTATGTTTAGCCCGGAAAACGCTGCGTTCTAGACCGTGGTCTACCAGGCTGGGAAGGGCTAACTCGCATCGGCGCCGAGAGATGCAGATGCTTAGCTCTCGAGTTACGCCCCATGATTTCAGTATATAACACCTTACCTTCCTTGGTCTTATTTTTAACATAGACAAATAATTATATCCTAAAATAAAATATATACAATGTCTTCTGCCGCATCTTTCTACGATCTCACCCCTGTTGCCAAGAACAACCAACCTTTTCCCTTCAATCAATTGGAAGGCAAGCTCGTCCTTGTGGTCAACGTCGCCTCCAAGTGTGGATTCACTCCTCAATACAAGGGTCTTGAAGCTCTCCACAAGAAATATCACGACCAAGGTTTGGAAATCATTGCTTTCCCCTGTAACCAATTCGGCTCGCAGGAACCCGGCTCAGAAGAAGAGATTTCTTCTTTCTGTGAATTAAATTATGGTGTGACCTTCCCTATCATGAAGAAGGTTGAAGTTAATGGTGATAATAGTGATCCCGTTTACAAGTTTTTGAAGGGCAAGAAAGCCGGACTTTTTGGTCTTTCTCGTGTTAAGTGGAACTTCGAGAAGTTTTTGATCGACAAGAATGGTAACGTTGTTGAAAGATGGGCCTCCACCACCAGCCCCGAAAAGCTCTCTGAAACAATTGAGAAGTATTTAAAGTAGATTCACTTGTCAGCTGAGCCTTCTGATCCATCCCTAATTCTTGTTCCAAATATAGGTATATTTATTGATATATCTAAATATTAATATTTAATAAAACTATCTTATCTACTCCAAATATTCAAGTCCAGTTTACTATGTCTTAATTACAGCTTATTGTTTGAATAGTTAACTTTGGGGAAATACTAACCCAAAGTATGATTAGATAATCATCATTACTTTTATGGTGGTTTTCTGGTAAAGATAAATAATGTTATTAACCAATTATTACTACTAAACAATCACTCGTGCAAATCGACGTTTTTTTACAATTTAATAAATAAATCATGTCAACTATAGCCCATACTTTAACTAATTTACCTCCTTGTTGTTTACAATTTCACCCTGATGACAAAACTATATTATTTGTTGGTACATATCAGTTAGAATCAGACCGCTCCAGACATGGATCTATTGATGTTTACAAGGTTAATTCGGATACTGACAATTCGTCGCTTACTTTACTAGAATCATATCATACCGATTCCAGTATTTTGGATTTAAAATTTTCGCCTTTCGATCCATCACTTATAGCGGTGGCCCACTCTACCGGCAATGTGACATTATGGAAGTGTGATAATGAAAACGGAAATCATTCCTCGATTAGTATGATTCAAAATGCACAACTTTTCGATTCAGATACCTTGATTCTTTCTTTAGTCTTCTCCCCCTCTGAACCCAACTTACTATCAGTAACTTTGACTACTGGCCAAATAGGTATTGTCAAGCTCACCGATTCTAATCTGGAATTATTGCATACTATAGAAGGCCACTCTTTAGAAGCATGGATTTCTAATTTTGGTACACGTGAACTGTCTGATGTTTTGTTTACGGGTGGTGATGATTCAGCATTAATGGCTTTTGATTTACGTTGCCCTGAATCGGCTATATGGTCATCACCCCGAATTCACACAGCAGGTGTTACTGCTATTTTACCTTCATCGGAAAACTTCTTGTCATCGAAGCCATATTTAATTTGGACAGGGTCGTATGACGATTGCCTTCGTACTTTGGATTTGAGAATGGCGCCCCCCGTTATGCCTCCTGTGAAGAAGTCTGAAACTAATCTAGGCGGTGGTGTATGGAGATTAATTCCCTCGAAAGCATCCAATGACGACCGAGTATTAGTTGATTGTATGTACGATGGAGCCAGAATCGTCAAACCAATAAATGAGGGTTTTGACATAGAGGTGGTCCAGGAATATAGAGAAGGCCATAATAGTATCACCTATGGTGCTGATTGGGCCGATGAGAATGTGGTAGCCACTTGTAGTTTCTATGATAAAAGCTTGAGAATCTGGAACACAAATGCCTAAAACACCTGTCTAAACTGAGAATTAGAATTTTTTTCGCCTCGATTATTAGAACTATTGAGTGAAAATAGTATTTTATTATTTTTATTCTGCATAGAGAATGGCTATATACAATGGGAACAAAAACACGATAATACGATAGACAACCTAGTGAAACGTTAACAGAGTATAATGTAAAAACCCTTAAGCACCATCATATGTGCGCGAAATGAAATTTTTTAAGTCAACAGCTAAGAAGTCCTATATATTATGGGTTATTGAAGAAAAATGAGTTAAATGATATGAACCTAATTCAAATTTATTTCTTAGCAGGAGGAGCTTCTTGGAACTTGATACGTTCTTCGAGCTTGATCGCATTTTGAGCTTCAAGCTTTTCCATCATCTTGGCCTTAGTATATTCCATTGTTCTCTTTTGTTTGAAATATTCGACCTATAGTTTTGAAGATTAGTTAAAAAACCGTACACTAGCTAGATTATATCTTAATGCAAATAGAGTAAAAATCCAAAAATTCGGCGGAAAGATACATGATTACAATGGTGCCAAGCCTTGCATAAAATAAAAAACCAAATTAATAAACAATATACATACCCAACTACCGACACAGTCTTTTTCAAAAACCTTTTCTTGGCTTCCACATTTAGCAGTAGCTTCCTTATCGTTTTCGATGGCGTCAATGATATTGTTCTTGTCTAAGCAAGCAAAGAAGGAATCACGCGCTTCCCAACATAAGGCTCTAGTAGACTTCTTGGTAAGATCAGGGGTTTCAGGGGTAGAAGAAGATGACGAAAAGAGACCCATTTTATTTATTCCTAGGGTAAATTAATAAATTATGTAGGCTATTTTATTGAATAGTGTATTAGGTATTGAAGCAGATGAAAGACGGTTTGATCTGTGAGGGTTGGGATATTACTGCCGGGTCACCACATAACAAGTACGCTGATGATATCCAGAGGTTCTCATACAAAACATTGGCTTATGATTGTGCTTTAGAAAGGGAATGGGGTAATAGTTTAAATAATTTGTTATGACTAAATATGAAACCAAACTGAGGGATAAAACGATTACACCAAATACTGCTTGTAAATATTTCTGGGAAATAATAGCCTTAAGCTATCTACTTATTCCCCTAACCTAGAATCATTATATCACGTGTGAACGTATAAATTCTTAGGCAATTTGTATGAATTGATACTTTTATGAATTTATAATTCCTGAGAAAGCTACTGAAAAGCCACGCGCAGTCAACTTAGTAAGCTCTAAAAATATTTTTTGGCCTCTCTTGCAAATGAGGAACGTCCGGCTCACCTACTGATACCGCCATTCCCAATGCGGGAACAGAACACATATACCAACAGCAATCTGTAGGTTACGTCCGGCTTACATCTGCCCAAGACAGAGATCTAAGAATCTGCTTAAAACCCGTCTTTCGCTTTCTTTTTATCTTTGAATATTCCACTGGTCATTGGATTTACCAACTATTGATATCAAAGCTTCAATTCAAATACAGCCAGACATAATGTTTTCTAAACTTCGTGGGAAATTGAATTTTGATGATGTTCGCATCAACTCTAAGGAGAATCGGAACCAGCATCAACCTCAACAACAGCCACGGAATCAACAACCTCAACAACAACAGCTACAGCAAAATAATTTCAATACAAATAACAATACCCAGGAGTTGGCTGTGGGCGTTAATTCTTCTCACCCAAACTTAGCTCCACGCTTTGACATCAAATCTGATGAAACCGTGTACTCTCGCCTTTTCCTGTTACATGGGACCGCAGGTGACCAGGATTCGCCAGTTAATTCGAGCATTCGCGTTCACCATCATTTGGACGCATTCCCCAGTCAATGCTTCCCTGTGGTACAAAATTATTTTAAGGCACTAGTTCATTTGCAACCCGGTCCTAATAAAATCACTGTCGCATATGAAATTCCTGACACTAATTTGACTGCAAACTCCACAATTAATATTATTTACACTCCACTATTGCAGAATGCGCCATTACATTTGGTCCTGATTTTGGGTAAAGATTCCCCAGGTACATTCGATTCCCCTGATTACAAGAAGAATAGTGAAGGAAATGATCTCGAATTAGCTATAAAGAAGCTTAGAATGGCAGGATACATGATGTCAGCCTTTACATCCGAACAGATGACTCGTAACGGGTTTGGATATCGCACATTTAGACTTGAAGAATTATGGGGTATTGATACCCTATCAAATCAGGAAAAGACCCAGAGATCCACTGCCAAGGTTCACATTGTCAGATCCGAAAAGACTGTTGATGAACTAAGAGATCCTGACCTCGCCCAACAAAATCCAAATGGTAAAGATACAGGTGGCCTGTACGGAATTGCCGCTGATGCTCTATCAAAACACGGTGATATATTCAATAATGGTGAGCAACAGCATGTAGCATGTCTCTTTTTGGATGCCCATTGGGATGCTGAAAATAATTTACTTTTAGCTCATGCTGCGCTCGGAGGATTTTGTGGTAATTTACATTTGGCAATCTTTGGTGGACATTCTTTGTGGGCTTGGCCTTCTTGTATAGAAGAAATTGTCCCTTGCTTTACGGATACAACCCCTACTGATACAACCCAAGTGTGCAATGATGCCAATCAATCAGGCACCGCCTGGGAGGCTTTAAATATTGGTCAGGGTGCTTTTCAACATGAAATTGGCCATGTCCTGAGCTGCCCCCATCAACCTAGTGGCGTGATGCTGAGAGATTATGTCACTTGGAATAGATCATTCATGCCTATGGACCCAGAAGTGTGCACAAGAACCGGAAAACCTGGATTATCTTTGTGTTTACCCAAGGATGAATGTGGTTGGCATCGGCTTGATACTATGCGATTTAGATACAATAAGATGTTCAGAATGGTGGACGAGCCAATAGTTCCTAGTATCAAGCCCCAACTCTACTCCATTGTAAACGGCGTAGTTGCGAAATGTAGTTCTGGTATTTACATGGTGGAAATTGATATTGAAGGAGCTGGGAAAGTTGGGTGTATTGAATACCCAGAAACACCAACAGAAATCTTTTTGGATCGTGATGAACTTTTTAAGAATATTCCAGAGAAAAACCGAGATGAAAGTAAAAGGATCAGAATTGACGTCTTTGGAAGAGGTGAGGAAGAAGATGATATTTCTGACTTTATGGCTTACAATGAATCAAATCGAGTCACATCCCCCATAAGTAGTGGGCCAGCATTCAAGTCCAAAAAGTTGGGCGGGGATGAAGACCCTAACACTACTGTAATCTTCGGCGGTAAGGGACCAATTTCAGGTGTAATTGTTCACTCTGGGTTAGCTGTTGATGGTGTAGAAATAACTTTTAGAAATACTAGCGAGACATGCCTATTCGGAAAGCGTGGTGGCTCTCCTAAGGTGATGGTATTCGAAGGCGATGAAAATCTTACCGGGTTTGCGGTTAGGTCAGGGGGGTGGGTTGATGCTATTCAAGTTATAACTAATAAGAGAAGAGGATTAATGTGTGGCAACACTGATGGTGGTATGTTACATGAAATTATACCACCTCATGGATTTACACCAATTGGACTGTACGGATCTGTTCAGTCGTGGGTAGATAATATTGGTATGATATATCAGGCTTTATAAGTAATGTTGTGCGCGCCTGGATCCTACCATTCGATTACAGGCAAAAATTCCTTTTATCAGGAACTATTGTCATGTGTTTCATAATATAGTATATTTAGGAATAAAAAACAAAAAATAAAAAATAAAAAACAAAAAACAAAAAACAAAAAACAAAAAACAAAAAACAAAAAACAAAAAACAAAAAACAAAAAACTATCTAATCTCAACAATTTCAACAACTACCCCTATTCCGTACTACTACAATCTGCGGGTGCTTTTGTGCAACGTTGCTAAATGAAAAAGCCGCGCAATTATTTTATGCAACCCGACGGTGTGCGGCAAAAATCGGTTCCCTCGAGAGATACCCTCAGACGCTTATCTGGTCGCCTCCGGGTTTTCTCATTCCCTCATTTATCTAAGACCTCAAAATCAGATAATTAAGAATATCAATTATTATTTTAAAAAATAATGAGCAACAATTCCACCACCTTTAAATCGCGACCACTTAGTGATACGCCGTGCAGTTCGGTACCACATTCACCGTTAGTAGGAGTTACTTCATCACAGTCCGAACTCTCATCCGGTGTTGTGACACCAATTCCTATGATACACGAGAGCGAACCTTACGATGAGCACGGATTTCACATTAGTGATAAATCATTAGAATCTCGTGCTAATGACTTAAAATATTATAATAATCTTGAGGAAACGCTTTCCAGCAGTCTTATCGATATTGACACCGCTAAATCTTCTACAGACCGGATACACCGGACCAGTACAGGAGATCTTTCTGACCAAAGTGAACATAATGCCACAAATACGCAAACTGGCGCGGTTACTCTGGACGCGCAAGGACATGATAATGACTATATTGAAGATCTAACAAAGTTATCGCTAAGCAATGCTTCCATTGAACCCGTTAAAGGTACAAATAATCATGACCACCCGGCGCTTATCACTGAGCCTTTCCCTCAAGGTGGTGCTGGAAGATATAGCGATTATTCTAACGCTACGACTCCAACTGCCCAGACCCTCTTTCATGATTCGCTTCGTCTCTCACCGGCATTTAAATCCGCTACTCCTGACGCAAGCCTAGATGAGGTTTGTGCGGGCCAGGCTTCGAGAGGCCCAAATATTCCTGTAATTCACCATACAGAATCACCCCTCCCATATACATCGACAAGAGCACAAAGACAAAACGATAATAATATGCTTAGTCCTAACCTTGACCTCACTAACAGTCCCGGTACTATCCGAAGAAAAAACCGAGCCACTACATTTGACATCCCAGGTCTAACTAAATCAAAAGTCTCACCCGATGGTACCGTTTCCTCGGTCGATTTAGGATCTAAATTGGTGGTTGTAATGGTTGGGCTTCCGGCAAGGGGTAAAAGTTATATCACCAATAAATTATGCCGGTACCTTACTTGGCAACAACATAGGTGTAAAATATTTAACGTGGGTAATACTCGACGTAGTGCCAGTACTAAATCAGAAGATCCTAGTTCATCCCCGAACGAAAAACAGGATGCATCATTTTTTTCACCCGATAATGAGAAAAGTAAAGCCTTACGTGATACATGGGCCTTAGACACCTTGGATAAACTATTGGATTACATTTTGTTGGAAAACGGTACAGTTGGGATTCTTGACGCTACTAATACTACAATTGCTAGACGGCGAAGGGTCCTAGAAAGAATCAAAGAGAGGACTATGGGACAACTGAAGGTTTTGTTCTTGGAAAGTATTTGTACTAAATCAGAAATCATCGAATCGAATATCAGACTTAAGTTGTCGGGGCCTGATTATAAGGATACTGACCCAGCGGTTGCTATTAAGGATTTTGTAAATCGTTTAAAAAACTATGAACAAGCCTACGAAACAATCGATGATGAAGAGGAAAGTGATTTACAATACTGTAAAATCATTGATGTCGGTGCCAGAACTATTACCAATAATATTAAAGGATTTCTAGCTTGCCAGGTAGTGTTTTTCATGCTTAATTTCAACTTAGCTGAAAGACAAATTTGGATTTGTAGACATGGCGAATCAGAAGATAATGTTCTTGGAAGAATTGGTGGTGATTCTGGTATTACAGAACGTGGTAGAAAATTTTCGAAAACATTGGCTAAATTCATGGAGTATCAGAAGACATTATTCAGAAAAAAGCAGTTGGAGCACTTTGCTTCTCATAGACGAATTCTAAGTAAGAAGTCAGACAGAAATCCACAAAATGGGAGTGATGGTAAATCATTACCGACTACGCCTTTAAGTGAACCTGAAGATCCTAATTTCTGTGTTTGGAGTTCAATGCTAAGGCGCTCAGTGGAGACGGCTGAGTATTTTAGTGAGGAAAAATTCGATATAAAAGAAATGAGAATGCTGAATGAGTTGAGCGCTGGACATTGCGAAGAGATGACTTACGCTGAAATTCGAGAGAAGTACCCAGATGAATATGAGTCCCGCATGGCTCAAAAAATTCACTATAGGTACCCTGGTATTGGTGGCGAATCTTATTTGGATGTTATTGCTCGTCTTAGGCCCGTAATTGTTGAAATTGAGCGTATGGAGGATCATTTGTGTATTATTGCACATCGTATTGTATGCCGTGTCTTGTTGGCGTATTTTATGAATTTAGGTCGTGACTCTATTGGTGAATTAGATGTTCCACTTCATACATTATACGTGCTTGAACCTAAACCTTATGGGGTCGATTGGGCCATGTATGAATACAGTGAAAAGGCAGATTGGTTTTTCCAAGTCCCAAAGGAAAGTATTCCCCGGAGAACATCAACATTTAGACCTAAGGGTAACTCAGTTAAGCCTTATGTGGAAAACAAAACGAGCAAAATAAAGCCTAATCTTGGTATTAGTGAAAAGAGTATTGATAAAGAAATAGCGAGAACTAGTCCACAGATCCAAATGGGTCAACACAGCGGCCTTGGTGGTACTTCGAGTCATCACGAAACAGTGAGAACTAGTCCACAGATCCACATGGGTCAACACAGCGGCCTTGGTGGTACTTCGAGTCATAAAGAACGAAAGTACAGTGTTGTACCTAGTATGCAAGATGCCGGAAGTATTACTGGTTATGCTGATATCGCTGATTTACCAGTTTTGAGGGAAGACTTCCGTATGAATCATTTTAAGTCCAATGATAACATAAATGATTTTGATCAGGGTACAAGTGATTCTAAGTAGTGGACTACCTACCTTGTTTTTGTTATAGCTACCTAAATAATTTGCATCGCCCCTCAGTTTTCTGCATATACTTATTTATTTTTATTTTGTTTTTAAATCAAAATACATATTAAGTGAAGACTTAAAACTAATTAATGAGATTTGATTTATAACTTTCTTAAATTTGTAAATTTAGTTTATTTTTATGGTATTGCATTCCACCTTCTTAACACCCATAAACGGCACATATAATATCTAAAAATTAAACAGTTTCTCTCTAAGAATAAAGGAAAGGTTTAGAATTTCCAATAACTTGGTTTAGGATAGTTTATACTTAGATGCCTCAGATACCAAATAACTCGGCTAAATTAGTGAACTTACTAATTATAATTTTGTTTTTACTCAATATTAGAATCTCATCCTGGTCATTAAGGTTTATATAATTTTCATTGTGTCTTAATTCTGGGATCAATTCGTTTTCCCAATCGATGAGTATTCCACCCCATTGAGGCAGTGAGGAAGCAAAATTGAGATCTTTTTCAATATCATCACCTACATGCCAAAATAGTGGCTCATCCGGTTGACGGCCATCGGTAGATTTATTTATTTTTAGAGATTCCAGCACAACTTCAAGACTCATTGGATTGGGCTTCTCGAACCCAGTTTCATAACTCAAGAATATGGTATCAGAAGGGAAAAACCGTGGACACAAGTTCAAGGATTCCAGTACAGGCTTACAACGAGGATCAGAATTTGATACAATAGCTAACTCGGGGCCGAAACCACGTGCTCCCCAATTTTTGAATCTATTTAAAGTATCTTCTACACCATGCCGAAGAGTGTAGGGGCGCTTATCGCCAAAATAGTTCCAAACGGTTTCAACCGCCTGGGGGGAAACAGGATAAGGGTGGCAGCATTGGGTAATCAAACCCAACCACCAATCCTTGACCTCCATGTAGCCCTTACCATAGTTGGGGTGAAGGGACCAGTGAGATCGGAAAGCGGCCGGGAAAGAGGCCAGGATGTGGGCCGGCGTTAAGGGTGAGGTGGGATGCGTAGACGTTGGGACATGGTGGGCCGTCAAGATTTGTGCATAGAGTTGGTAGACTGGGGTGTGGGGCCTGAAAAGAGTCTCGTATGCATCGAAGGTTATCAGACGGGGCCGTGCTAAGGGGATTAGCCTGGAGGCCAGCGAATAACGTTGGGACATCCGCGCGACAGCAACAGGGGAGGCAAGGGGCTAAGACGGGCAGGAAAGAAGGGAGGAAAGGAGGGAGGAAAGAAAGAAAGAAAGAAAGAGAGACAGACTATTAATAGAACCCGCCATTCGGGAGGCGCCAGCGTGTGGGGGAAATACAATAGCGTAGTAATCGAGCCCAGATGGGAAGCCCATGGCAAACTAAACGACACTTGCAGAGTCCATAGAAAACGGAGCCTCAGCGCGGAGAAAAACACGCCGATCGGCGTACAAAACAGCGAACGAACGAACGAACGAACGAACGAACGAAAGAACGAAAGAACGAACGGGCGAGCGAGCGAACGAGACGATCCAGGCTCCAGGCTCAGGGCTTAGAGGTCCCAGGCTCAAGCTCCAAGACTCAAGGTCCCAGCCAGCTCCAGCGGGTTTTCCCAGGCGCTGTCGCTGACGCGGTCGCAGGCTGGCCAAGTGCCCCGCGGGTGGCCCTAGCCCTGGCCGTGGGAGGCAGTGAACCACATCGCTTGGCGGGACCTGGCCTGAGCGCCAGGTTTTATCTGGCGCTTCATTAGCCAACAACGCTCCTTGGGACACACTATCACCGATTTGCTTCACGCCATCCCACACCTATTTTTATTTTTTCGTCCCGTACTGCCCCGTACTTCCCGTACTCCGTACTTTGCGCTCGCCAGTCTTGCTCGGTTTCATAGCTAATCCTTGAGCTTCCTCTTCACTATCTGCCTCCGTTATCTCCCTCTACTCGTTAATCCGCGGCTATATTATTTCTTTTCGTCTCGTGTCTTTGGATCTCTGTCGTTATCTAGTCGTCTTTAGGCCAACCGTCCGCAGTCAATATTGGATTCAACCGGTACCGTTCAGCCCATCAGACTCAGAAACATAAACACCACTTTTCGTTTATTTTAGTTTATTTTAGCTTATCTCATTTCATTTTATTTTATTTCATTTTATTCTTTTTTCTTTTCCGCTTCCCTTTATTTTCCCACTTTCTTTTCTCTTCGCCTCTCCCTTTAGTCTTCCCTCTCGATTCTTATCATGAAATTATCTAAACATATCTCCCCGCTCCTGTCCTTATATACCGTCGGCTTAGTGCTGGTAGGCACTGCCGCGCCTTCAAACGGTCTTAATGTCAATATTGATGACAACGCTTCTATTATCTCTGCCATGAACCTGGTTGCTGATGGTTTAATGGATTACTATGACGGTGACAAGTACGGTGGTACCGTTGGTATGTTCACATGGCCCTACTATTGGTGGGAAGCCGGTGCCGCTTGGGGTAGTCTCCTAAATTGGTGGTATTACACCGGAAATGATACCTATAATGATGTCATTAGACAGTCTTTCTTATACCAAACTGGTGAAAATAATAACTACATGCCTTCTAATCAAACTACCACCGAAGGTAATGATGATCAAGGCTTTTGGGGTATTGCCGTGATGGCCGCTGCCGAATATAATTTTACTAACCCCACTGGCGCCGATGAACCCGGTTGGTTATACTTAGCCCAGGCCGTTTTCAATACAATGACTACAAGATGGGACACTCAACACTGTAATGGTGGCCTTAGATGGCAAATTTTCACCTGGAATTCAGGTTATGATTATAAGAATACTGTTTCAAACGGCTGTATGTTCAACTTAGCCACCCGATTAGCCAGATATACCCACAACAATACCTATATGGACTGGGCTGAAACCATTTGGGATTGGACTGTCAATTCTGGATTTATTAATACCACCCAAGCTGGTGGTTGGAGAGTGTTCGATGGTGCCGATATTTCTGATAACTGTTCTACGATTACTAAACTCCAATGGACCTATAATTTGGGTCTTTACGTATCAGGTGCCGCATTTGCTTACAATTATACCGAATCCTTTAATGGTTCTCAAAGTTCAGTGTGGCTTAGTCGAGTGAACAATTTAGTGGATAGCATGGGTGTCTTCTTTACCAACGGAGTTATGTATGAAGCCGCTTGTCAACCCTCTAATGTTTGTAACACTGATCAAAGATCATTTAAGGCGATCCTTTCCCGTTTCTTACTTAATGTTGCTATTTTGGTTCCTTCTACTTATGATACTATCATGCCCTATTTCAAAACCACTGTTCCAGCCGTCGCTACTTCATGTACTGGTGGTACTGATGGTCACACATGTGGCCTTGATTGGACCCTTGGTAGCTGGGATGGCAAGTACGGCCTTGGTGAACAAATGTCTGCATTAGAAGCCATGACATTTTTACTCATCGATACGAAGCCAGGTCCCCTTAGTAATGATACTGGTGGTACTAGTACCGGTGATACCACTGGTACCGCTGGTATTTCTAGTGCCAATATTGACACGGGTAGTAATACACTGGTTATAACTAGCAAGGACAAGATCGGTGCCGGCTTCTTAACGGCTGTAGTTATTGGTTATTTCCTTGCACTTACTTGGTTCTTACTTGTCTAAACCAAAGAAGATAATTATAAAATAATGGCGCTTGTGTGTGGCTTGATTATATTTTACAACAAATCTTTATTATATTTTATTGCTTCCCGAGCTACATATTCTAATTTTTATTTTTTTTATTTTTGATCTTTGAACTTATTCTATTTTCAAGGACTGACTCTATCCTAAAGTGTTTACCGCATACTATTTCTTAATATTTTCTTATTTCTTATTTTTAGCCTTTCATATACCCTTTTCTCCCGTTTTTCTTTACCTTTTTTTTATGCCGCCTCTGTACTTCATTCTTTCTTTAATGCTGTATTCTGTTAATTATTTGAAAATATATCGTATACAAAATCATCTTCCTTGAATTAAACATTGGTACCCATTCGTGCCCCAGATCCGCTAATAGTAGAAAAATCGTTTCTGAAATAGCGTCGTGTCCTTTTCTGGGGCCCGCGTAATACTACGCTTAAGTATACCAGACGGTATATAGCCTCATCCTATGGGGCTTTGGTGTCCATCTTCTACGAACGCTGAGAAATCATCGCATTCTCTCATTCGCTTCTGTGATAGACAGACACATCATATTATTATTAGTTGGTATATGAATCGTCTCAGTTTTCGTCTTTCTTTATCGCTTTCCGTTGTGAATTATTGAAGTAAAAAGCAACCCCCCCTCCCCCATTCTGCCCACTTTCTTTGTTTGAGAACATGTGAACCCAAGTGAAACGCGCACTTTTTTCGTTTTTGGTCTTGTAGTCTGGTAATTATGTATTACTCCTACCAATCCTGGTTCTAAAAAGAAAGAACACCCGATTTATATATATATGTATATATTAAACAATGGCTTGATATGGATATTTAATAATATTGTATGGTGGGGGTTTTCCTTCCGCGGTAACAAAATCTTATCTCGATCATCTTTCGCACGTGATGAGATTAGGGTGCGATGAGTCTGAAAATATCACTCAACCCATAGTGATTCACTTTTACACCAGGTCGTAGGCTCATTTAAGATATTATCAAATAGGTTTTATATATATATATATATTCTGCTATTACCGTTTATGAAGAATAATTTTCAAGCCCTCAGAATGGATATAAAATAACATTGGGAGTCTTACGTCTGGTGCGTCTCTTGTAAAACTGAATCAGAAGTGCGTATTGTGTTCAGATATTTTTCGATCACCATAGAAAAATAATAATGTAGGCGGTCTGACCCGACCTCTCCACCCACTTTTAAATTTATACCGTCAAAATATTAAACTTACTAAATTTTGATTGGAAACTGGACTAATCTATTAAAAACCAAGAATTCATTTTATTCAACTCAGGGATTGATATAATATTCAACAAAAAAATTAACTAAAAGGCCTACTTTATTATATCAATTTAAATATATGAGCAATGAACTACACCACACCGGCACCGGACGATGAGTCCAAGATGCACCAAAATCAAAGCCTAATATTTGGCGATATACCACACCATAATGTTTCAAATTCTAATCAAGACTCATTTCCACTTGAGCAGCAGCATAATCATTCTCGTTTCCAATCAGTCGATATACAATTATCTGACAGGTTCAAGGGCTCTGATTCATTCGATACCATATTGCCAGAGTCCGGAAGCAGTAGTAGTGTGCAGACTAGCGACATAATATCAAAATTCGTTGACGCTAATTATGATGATTCAAAAAGCAATAATTATGGCCATTATTCTGATGATGATGGTGCCCTTTTATCAAATCCTACACGTTGCTCTTTTTCGTCTTTGACCGACGGGCCTCGTAGCCGGGAGAGAAGCGGTCATCGAGATAATCATAGCAGCCAAAATATCAACAACAGAAAACCCTTGAGTAGTATTTCAGGAAAAGTTAATGGTTCGCGATATTCTGGCGGTATGATTTGGATTAAAGATCTTCTCAGTAGAATAAAGCAAATGCTAATAAAGTATATGAAGTTTGTGGGGCCCGGAATAATGGTTTCGGTGGCTTATATGGATCCTGGTAACTATTCAACGGCTGTTTCAGCGGGTGCCATGTACGAATATAAATTACTATTTGTCGTCTTGATATCTAACATATTTGCTGTTTTTTTGCAAACGCTATGTGTCAAGTTAGGATCAGTTACCGGGCTAGATTTAGCTCAGAACTGTCGTAAACATTTACCGCCGTGGTTGAATTTGACTATTTACGTAATGGCTGAAATTGCTATTATTGCCACGGACCTAGCAGAGGTTGTTGGTACCGCTATCTCACTGAATATTCTTTTCAATTTACCGCTGTATGTGGGTGTTTTAATTACAGTAATTGATGTTATCATTGTTTTAATGGCATATAGACCTAATGGGCCAATGAAGATTGTTAGATATTTTGAATATGCTGTTTCTTTATTGGTGACAGTAGTGGTCGTATGTTTTGCTGTCGAGCTTAGTAACATTGGTTCGATTAATGTTAAAGATATTTTCCGCGGGTTCCTGCCTTCTAAGGAATTAGTGGAATCACAGGGGCTATACCTTTCATGTGGTATTCTCGGAGCTACAGTTATGCCACACAGTCTTTACCTGGGCTCTGGGTTAGTTCAGCCCAGATTGAAAGAGTTCGACGTTGACCATGGATATTATAAACGAACCGAAGGTGATGATGCTGCAGTTGCAACCGATGACTATAGGCCGACCTTACAGGCCATTAATTATGCTATGACTTACTCCATTGTCGAACTTATAATTTCTTTGTTCACAGTAGCTCTGTTTGTAAACTGTGCTATTTTGATTGTTTCCGGTGCTACGCTATCCAATACCCCAGAAGCTATCGATGCTGACTTATTCAGTATCTACCAAATGCTAAAGGACATTCTTCAGCCAGCGGCGGGGGCGATCTTTGCCTTGGCATTGCTTTTCTCAGGCCAATCAGCTGGTATTGTATGTACGTTATCGGGTCAAATGGTTTCAGAAGGCTTTCTAAGCTGGTCTTTTAAACCTTGGATAAGAAGATTGGTTACTAGATGTCTTGCTATTGCCCCCTGTCTTTTCATTACCCTTTCTGTTGGAAGAAAAGGTCTAGCTGATATTTTGAATGCTAGTCAAGTTATTCTTAGTTTTCTTTTACCTGCGGTGACAGCACCATTGCTTTATTTCACGTGCAGTAAAACAATAATGAGGGTTCAGGTAAATCGTTCACATGAGTATAATCAATTGGCAGTTGATGAAAATGATATTCAGCTAGATGATTATGAATTAGCTGAAACTTCACTGGACCCTGCTACTGATAATTATAATGATGTGGAAGGGGTCTGTGACACTGAGTTACAGTACGTTGATATGAGTAACAGTACATTGGTAAGTATTATTGCTGTGGTCATATTCACTTTTATTTCGGCCTTAAATCTTTTCCTATTAATTTCTATGGCTATTGGTGAGGATGTTCATCTATGATATGGCTATAACTCTTGATGGTTTTTAATGACATGCTTCGCTATTCATTTCTCGGTACCATCAAATAAGAGATAATTAATAATGAAATTTAACCCGAGAGGTTACTTCATTTAACTACTTTTTTATCATCTGTTTTCTGTTTCCTTTATTTAATTTCCTTTTTTTCCCTTACTCTTTTTGTTCTACTGTCAAAAAATGGTTTAGATCTGTATTTTTTATTTTTTTTATTTCGAAAATATTATAAGACTCGCAAACTGTAACTATCATATAAAAACTAATATACACCGCTGTTTTCCATCTCTGTATCTTACCTAGAAAGGACCAAATCTAGGAACTATACTCGAAGCCAAAATAGCTCAATTCTCTTACCGTGTGAGTTGAAAAAAAGGCTCAATTTTTTCTCGGTTTTTTGATCCCCTTATTTATAAAATAGTAAACAATTGTGGAGTCATTTGTGACCATAGCCATGAGAATTCTTTCAACTTTTGTGGGGGTTCCACTCTCATTCACTACATTAAGCTGATCTATTTTTTCAAAAATATCATCCCATTGCTTGACGGACCATTTGCCCTCAGTTTGGGCTGGTAGAACCCACTCATAAGGGATGGGCTCCGAATGGCCATTTGACTGATTCTGAGTTTCTTCGGTTGGATCTAATGAATTAGGAGGTTGACCCCTAAGGACAAAGATTGAAGTATTTCTCTGATTTTGGGTAGTATCTTCCTGGCTTTGTGTATTTTCCGAAGAAGAGGCTATCGTCGGGTTTGATGTAGTGGGGGAGGACAGATTTTCACTCAACTCATATTCAACAAAATTAGACCATAAATGATGATAAGTCAGATTAGTCCTGACTTGAGTAGCGAGATTACGTGTATCAGGTGAATTAGACATTATTTGTGTTTTTATTCTAAATCACTGAGTCGAATTTTGTATATATCGATTTGATTTTTAATGTTTGAATGGCAGCGCCGATAGTGAAACTCGAAGTTTTCTAAAACTATTTATTAGTGAATGCGGCTTAATTTTAATTTCTGACAACCAACCAACTTTAAGGTACTAAAATATAAAAAGCAGCAGTAATAAGATATAATATAAAAATAATCTAGTTTGATCATATTTATCTAATAAATAATACAAAATAGACTTATATCAATAAATATGAAATTTTTTGAATTATTGTAAGAATAATGAGAATTTTTTATTTTTTTTCTATTTAGACCTCGTTAAAAACTATTAGACAATATTCTAAAACTGGGGAGCATTACCAAAACCAAAACCAGTGTAAGCCGGGGTTAAATTATTAGCAGATGGTACGCCAGTATATTGCTGACTCATGAATGGATTCTTTGGCCCACCTGCCGTTTGTTGAGGTTGTAAACCCATATGAACGTAATCAGTCTTAGTATGCTGGGCTGGTAATCTTATATCGCCAGTATTACCGTAAGTATCAATACCAGTTCCAGTTGCCAGTAAGAGGTTAAGCTCATCGTGATTTAAACCACTCTTCGAAGAATGACTTTGGACACCAGAAGATTCACCATATTGGTAACTTGAATTAACAATAGGCATTTGTTGTTGTTTTGTTTGCGACTCTACCAATTCATTGAGCGAAGGCTGAGAAGATTTGATATCATGCTTCGACTGAGTCAGAGCAAAAGGATTATTGGTACCAGTCTTTAATGGCAGTATAGGTTGCTGTTGTTGCTGTTGTTCCTGTTGTTGCTGTTGTTGCTGTTGTTGTTGTTGTTGTTGTTGTTGTTGTTGTTGTTGTTGTTGGTAGTAACTGTACATATCAGGTTGTTGTTGTTGATATCCATTCATATACTGATTCTGGATTCCACCTGTCGAGTAAGCATTTTGTAAGAGTCCAGTGGGCATAGTTGGTTGTGAAGAGAAAGGATTGCCATACATATCAACTGCTTGGTAGATAGGCTGACCAACAACGAATTGCCCTTGCGTTTGTTGAGCAGACAGATTGAAAGGATCATTAAGATCGGCCGTTGTATTAGTCTGACTGTTTTGTTCCATGGTTTGAAAAGCTTGGGTGAAAGCATCAGTATCTCTTTTTACCCCGTTGGAGAATATACCGTTCATATTACTTTGACGGCGTTCTTCCTCTTCTCGAGCTGTCCGTTTACTTTCAATAAGAGCTTGGTTAATATCGTCACTACTGTTATTCCGACTATCACTTAATCTACTGTTAGAACGGCCTCTTCTATCTTGCTTCCACCCTTGCTGATCAGCTCTTTCCTTACGAAGTCGTTCATCATCTTGTAGGAGTGCGGTTATTTCAGTAGCTTTGCGTCTCACATTCGCACTATGATCCTTACCATCTTCTCCGATGAAATGAAACTCACGCAAAGTCTTAATAATGTAAAGATTATCTTTACACCAGCGAATCACATCCTCTGAGCCGCAGTGAATGATATAGTCAAGCACGATTAACGATTTCATAACATGGCGCCAGTTTTTACCAGTGTCATTCATACGTTTATCAAGGGCGCCCATGATTTCGAAAAATTCATTATGCTGGCGGGTTAAACGAGCAATTTCTTCCATTTCGTAGGTGCTGGGGCCCGATGGGTCATTACTGGTGGCATTTCTAACCTTTACCTCGGGGGAGCTATACCCCTTTGTAACATTTTTGATAGTACGAACGAAAGACTTGGTAGTAGACATTTCGGGTGAAAAGGGTTATGGTGATAATAAGTAGGGGATCTGATATTCTTAGAAACTTATTCGAAGTCAATCCTGTGATACCGGATTTGAAAGGAGAGATGGGGTGGGCTGCAGATTAGTGTTGAACTGGTTGGAAGTGCAAAAATCAGATCCGGGAAATAAAAGGGCTTCGTCCGGGTGAATAAATTTCAGCGGTGCTTATTCTTGAAGAAGGAAGAACCGAGTACACAAAAGATTAAAATCCAAGTATTTAAAGAAAATAAATGAGGGATAAAGTCAAGATTTTGGTCTCAGATGATATAGATTTCTCTTTCGTGAAAATCTGATGAGTTTTTAATAATGTAAATCTGAGAAAATGCCAGCGAAACATGCTAGCAAAACGTGCCAGTATGTGTAGGGTTAGGGCTGGGCCCGAGCTGCGCATAATCTGTCTGATAAAAGTAAAACAAGATGTGCGAGATTTAATAATGCGAATATGGGAAGGGGAAGGGAAAGGGAAAAACAGAATAAACCATATATATCAAGTAGAACGTTTGAGATAACATTTTTTGTATGATTTAAGAAAACTATTTTAATCCTAGTCTAATATTGGTTTTAAATTTTATGATTATACATGTTTTTAATTACACTAACCCTTCATGAATTGTTGGTAAACGGGATTATTAGTTTCCTCAACAAAAGGATATTGTAATTGACTGAGGAATTGATCAAACTTCTCAGCGTCTTGGGAAGGAACCGATAATCCGGCCAGTACCTTACCGATATCAGAACCATGATTTCTGTAATGGAAAAGAGTAATATTCCACTTACTTTCAATACCGTCTAAGAATTTACCCAAAGCACCAGGTCTTTCAGGAAGTTCAAAACAGAAAATACGCTCATCAGCAAGATCAGCTCTGCCACCAATAAGGTATCTAGCATGAGACTTGGCTAATTCATTATCACTAATATCTTCACCTGACATATTGTTGGCTTCTAAAGATGACAAAATACTAGGGATTTCCTTCTTACGGTCTTTCACATTAAAGGAACAGTAAATTTTAGCGATGCCCGCTGAGCTTTGGCCCTGGCAATAACGATAAGAGAATTCAGTAACATCACGGGGTTGGATGAACTTATAGAGCTGGTTGAAAGAACCAGGAACTTCGGGGATAGTAACGTTCATGAAAACTTCACCACCTTCTTCAAGACGCGAACGTTCAGATACAAATCTGAGTCGATCAAAATTTATGTTAGCACCCGACAAAACAGCAATGTATGATGAGGAATTGTGGTCTTCATTGGGGTGATCAGCAATGTATCTCTTGATACCGGCAACTGATAAGGCACCGGATGGTTCTACGATAGATCTGGTATCTTCGAATACATCCTTGATAGCAGTACAAATTTCATCAGTAGAAACTAAGACGATTTCATCAACATATTGCTGTGATAAGCGGAATGTTTCTTCTCCGACAATCTTTACGGCAGTACCGTCGGCGAATAGTCCTACTTCGCTAAGTAAAACTCTTTCTTTCTTCTCTAAAGATTGACGCATGGCGTCAGCATCGTAAGTCTCAACACCAATAACCTTAACCTGAGGGGCTATACGTTTGATATAAGCACCGATGCCAGCAATAAGGCCACCACCCCCTACGGCACAGAAAACAGCCTTCAACTTAGACACATCCGTCTGTCTCAGGATTTCCATACCAATGGTGCCTTGGCCGGCGATAACATAAGGGTCATCAAAGGGGGGGATGTTGTGAAGATTTTCTTCTGACGATAAACGAGCGCATTCATTCTTGGCAGAATCAAAGTCATTACCATAAAGCACTACGTTTGATCCCAATCTGGCCACATTCTTATATTTAATAGCTGGGGTTACCACGGGCATGACAATGGTAGCGGGGATATTGAGATATTGTGCACTGTAGGCCACACCTTGCGCGTGGTTACCAGCTGAACAGGCAACCACACCCTGCTTCCGCAGATTAGCGGGCAGATGGGCAATCATATTGTAAGCACCACGTAGTTTGAATGAGAACACGGGTTGAAGATCTTCACGTTTTAACTGGATTTGGGCACCAGCCTTGAGAGACAATGAAACGGCTTCAGTCAAGGGGGTCTCCTTGCATACATCATAAACTCTCGAGGTCAAAATCATTCTAAGGTAATCAGGCGTCCCATCTTCGAGCATGTACTCAGGATCAACATTAGCGTACATGGGGTTGACGGTGTCCGTCTTGGCCGTTGAATAGCAGGCGTTTGAGCGATTCAGGAATCGGCTTGATCGCAGAGCGGAAGATGCCGCCAGCAGGAGCGCATTCGAGGCCCCGTAGGACTGCCTGAGGGGTACTGACGGTGAGAGTCTCATGCTGTGGGTATTTGGAGACTAGTTTTGTTGTAAAACAGCGAGAGTAGGAGTCCGTGTATTGTAACTTTTCGTTAGATCACCAATTAGCAAGCCGCACCCAGCCTAAAGTGACTGATTATTAGCCTGAGCTACGCTGCCTTGGGAGCGGGCGGTAAGTTGACCCGACAAAGAAGCCCCGGGGTCACGTGGTGCCCGCGGCGACCGCCACCCGGAAGTCGCCGCCACAGGATTGGGAGATTGATGTATGGCTCTCCCAGCCAGAGCGTCCCACAAACGCGACGCTGGGAACGCAGACCTACAAGCTGGAGCACGAAGCAAGAAGGTCAGAAGGTCGTACCGATGATTATTATTCTATTTATTTAATTTGGTTTTATTTTATTTTATTTTATTATATTTTATTATATTTTATTATATTTTATTATATTTTATTATATTTTATTATATTTTATTATATTTTATTATATTTTATTATATTTTATTATATTATATTATATTATATTATGTATTAATTTTAATTTTACTCTATCTATTTGTAGCCATTTACCACAATTAACGTATGCTTTTCAACATTAACATGCATCCTATCAAAAGAGACCCGGCTAGTTGGTGCCCAAATCAATATCCCACACCCAGTCGTTGATATTACTGATGATTTTTTCTTCAATCTCATCGCCTCTACCGGCCGCGATTCTGAGAATAAGTTCATTCAACTCGGATCTGCCTAAGATGTCAACGTGCTCAGCGGTTTTGGCCCCGCCTCTAATATCATACTTGTCTGGCTCATCAAGCATTTCAACAACCTTAATTGGGATCCCCCCAGGATTGAATTTCGAGTTGGGGTCCTTCCATCGGTGACACATTGTATGGGAAACTAAGGAAACTGTACCGTCACCTTGTCCTAGCGCAATGGCATCACTATCACCCATAGCCACTGTAACATTTAACCCACTTGTAATATTCTCATCTCGATAAAAGTAGCTACGTTCGGTTTCAATACCCACGCCGTATAAACAATAGATCTTCATATCAGGAGCATTAGGTAACGCAGCTTCTACAGGATTAACCCATTTAGATGAATCTTCATTATTTCTTTCTACCTCCTCCCGAGTGAGGGCAATACCGGTAGAATAATTCTTCTTAACTCGCTTCTGGAACCATTCGGGAGTTTGGCTATATAAAAACTCAATTGAATCCCTAACGGTCAAATTTTGACGGGAATATTCAGTCTTTGATTCTTTGAATTTGATAAAACTGCCAAAGGAGGTATTTTGGCCAAGTATATCATCTGGAGCACCTTCCAAGTTACCCCAAATTGCATCACCACCCTTAGGTAACATACTAGCGATACCACCCCAGTTCCGTAGCATATCTGCTCTTTCCTTACGTGAAAAGAATTTTTCTAAACCATAAACAGCAGCGATATTTAACTGCACGGTATCTTTCATCTCGCCACTAAGTAAGCCAGTTACCGCCTTAGGGGTACCCAACATTGATCCTGAGATATCAACAAATGACTCAATATTATCGTTAACCCAGCTTGTGCCACCATTTCCGTATCCTTCGGCCTCAACCCATTTAAGGAAGAAGAATCCAATCTGGGACCCCATTGAATGGCCGATCAAAACAGTTTTCTCGCCTGTAGCCATCCTCCGCTCTTCAATCTGAAACTTTAATTTGCTGAAAAATTTATCACGAACTTCCAGGTCCATATACGTCAGTCGCCAATCATAAGAAGCTGTAGTCATAGTATTTGAATCATAATTAATTGCAGCTAAGTTTTCAATAATTTTGTTCCAAAGCCAGTAACCAGACATGAAGAAGTCTGCTGCGTCGAGGCCTTGGACGGCCCTGACCTTGAAATTCTCTGGATCAAGACCAGTCTCGGGATCTAAAAGAATGTGCTTGAGCCAACAATTCTTATCAAGTAGCATTACCTTTAACATATACCAACTACCCCATAATCTCTTACGAAAATGGTTCTCACTGGGACATTCGGGAGTTCCGCTGAGCCCCCATGACTCTAAACCAGTTGATATAACACCTGGCAGCATTATCACGGGGAATTTCGCACTTATACCTTCTTCTTTCAAGCTGTGTCCAGTGGCGAAAGAAGTGGTTCCCTTGTCCTCCTTAGTACCTTGCGCCTCTTGTACTACTGAATATGGGAAAAGCCCTTTGACATCATCAAATACGCCTGAATAAGGAAATCTGTCCTTCATATCATCAAAAAAGTCTAAAATTGAATCGTTCAGGTAGTCGGATGATGGTAGCATATTTTGATCTTTAGCAAAACACCATGCCGAAAATATGCCAACGAAAGCGCCAATAATGAAAATGAATTTCTTTGATGCTGCGATCCTTTGTTTTTTGGATAACTTATGTTTATGGCTCTTATGGGAAATATGTAAAATCTTGTGATTCTCATCTATTCTATCCTTGTTGTTTTCCCCAATTGTATCTTTCGCGTCCAAAGTCTCTGACCTTATAGCTGTTTCTTCAACCGAGACAATTCCTTCCTTTGTGGAATCATCAACATTTTGACTATTAATCGTAACTTTCGAATGATTTTCAATTCGGCGTCTCAAACCCATTTTTGGAAGATAGTTATCAATAAAAAAATTAGTCAAGAATAATGCCTTGTGTATTTGAACTTTTTTCAAAAAATATTCGTGGAAAAGGAAAATAGCCGTCCCCAGCAATAGCAAAAACTTTTTTTGGTTTGGGGGCAAAATAAACAAACGGCTTTGAAAAGATGGAGAAAGATGAAAAAGATGAGAATTGAGGGATTGTATATACACTTAAGACGATTTAAAACAGATTGAACAAGTTTCCTTAAAGATATATTTACAAAAAGCGTGAAGCAACGGCAGCTAGACTGAAGGCCCGATCCGATCCGGAAGTTGGATGTCAAATCCACCGGGATTTCAGGGTTGGGTCCTGGCGCACCGCATGGCGATAACACTCCCACCCAGCAACCGCAGCTCACTTGATAAGGAAGCATTGGGAAGATCCATCGCCGTTTTAACTGTTGCAATGTTCACGAATTAGCCACGAAGCTGCTATTACGAATTAAGAAAGCGGTCGATTATAAACGTATACAAAGACACCCACTACGATACACACTATATACAGAAGCCTCAATTAATCATGAATATTCGCTCAAGACTCTCTTCTTGGAGAGAATATCTTACTCCGATTTCTCATACATCTACGTTTCGTCAAACGGGCGAGATTACGCCTGATGAGTTTGTCCAGGCCGGGGACTATTTAGTTGATAAATTCCCTACCTGGGCTTGGGGCACTACTTCGCCATCGAAGTGTAAGGATTTCTTACCCGCTGATAAGCAATACTTGGTTACCAAGCATGTGCCGTCGCATATTAGAGCCAGCTCCTTCGATGGCGGGGTAAATGAGGGGGTTGAAGGCGACGACATCAACCAAGAAGTGGAGGATGATGAAGGTTGGACGTCAGCTTTTAATAATTGGAGCTCAACCCGGACTGGCGGCCATTCATCTAATGATCACTCAATCCAACAATCATCTAGTATCGATATTGGTGACAACAATGAAGATATTGATATTGGCTTGGAAGAAGAGGGCCTGGAAGAAGAGGATACGGATGCAGTTGCTATTTTACCATCTGGCGACGATGATCGGGACCGGTCTTCCAACCGAACCTATAATTTGTACATCGCATACTCGACCTCATACCGCGTGCCGAAGATGTACTTGAGTGGGTTTAATGCCGACGGCGCCCCTCTAAATCCTGATCAAATGTTTGAAGATATCATAGGCGAATATAAACAGAAGACAGTGACAATAGAGAAGGCGCCATTTTTGAAAGATACTACTGTGATATCAATTCATCCTTGCCGACATGCCAATGTCATGAAAGTGCTGTTGGATCGTACAGCGGCAAGACTGAAGGATGAACACCGGCTTAAGGAGGAAGATGTAAGTCGTGGTATTTCTAGCTTAGGGTTAGCTGATGACAGCGGTGACAACGACAGAATTGGTTCAACAGTAAACGAAACCAAAGATTCTAATGAAGATGAGTGGGAAGAGGTTTCGTCCACTGTTTTAGATGTCGACAAGAATATTAGAGTCGATCAGTATTTGGTTGTCTTTCTGAAGTTTATCTCCAGTGTCACCCCTGGTATCGAGCATGACTATACCATGTCTGCATTATAATGAACGATTAATATTTATAGTTATAACTTTTTTTTACTGGCAATATGTGCTTGTTCTATTCCCGTAGATTAATTTACATAAAAAAGGTATGGGTCTGTAGTGAAACACTAAATAAATTCAACATCCTTATAGGGTAAGAAATCAATATCATTGACCCTCCTCACAGTAACTCTATCATCAAAATGACTTTCCGCCCATGCTTGCATTAGCGTACCGTCGTAAGGACCATTAACTTCTTCGGCACCTTCCCATTTGAACTCCCATTGAGCATTCGTGTCTTTAATGTTCAATTGAGGTTCAGGCGAGGCACTGCGCTTACGCTTGGTTCTTTGCAGATCTAAGTAAGACTCGCCGGTTTCCCTCTGGTATAATCTTAATAATTCTTCTTTGGTTAATTCATATATATCGTTAATTCTCTTCTGTAGTAACTGATCGGTACAGTAGGTGACTCTATCAATAGTCTGTTTAATAAGAGCCCGTTTGTTCTTTTCTGATTCATCAATTTCCATGTCTTGATCCCTATTTCTCCGATTCTTATTTCGATTCTTTAATTTACTTCCCTTAGTCAGTAAACCGTATCGCTGTAAAGCTTCCATTGGAGTTTCACCCACTTCCAGATAGCTTAACAGTTCAGCAATCAACTCGACTAATGACATTGTTTGCATTTCTTGAAACGCTTTTCCTTCTGAAATTTCTCGCTCTATCTGAGCATTCTTGGCATTGATTATATTTTTCTTATCAATAGAGGCTAGCCAATTGTCCTTGTGGGCTTCTGGATCCTCTTCATTTCGGATAAAATTACCATCAATGTCGAACTTCCCCTCTTCCAGATCATTTCTAAGACTAAATGCTTCCATTTGTGGTTCTTTGGTGCGTTTGACGGAGTTATAGTCATTCATTTGATCGTTATCAGCATCGATATAGTATTTGATGTTTACAACTTCGGTATCGTCTAGATTGTCAGGGTTCTCATCTAAGGTGGGCAAAGAGTCCAGCGACTCGGCCTTTTCAAATTCATTAATATCCATGAATTCTACTTTTTCATCGTCTGAGCTCTCATCACCGTCAATGGAACCATTGGCATCTTCTGGGTTTGCCCTCTGGCGTTCAGAGTCACTCATGATAGTATGATTTTCTTCTTTCTGTTCTGGCTCTTCGTCACTGCCTCCAAACATATCATCATCATCATCATCATTATCGTCTTCCATATTAGCTTTATTCCCGTTCTTGGTATTTCTAGCCTTTGTTTCAAATTCATCTTCAGATGAGTCCGATCCGTATGCAAGATTGATCTGATTTCGTTTTGGTTGCTTCTTCATTCCAGCGATATCCTCCTGGAGAAGTAGCTGTTCTTCATCGCGTTCCAGGACAGCATTGCGACTATTTTCACTAGAAAGCACTAGCGGGTTGTGGGGATTGAATATATCGCGGCTTCCAGACATGGCGGCTTCAAATAATGGCGTATAGTATAGGGTTTTATGATGGCCAACAAATGAATTCGTAAAAAGACGTAGTGCATAGTGTGATTCGGGACATCTCCCAAGTTCCTCACTATTCGGCAGATAGCGACTGCAGCGCCAGAATAGACGTTATGTGTGGTAGCCGCATCGGACATCTCTCTCCGCTCTGGCAAGGCTGGAGATTAATCCAGATTTATCTGCTTAGTGTCTCAAAAGATAATCAATTGGATTTATTTTAAAGTGGATATTGGTGGGCATCGGGGGGGTCAGGGGGAGGGGAGTGTGGGTACAATGCCTATGATTTGCCTGGCTATATCGCCCGCAAGCATGATTTATGTGATTGTGAAGTCTCGTTTTCTTTTTCCATATAAGAAACATTGTGAGAACAATGGACATCGTGACTCACTACTTCGAATAAAGATATGCTTGGTTGCATCTAGTCTTGTCTTGAAAGAAAATAAACCAATATAAGAAAATACAGAATTAAAGCTTTTAAATTTATTTATTTTTGTGGAGGTAAAACTTCAATATTTCCCGCCTAACCTAGGAAAGCATAGTAAAACGAGTTTTAGTTGAAAATATTAATTAAAAAAATTACACTAAACAATATTTCTAAACAATTTTTTTCAAGAAAGCCGATAGGAATTATTATCAAAAGAATATAATAACAAATACCCTTTTTCTTCTTTCAAATACGAAATCTTACACTGTATTCATAGAATAGGAATTCAGGGACCCATGACTAAGCCAACGTTTCCCGTAAGTTTTAATATCCGAAACTGGGTTTGTCGGGAAACCTGATCTCCGATCCCTCTACTTTAAGGTTAATTGAATCCCCAGTTAAATCGGAAATTGTAACATCCCCAAATATGTCCACACCACTGGATGAGAATGTAAGTAATTAATATGGTTTAAGGGTTAGCAGTCGCATAATTTTTATCCTAGAAACTTGGTAATCTAACATACCTGTTTTGTGAATTCCAATAGATCTTTGATCGATTAAAGGGGGAACACAGGCCTGCCCAGGCACCCCAAGCATCCATAAATGAGCTTGAAATGAAAAAACAAGCTGAGAGACAGGAGCAAATTAGGGCTTACATGTCGAGTCTTTTGACAAAGAACTCAACTCGCCCCGTTAAGGTCGTGGGAGTTAGGATTAATGGCGGGTTATCCACTCGTGATGATTTTTTGAGAGATCAACTAGCCCCCATTCTAGGATCGGATCCTAAGGATTTAGCCGATAAAAATAAATCACCTGAACCCCCGATTAATACCTTGCGTGAACTCGTTGATGCCATTGATAAAGCTGCCGATAATTTGAGAAGTTTCCCTGGGGTTTTCGATTCTATCACATATACATTATCGACCCCAGATCAACATTCACCTTTATCCTCAACTCCTATGCCAATTGAAGTGATTTTGAACTTAAGGCAAGGTAAAAGATTTACAGCCAAGACCGGTACTGATTTGGGCAACGGTGAAGGTTCCGGTTATGCTAATGCCACATTCCGTAACATCTTCGGCGGCGCCGAAACATTTACGTTTGATGCGTCATCTGGTACTAGAACCAAGTCATCATTTTTATTGAATTACTCCATGCCTATGAACAACTCCAGGATTTGGCGATCTGAATTGCTGGCCTTTAGTCAAAACCGTGATATCCCTTGGTCATCTCATTCCCAGACTTTACGAGGAATTTCCGCCAAGTTAAGGGGTATTGTATCCCTTAGATCCACTCACGAGTTTGGCTTCGACGCCGTTTGGAGAACGGTCCGTGATGTTTCCGTCACTGCATCCGACTCTATTCGGTCATACGCTGGTGATAATTTCAAGTCATCCGTCTATCATTCATGGACTTATGATACCCGTGATGATCATTTATTACCGCAATCGGGGTTCTACTTCAAGTCCGTGAACGAGGTAGCAGGCCTTTTACCAGGTGTTGCTCCCTACGTTAAGACCACCTTGGAATCTCAATACGCCATCGCTCCCTTCTCAGGATTGACTCTTAATTTTGGGGCTCGTGGTGGTATATTAAAGATGGGCTTTGATCCCAATGGCGATGGCACCACTAGAGCTCGCAGCCATATAATGGACCGATTCTTTTTAGGTGGACCTAATGACGTTAGATCATTCTACCAAAATGCCCTGGGCCCCCGACAGGGTCTTGATTCCTTAGGTGGTGAAGCCTTTTTGGCTACGGGAATTACAGCGCTTTCAAAGATCCCCCGGGTCCCTGAATCCTGGCCTATTAGATTACAGGCCTTTGTCAATGGTGGTTCGCTAGTTGCACTCAACCAGGGCTCGGATATCTCGTTGAGTCAAATGTTTAAAAATCAAAGTATCTCTACGGGCTTTGGTATTATTTATAGACATCCGGTGGCCCGATTTGAGCTTAACTTCGGTGTCCCCTTGGTCAAGAGAGAAGGCGAGGGTTCTAGAAAGGGTATCAGCTTTGGTGTTGGTTTATCATTTTTGTAAATATTTTGAACTATGTGTAAATAGAAGAAAAATGTGTGTTAATTTTTTTAAGAAATATACGAATCAGTAAAATAACAGAAACAAAAGGAGAAGTTATTTAGCTCAAAATAAGTTGCTTTTACAAAAATAAAGGAGATAAATAAATAAATAAATAAAAATATTTATACGAAGTTATATATGTTTTTTTTGACGAAAACACGCCCGAGAAGCACTGATCTAGGAAACCAAAATAAATCTCAATATGGATATGTACGTATGTGGGCCCTTATGCAAAAGGCCGACAGTGAGGACAATATACACCAATATACTCCAATTATAGGACATTTACCCTTTGAAAGCGATCTACCATTCATACACATATGCGATCATCTGCAAGGTAAAATCTAAATTCAAACAGTACGCTTGGCGATCCACTCATCATGCTTTTTAGCGACGCTGGGCACAATTAAACTTTCAATTTCCATACCAGCCTTAATATCATCATCAGAGATGGTAATCATTTCAACATCATCCAAAGTCACAAACATGACTTCGTACTTTCTAGTTTGGAGTAAATTACCAATTACCAACTGATGAGAATAACGTTCCAAGGCACCACGAGCCTTATCTAGAAGAATAGATTTATCAGTTTCTAATTTGAAAGAAACAATCATAGCACCGGGGGCCCAAGATTCTACTAAACGTTTCAGGAATTTAGGTACAGGATCTAAATCAATTTCTAATTTGGAACCACCACCTGCGGATTGAATTTTGTGTTCGGGAATCTTGGATTGTGGTAAGAAGAAATCGGAAACGGCGGCGGCCAAATAGAAAACGGACTTTTCGCTGACAGAGCGAAGTGCCACGGATATGGCATGTAGAGTATGTAAATATTGATTAACTGTAGTGAAGGGTACCATCAAGATAGAATTATCTTCCTTAACTTTGGTGAACTGGATTAAGACTTCTTTCATCAAGGTTGAATGTTCGGGGTCGATAATGACGGATCGTTGGCCCGTGGTTTCATCAGTAGATAATTTCATGTAATCCAGAAAACAATTGGTAGTGTGAGAAAAGTGTCTCGAATAAGGCAACAAGGAGAATTGACGATGTAAGAAGATAACAGCATATCCCATTTCTAAGAATTGCTCAGCACTGGTGGCACCTCGAGTACCAGCAGAGAAATTATCAATGAATCTTACGGTATTATTTTCGAGGGGCACGGTGGTACCACCACTGGTCACCAATGCGATTTTTTTACCAGTAGTTTTATGAAATTGAATAAATTCATCAACCTGTTCTACGATTTCATTAATATACCCAGGTGCCCGGTTAGTAGCGAAATAACGATCTTCATCACTGGTTTCGGCTACGGCAGGTTCAGGGATCGATCGATCGATGGCACTTTGAACGCGAGGATCCGAGGTATGGATATTGGCCAAGCTATGTTTATTAACTGCGGGGGTCATTGCGGTTGATAAAACGAAGGAAATTAGATGAACGAGGGGGCGACTGTCTTGCGGATTCCTTCGTTAGAGCACAATAATCTTGATGAGAATTATGTGACGTAGGAATGTCTTGGGGGTTGTGTTTTAGATGAGGAAGATGAGTCTCTGTGGTCTTAGATACGAGAGATACGAGATTGGTAACGGCCCAAGCCTTTCGGCAGGGGAGATAGTCTCGCTGAGGTGTGCGCACGAAACCCATTGGGAGTTGGATCGAGATGAGAAAGCTCAATGGGTTTCTGGTTGCAGGGGAATAGAAACCGCCAGGCTCGTTGAACTGAGATTCCAAAACAGAAAAATGTCGCAAACTGAAGAAGTTAGAAATCCTATCGTATTCTTCGATGTAAGTAATTGATGTGGGAGGGGGGTTTTATGGCCAGGGAGCATATGGCCACCTAGCAAAGCTGCACATACTAACGTTTTTTTGGAGTTATAAAGGTTAGCTTAGGAAGTGCGTATTGATAGACGGTGGCTAGGGAAGTCCATTGGACCTAGCAGGATCAGTATATGTCGGACAATATTATTAACTATGCCCTTTCGAAATGTTATCTAGCTAAGGCGCTGGGCCGCATAAAGATGGAGCTATACGCCGATAAATTACCCAAGTAAGTAGAAATTGGTATCTGGTGATAATCATTTACGGTAATATAATAACCATATATCGTTTAGGACGGCGGAGAATTTCCGACAATTCTGCACTGGCGAATATAAGATTGATAATGTTCCCCAGGGTTACAAGGGAACCAAGTTTCACAGAGTGGTAAGTAGTGAAAGCTGATTTTCTACGTTTTTGTTTTCGTTTTGTTCTGTGAAAAGACAATTAAGCTAACCGATTCACACAGATCAAAGATTTTATGGTACGTAATAGGCGGGATATTAAGAAACGAAGAAAATCTCACCAAGCGAGATAATTTATTTGGTTTGAAATATGATTATGGTACTAACCTTAATTTGTTTTTCAAAATGATGTTAGATCCAAGGCGGTGATTTCATCAAACATAACGGTACTGGGTCGCAAAGTATATACGGTTCGACCATGTTTGAAGACGAGGGATTCTTCTACAAGCGTAAGTATTAAATAAAAGAAGAACGCTGAATACAAGATTTAAAAATCTGCGCCTGAATGCAAAAAAACTAACAATAGTTTATAGATGAGGAGTTCTCGTTATCAATGGCCAATTCTGGTCCTAATACTAACGGCTGTCAGTTTTTTATCTGTTGCACGGAGTTAACTCATTTAGATGAAAAGCATGTGGTATTTGGCCGTGTAGTGGAGGGGCAAGATCTGGTGCGAATCATCGAATATGCCCCTACCGGTGCTAATGATAAGCCGTTCCCCAATGAGATCACCATCACCAATTGTGGTGAGATGTGATGGCAGTCAGTACTAGTTGTGAAAACATCCAGTGATGATAATAATAATAATAATAGTAATAATAATAGTAATAATAATAGTAATAATAGTAATAATAATAGTAATAATAAATATATATATATAGATTGAAACTATAGTGCATTAATTGAAGTAGCGTTTCGGCCAAGTATATAGTAGAATCTCACCGCAAGAAATCCAAATAGACTACAAAAGCTTGATTTGGAGCAGTAGTGAGTGAGATAGTGATAGTGGTAGTGATAGTGATAGTGATAGTGGTAGTGATAGTGAGCGCATTACTAATGGCGAAACAAACGGGTGAAGCCACCGGCAGCCCATTTCCAGCTTCGTCATGTACGGACGCTCCCACCTCCGCCTGCCGCCAGACGGCCGGCCCCTTCATAACTTTCTCGCCTCGCAGTGGGTTGACTTTCCCGACTCCCCCTCGACATCAGCTCTTGCCGCCTTTGTCAGCCCAGTTATTTTCATTTATCTATTTGATCAATTCATTTATTTATCTTTGCCTGTACTCTGATCCGCGCTTTTGGTTTATCTGCGACCTATTTTCTTTTACTCCTCCAATTCGTCTTTTTTTCCCTTGTTTTTTTTTTCATTCGTTCTTTCTTAGTGTATGTACCTTGTTGTTACTTTGTTGTCGATTATTTGCCGATAGGTGGTCCCAAGTCACCATTGGCCCGTGGATTGGGTCACTTGTCCGCCTCCGCGGTCCTTGCCTTGTTTCGTCGTCCAGGCGTCTAAGTGGTTCTTCTCTCTGTCCCTCGGTCGTCACTCTCTGTCAGTCGGAATCCCCGTTTTTCTCGCTTCCTTTTTCCACCGCCGTTTCGGGCTTGTGGGTTATTTTTTTTGTTTTTCCCGCTGGGTCTCCCCTGACGCCGACTTTGTTCAGAGAGAGCGTTGGCACTTAGTTCGCGCCTTGACGGCGCTTCTGCCGGTTGGACAACGTTGATGGATATATGCCACTTTTCACTCCACGTATTTTATTTCTAGCTTATCTGGCCCTTTTCTAACCTTACCCCCCCTCCATTTTTTGGCCATAAAATATTATATTTTTTGGTTTATTATACATATCTAATTTTATTATTATTTTCTTGCGCAGTCAATTTAAATAATATATTACCCATCATGTCTGCCGAACAGCCCCAAGTTCCCATTCAACAAGCTCAGGATCAACAACAAATCCAACAAATCCAACATCAACAACAGGTTCAACAACAACAACAACAGGTTCAACAACAACAACAACAACAACAACAACAACAACAACAACATCAACAACAACAACAACAGCAAGTTCAACAACAGCAAGTTCAACAACAGCAACAACAGCAACCTGAAGGTCAAATTGTTCCTAACGCTTCCGTTCCTGAAGGCCCTGCCCCCGCTGATGCTCTCCAGGGTGGCCGTGAGATTAACCAAAAGGTCGTTCACGTTTCCAACATCGTTCAATCCGTAACTGAAGATGATCTTAAGGAATTGTTCAAGGTCGCCGGTAACGTTGTTTCTGCCAAGGTTTTACCCGATAAGAATAACCCTGGCTTGAACTATGCTTTCGTTGAGTACGAGGGCCCCAACTCGGTCGATTTAGCTATCCGTTCCCTTCAAGGTCACTTATTAGCTAATCTTGAAATCAACATCAAGAACGCTTACCACAGTTTACAAGCTATTAAGGACGTCGATACTTTCAATCTTTTCGTCGGTGACTTGGCCTCTGAAGTCAATGATGAAGCCTTATCTGCTGCCTTCTCCAACTACCCCTCCTTCATTGAAGCTCATGTTATGTGGGATATGTCCACTGGTAGATCCAGAGGTTACGGTTTTGCCACCTTCAAGGATAAGGCCGATGCCGAAAGGGCCGTCAACGTCATGAACGGTGAATGGATTGGTAACAGACCCATCAAGTTAAATTGGGCCAGTCAAAGAAACGATAATAATAGTTTCAAGAACAATGGTTACCAAAACAACTACTATAATCAGCAAAACAACCAAGGTCGTTACAACAACCAAGGCCGTAACAACTACCAAAACAAATACCAAAACAACCAAAAGTACAACAACAACAACAAGATGAATAACGCTATGCCCATTCCTCCTACTGGTTTAACTTACGAATACGTCATTCAACAAACTGCTAACTGGCAAACTACCGTTTACATTGGTAACTTAGCTCCTTTCACTTCTTCAAATGATTTGATCCCTATTTTACAAAACTTTGGTTACATTGTCGACTTCAAGCATCAACCTGAACGTGGTTACGCCTTTGTTAAGTACGATTCTCATGAAAGAGCTGCTATGGCTATTGTTCAACTTTCTGGATACCAAATCGGTGGTAGAAGTTTGAAGTGTGGTTGGGGTAAGGAGACTAACAATAGACCCAACAACTTACCTTACCAAAACTTCGCTCGTTAAACGAGAATTGGGGTTCTACTACAGCTTTCTAATTAACGACAACAACAACAAAAACAATACCAAACAAAAAAGGAAAAAGAAAACAGAAATAAACAAAGAAAATAAAAAAAATTGGATTTATTAATATGATGAAATAATTTGGAAAAAAATTGTTTTTTTCTTTTCTTTTTTTTTTTATATTTTAAGATTGGATTGTGGAGGTATTTTTATTTTATTATTATTATTCTCATTATTATTCATTTTCTTCATTTTCATCTTTTTTTTACATTAAAAAAATGGAATTTGGTTTAGGTTTTTATTTATTTTTTCTCTATTTTATTTTATTTTAACTTGTTTTCATTCCTCAAAAATGAATTTATTATATTATTTTATTCTCTTTTTGTTTGTTTATTCTTATTCTTAGTACGCGGGATTTTAAAAGCGTTTTTCATGGATCTTCCTTACTTTTCAATTTACTTATTCTTTCTTATCTCGCTTATTTCCTATCTTCTATTTTCTATCTTCTATTTTCTTTATATTATAGAGTATGGAATTTTGTAATAGTCTTTTCTATGTTTGGTTCCACACGAAGGATTTTTTACCTTTTCACTGAATTGGATCTTATGACGAGTATTACCTTTTGTATAATATTATGTATATATATATATATTTAGTTATAAAGGTTCAATTTTTATAGAATTTGGCCTCCGCTGGGTGTAAATATTATTATATATCCCAAACATTGTAATGACTTAAACTGGTTGAATGAGTAATATTGGATATATATAATTTATGAAATTTATAAAATATGCTATATACCCCTAAAAGAGACAATCATGCTACGCCCCATATGACAAATTCAGAAAGACTTAGCCAATTATCAGAATATCTATCAGTTCTTTAAGAGGGGCCAGTTCCTTATCATCCACCAGGTTAAATTCTTTGACGAATAAAACAAAGTGTTTCAAGCTGGTATTCAAATGACTTAAGAGGCCTAATTCACCAATAATATCAAAATGATGACAATATAAATGGGCGTAAACTCGAAATAAACGTTTCATAATTTGAGCCACTATCAGTGGGAAATTACGGGGGAATTGGGCGCCTAGCTTATTTGGGAAAACGGCTTCATTATCAAGATATCCCTGAACCCACATCATTAGATGTTCAATATAGGCCGGGGCTGACATCTTTGTGGGTTTCTTGTAGAGATCAGAATTAGAATCTTGCCATAGATATTCGTATTCGTCGGTGGCGGTCATACGCGAGCATGTCTCAGGAGAACAAAATTTGGTAACTGAGGCGTACAACATGTTGATCTGGTTAAAGAAATCTACCACATGGACGGCTAACCATTCATTAACATCTTCGCCCTGGGGCAATACCACCGCATGTACTAATGATCCTGAACCCAGGGTGGCCTCAGCAAACTGTTTGAGGATAATGGCCCGTGGATTACCACTGGTATTTTGCGTCTTGAACGTAGGGGTACGTGTAGTCCTAGAATTATTATTCAAGTTTCTACGTAAAAAGAAAAACAGAAGAAAAAAAGGGCCACGAGTTAGTTAATGTTTGCAAAGGAAGGCAAATAGCAAATAGCACATAGAAAAAAGCAAATAGCAAAAGGCAAAACCAAACGGGGACAAGAGAGAATTAACGATTAAATAATAAAAAGACCAAGACCTAACTATAAGAGAGAGATCTTGGGATCAGCAGAATTATTTGTCTTTTCAATTCAGCTAGATAAATATATATATATATATGTCACTCACAAGCTCTGGAAAAAGGACATGTTGTATAGAATTGGGTGTAGTAGATAGAGTGGTGTAACTGTTGAATGGAGCGCCTTATGTGTGAACCCAGAATTATTATAACCGAGTTGTTTTGATTCACAATATGGCTATGGTTGAAATCGAGCACGGATAAACAGTACGAACGCATCCAGGCCATAGAGAGCTGACAATCAACACATCGGGCTGAGGTCAATAATTGACCGAGGGCGGTTGCCCGGACAACGGGGCTCCACCACCAGAGGACGCCGTCAGCCCCGCCATGAGAGGCCCATGCATATACGCCGCACTTGATGGCCTGCCGCAGTGGTGTGTCACGTGACGCCCCCCGGGGCGACTCGCTGGACTCCTTCCTGGCACATTAATGGAACGGCGCTTAAGCTGCCTCTGGGCTCGTTTCCCAGAACGTAAGTGAAATTATACGCAACGGCTTTGTTCTTGGTTCAGCAGTGGTAGATTGAAACCGCTTTTGCTTTATTCAACCCCGAAACGAGTCCCCCTATTTTCTTTTCATCTTGTCTTGCCTGCCCTCTTAGTTTTCTTTTTTTCTTAATTTTGGAGATCTACAGTTACAGGCCAATTAAAGCTAAACATCTTCTTGTGTCTTTTTAGCTTGTTTATTTAAAAAAATGGGAAGCCATGCAGGACCCGATGTCATTTCAGCGGTATTAGCTGGTGGGCTCATTTGTTCGGCCTTTGTAGGTCTGATCCTCTTTATCATGTACAGTGGTGGTAAGGCCACCAAGGGGTACCGTTCTCCTCCTAAAAAGTGGATTGAAAAGCTTCAAAATGGCAAGAAATTCAATAGGGCCCAAACCGCTGCCATTAGAAGACAATTGATTATTCAAAGTGAGAACCCCTCGGTTTATTCCTCTTTGGGTTCCCTTAATGGAGACGATAAATCTATCAAATTAGATGCCTCTACTAATGTGGAAAATTTGATCGCCAAGATTCCCAACATCCGCGATGCCCATAAATTTGAAAAGAAATTCGACGCCGAGACTCGTAAAATTATTTTCGGTTTCTTTCACCCATTCGCTAATGCCGCCGGTGGTGGCGAACGAGTTCTGTGGCAGGCCGTTAAAGCTACTCTTGAGGCCTCCCCCATTAACGTTGTGGTTATTTATACCTGTGACTATACCACACGTGAATCTCGTAATGATATGTTAAATAAGGCCAAGGATAAGTTTGCAATCAATTTGATCGACCAAGAGGAACTTAATAAGCGAATTGTTTTCGTTTATTTACCTAAACGTAACTATTTAACTCACTCTACCTATCCCTACTTGACCCTTTTAGGCCAAGCTCTTGGTTCGGCTTATGTTGCCTATTTGGCTTTGTTTTCCTTGGTGCCTGATGTCTGGGTCGATACGATGGGTTACCCTTTTGCCTACCCTGTGGTGGTTGGTGTGTCCAGTATTCCTATTGCTGCTTATGTGCACTACCCCTTGATTTCTTCTGATATGATTTCTTCCATTCCCTTGAATAGTGTCTTCAATATTGGTAAATTTTTATATTGGAAGATTTTCGCTCTCCTTTATACCTGGGTTGGTAGTTATGCCTCTGTTGTCATGACAAATTCTACCTGGACCAATAACCACATTCAATCTCTCTGGTGGTGGGGTGTCCGCAAGGAACATATTAGACCTGTCTTTCCTCCCTGTAATACTGAAGAATTAGCCACCTTACCCTTGACCAATCGTTCGGATGATGTAATTTGTGTGGCTCAATTCCGTCCTGAAAAGAGACATGATTTAATTATTGAAGAATTCGCAAAGTATTTGAAGAATTCTAGCTCCACCTCTAAACCTCATCTTATTCTCGCGGGTTCGTGCCGTGATGAAATTGATGAAGCCACTGTTCAGGATTTACGTCTTTTGGCTCGTAAGCACGGACTCGTAGATAATGAAGATATCACTTTTGTTGTTAACCCTGCATGGTCAGAGATTAAACTCCTCTTGTCCCGAGCTTCGATTGGCGTTAACGCTATGTGGAATGAACATTTTGGTATTGGTGTAGTAGAATATATGGCAGCCGGTCTTATCCCCGTTGTGCATAATTCCGCTGGTCCCAAGTACGATACTGTTACGCCTTACAATGATCAGATCACTGGCTACCATTTCACTTCAACCAAGGACAAGCCCCTGTCCAAGGATATCGGTAGTGAAAAATCTTTGCAAAATGTATCCTCCAGTCTTTCCGATGCCTTGTTACTTGTATCTGGATTATCTTCTGATGAAAAGCTGGCTATTAGACAAAGAGCCCGTGATTCTGCTACTACAAAATTTGTAGAAGCTGAATTCGATCGCCAGTGGACAGTTAGAGTTAAGATTCTTACTAAATTGGAAACAATAAGAAGAGGTGAAAGAATTAGCCGTGATAACTACGACTAAACTCAAAATCAAAGTTGTTGTGCATAATGAGAAAAAAAATCAGTATGTTTGATTTGTTCTTTTAAGTTAAACGTCAAATAATTATATCATATAAAAAACTCAAGGTTAATGTTATCGTTAAAATATTTAATTTTAGTAGAAAAAGAGACAGAAAGCCTAATACGGAATAAATTAATATGAAAAAAATTAATGGAGATAATAAAAAAGACTATCACAAAACACGTATATACTATAGTGCACATAAAAAACTAATCAAAAAAGGAGATAAATAAATAATTCTAAGAAACGACAATGAGAGGTGAAGATAAATTAACAATCTGTCGTGAAAACAAAAAAGTCGTCAAAGTTTGCGAAGATAGAAGATAGAAAAAAACAAAACAAGGAAAAGGCAAGTAACGAGAAATCGAAAACAAAACACCCAATAACCTCCTCATCACCTCGTTTACCATAATATAAATTATTAAAGGATCTTGATTCATTATCCTTTGAGCCGAAACTACCTGTTGGTATTCTACTACCTTTCCCCGTTAAGGATGGGGCTATTTCTACCCTCTTGGTCAATGATAGCAGAAGGGTGTTTGAGAAAAACGGACACATCTTGATCGGCATCTTTAGCAATTATAATTTCAGGAATTTCTTTCTTATGTTCAGATGAGGAATATAATTCGCGTTCTACTTTTACCGGCAAGTCAGCGACAACAGGTACAAAATCTTTATCTTTAGGTAACGACGAGTCAGTTTTGATTTTATAATCATAAGAAAATAAACTACCTGAATCATCGTCATCCACATTTTCAGGATACTTTTCGTACTTGACATCAGCAGTAAACTTACCACGATCCTCATTTTCACGTTCAAAACCTGACGAGTCTCTATGATAATTACTCGATGAATTACGAAGTGCTGTCGTCGATAATTCCTCATCCTTTCGTCCGTGATTATAAGGTTCCCCAGTCGATGTTGCAATCGAACCCGGCGACACAAGAGAATCATATCCTGAAACAGTGGAACCACGATCATCAGTAGATAATTTGCTTAAAGCCGCAGCTGCAAAGGAACGATGCTGCTGATGTTGCGATTGTTCTTCATGGTGATTGTGGTGGTGAGGATGGTGAATATGAGGCTCTTCCTCGGCGTGCGTTTGGCTACTCTCTAGTTCTTGTTGATGGAAGGCTTTAGACAACAAAGAGTTCTTCGATGTTTCCTGAGAGTAGATTGATAATCTAGAAGCTCGCTCTGAGGCACCATTAACATTCAAAAGCGAATTACTATCACCTATATAGCTCCCGCTTTTATTCTTTATAGATTGGCTCACACTAAGATTATCACCTTCAGCTAAATCCTTTGCCTTCTTGGCTTCTTGTGCTTCTGGGGACGGGCTGGTAGAAGGACTTATCACACCCTTTGAATATCTCAACGCTCTTTCAATGGGTGATACAATACTGGTAGCCGCTTTTAGGTAATTGAACCATTCTTGAAGCTTTTCATCACTCTCGGCTCGGAAAACCCAATTATGTCCCTTGTGACTGCCTTCTTGTTTAGCATTAAGGATAAATTTTTGTGACCCCGATTTTGACTTTAACTTATCTTCCAGTGTCAATTTGCAATCGGCAAGGGACAATGACATAACCGGGACCAGATCCTTACGTCGGTCAGACGATTTAAACTCATGTAAAAAGGTTGGGGTTAAAACATACCAAGCTCTACTATAACTTTTCAGATACTTGGAACGGCGTTCTAAATAACCTGAATGTATTTCATGTACTAAGGGGGAGTATTGGTTAGGATATTTAATATCCTTGCTACGCCTGGCCGTTGAGGTAGGATCGATAAAATTCTTATTACGTGTAATGAAATCGTCCCATTCAGTAGTAGGATCAGCGGCGGCATAACCTTGCAAGAGACGATTCGCATGATCAGCGACAATGTTAGATTCATTACCTATGAATTTGGCGTAAACACTAATCACATTTTGCACCTCTTCGGATACAACCTTCTCTAATTCACGACCTGAACTTTGCAAATTAATGAAAGCATCATGTAGATAATGTTCTTCATTGATTTGATGATGAAGCTGCTTATCAAGCGAAATCTTCAACAAATAAGGGTCAAGCTTAGGTGAAAGTAGAGTACAATCTTTACCTATTGTTTGGATAGCATTATTATAAGTTTGAATTTCTTTCCAAGTCTGCTGCTGTTCCTTTGAAACTGAGTTTTTAAAATCACCAGCAAGAGCATGAATCTCTTTGATTTTGGTGCCAAGGTCTCGTCTCAAATCTTCGAGACGAGGAACAACATTTTGACTCAATTCCTTAAACAATTTATTTGAATTGTTAGCTTGATGGCGATGATATTGAGAAAGTCGGGCTGGTACAGCCGATATACTATCTTTCTCTTGCTCCAAAAACATGGCACTGATAAGTTCCATCTCAGGCGCGGTAGATTCATTATTATTGGCCCCCGAAGTCGATAATGTTCCATTAAAGATGACGCTATTTCTATTTAATTCGGAAAGACTTTTACCGGAAGAATCGGTCAAAAAGGGGAAATTCACCGCTTTAATTAATTTAGAATGTTGACGGACTCGTTCTTCCTCATACTGAGCCAGTTGGTTAAAGTAAACAACCAATGAGCGCACAATACGGCGCCATGCTTCAAATCTATCAGCAAGTGCTTGGGTAGGGTGGGCGGATAATGGAATATATGTATATAGGACCGAAGAGCGGTCATCGGAAGCGAATAGCTTCGAAGAGCTAGAGTTGGCAGTCATTACGGAACCAGAGTGATTGGGGTTGCTGAAGAATACGAAAGATCAAAGTAATAAGGACGATTAACACAAGAACGAACCGGACCTAGCAGATGACGATGAGATGGTTTAATAAAAATGAATGAGGAGTAGTTTGAATGAATGGGGGTGTATATAATGGAGTGGTACTACGGCTTATAGTAAGCTAAAAATAAAAAAATCTGGGTGTCGACAGACGTTCAAAAGGCAGACGACGGGGCGACTAAATAAACGGCACGATTCAATAACTAGAGCTAGACAGACACAAAGTATAATTGAAGATCTCTCCTGCTGAGTTACGCCAATTGGTATATGCTGGGATTATTAAGGGTGTTGATCGTCTCTGTTGGGGGTCAGCGGCGAAAGCTAGTCAGAATAACATGACGCGCAACAACGCTACGGTCGCACTGCGCTCGCTCCATACGGGCAGCAACCACCGCCGCCCAAAATCTCTATTATCGCGAAAAGCCCCAGGCCCGCCCCATCTGGGCTGGCTGAGCAAGATGACGTAATGGGCCGTATTTGGCCAATATTTTAACACTGCTAACAAGTACAATTTAACGAGGTTATGAAAGCTAGTCTATGTATATATATATAATTATAATGACGTGGATCCAAAGGAATGGACTAAATCTGATGATGTATTATGCGATAAATTATTGACTAGCGGTACATAGAAATTGATTAATAGAACTGATTCTTGAATAAATAGCGATAGTCAATGTGGAAATGAAATAAGCATAATACCGCAGTTGTTTGTTTGTTTGTTTGTTTGTTTGTTTGTTTGTTTGTTTGTTTGTTTGTTTGTTTGTTTGTTTGTTTTTTTGCCCTTATTCAGAACGAATGATTAATCCTGTGTTTTTGTTTTCGGTTTTCGGTTTTTCGGTTTGTTTTATATATATTGTCTTTAAACCTGACGAGGGTGGCTTCTTTAAATCTTGGGGATCTTGAGAGATTTGCTGATCATAGCAGAACCACTGAGTAAGAAGAGACCGACAGCGGGGTGGAATTCAAACACAGTACCTTCAAAGTAGGCGCCAAAGGGTAAGTCAGCGTAAACCCAGCCTTGGTTAAACCAGTAAGCCATAATAGCGACTAAAGCCAAAGTGGTAGGAATGGGTGTACCCTCAAAATATTTAGTCTTACCGCCCTTGTCCTTAGGAATGTTCGAAACTGTAACATTGAATCTAGCTAATCGAGTCAAACCACACATGCAAAAGGCAATCAATAAAACAATATCAAGGTCGGTTTGGAACCCGAGCGAAAAGGCTATGCAGGCAGGGCCAACGCCAAACGATATTAAATCGGCCAACGAGTCTAGTTCTTGGCCCATTAAGGACGACTTGTTTCTTAAACGAGCCACACGGCCGTCCATAAAATCAAAAAACAAACCCAGGGGGGTACAGCACATAGCACGATAGATGTAGTAAGTGGCCTCACGTTGACTCATGAGATATTGCATACACGAGATAATGGTCAAAACACCACAAGAGCCATTAAGCAAAGTAATGAAATCAGCCATATGCAAATTACGAATCATACTGAAATGGTACTCATCGCTAGTGAACTTTATTATATCCTTCTCATCGGGAGCTTCAGGGGTGGCTTCGATTTCAAAGCCCAAGAATGAGGGTCGGCGTTTAGTACCTTCGGGATTTGGTGTATGGATGGCGGAGGAAGACGATTCGGGGGTAAGTGCGGACATGTTGTATAGGATTTCAACAGTTGAGGTATAGCGCAATTCAGGATGGATATATATGAGGGTAAATTTAATCACAGCGGAATGGCAATTTCTAAAAATAAAAATAAAAGATAAAGATAAAAATAAAAATGCCGGTGGAGAAATATATTACAGGAACAATGAAGGGGGGAGGTAACTCTTAATCAATGCAAGGGTTATAGGCGAATAATCAAATACTAATTGGATTGCCGATAAAAATTGACGATTGGGGGTTGAGGGTTGGTGGTTGGTTGGTTCGGTATCGGGCCCAAATAAAAGTGTTCAAGACGTGTGGGGACGGAATCAAAGCAACGCTGTGGGAGCTGAGAGATGAACGGCAAGAAAAAGAAAAATGCCGATCGGAGATTTATTGCTGAATCAGATCCGGCAGCCAAGTGTGTATATATAGTAGGCCGTGCAAGACAAAGTCCCAGTCGATCAGTATGGGAGTATACGGCTTGAGTGGCCGCCAATCCGCCCAGATAGCACCGCGCAGGCCTGTTGTGTTTGCACGCTGTTTTCGCGCTGTTTGCACGCTGTTTTCGCGCTGTTTGCACGCTGTTTTCGCGCTGTTTGCACGCTGTTTTCGCGCTGTTTGCACGCTGTTTTCGCGCTGTTTGCACGCTGTTTGCACGCTGTTTGCACCGCGCACCCTGGCGTCCCTGCGGCCGGGTAGCACGCGTGAAGGTCTGAGGCCGGCCAAAACCACAGCGATAACCACAGCGGCCGTCTTTTGGTTTGGTGGTATAATCACGTTCACTTGGCCTATTCACGTTCACGTTCACGTCCACGCTTGAACTCAACATCTTTTTGTTTTTTTGGTCTTTGTTCGCCCCACACCACACGCCCAAGGGCTCAGGCTCATAGACTAAAATAACGTTGTAAAATGACGACGTTTCGCGGCGTAAATATTAAAGACATGGGCATAGCGTAAATACATTATCGGGAAAACAGGTAATACAAACTGATATTTTAATATACACAAATTAGGCTTGTCGAAACGAATGACATAAGATCAAATAAGAAATAATAATAAAAGAAATAAAAAAAAGTCTAAAAAAGCCTTCAGGTCTGTTAAAATAAGACCCGATGGTTGCACCAACATCTTGAATTTTATCAAATATGTGATTTTACTCGTAATTTAAGCCATTCACATGCAGTTAAGCATCTAAATTACAAGTAATAATAAATAAAGTAATGGAATAATAAATAAACGTGAATAACAATTAATGACTGTAATTGATTATTCTTCGTCAGTGAAAATGGCTTCTTCACTGGCGTCACCGCTGTAGGATAAGAAAGGTTTTAATTCTTTTAAATCAAAGCCCTTCAATTGTGATGCCACATCAATAATATCATCGGCGCCCGTAACTGATTTCATTTCCATAGAACTTGGTAAAACACTGTAACGTCTATTACGAGTAGTCATAATATTACTGTATCGAATTGTTGATTCCACAGTTTCACTTGTATCAACTTGTTCAGATTTATATGAGTAATCATTGCTCACTTCCTCTGTGATACTTTTGCTGAAGTAAGCTGTCGCGGGATTAATAGGATCGCTACTGATCAAGTCGTTCACGTGAACGTTGGCGGGTAGGACATTTACATTGGCGGTGGTGTTTTTGTTCAAGTCTCCGTTCATAGTGGATGATCGACGAGCTCTATCCTTTGTATTCTTAACTCTTCTCGGAATACTCTCCTTGGGTACTTTGAAGAACCAATCGGCCTTTTCACTATATTCGTACATTTCCCAATTTACACCGTAGGGTTTAGGTTCCAGTACGTATAATGTATGAAGCGGCACATCAAGATCACCAATAGAATCGCGGGATAAGTTCATAAAATACGCTAGCAAAACACGACATACTACTCTATGAGCAATAATTAATGCATGATCCTCCATACGTTCAATTTCCACAATAACTTGTCTTAAACGCGCAATGACATCCAAATAAGACTCACCACCCATTCCGGGGTATCGATAATGAATCTTATCCGACATGCGATTCTCATATTCGTGAGGATACTTTTGACGAATCTCGGCATAAGTCATACCGTCGCAATTGCCTGCGCCGATTTCGTTAAGCATTCTCATTTGTTTAACATCAAAATTCTCTTCATTGAAGTACTCAGCGGTTTGCACCGCACGTCGCATCATGGATGACCATACGCTGAAATTTAATTCCACACACGACTCATCATGGCTATTATGGTCGTAACTGTTACCACCGTTGGAGGGGTTAAGCATAGGTGATCCAGGTGCCTTCACTGGGGTCGTGGTACCCGAAGTATAAGCTGAGCCGCCGGATAAATCTAAACGGCCTTCGGATCTCATCTTTTCAACTTGATGAGCGAAAAATAATTTCTTTTGGTATTCGATAAACTTGGTCAAAGTTTTGGAGAATTTCCTACCACGGACAGTAAGATTTGAATCACCACCAATCCGGCCTACGACATTATCTTCTGATTCACCGTGACGGCATATCCAAATCTGTCGTTCAGACAAGTTAAAATTCAACATGAAAAATACAGCTTGACCGGAGAGGAAACCTTTGATATTATTGGTGATAGTTCTCGCACCGGCGTTAATGATTTTACAGTATTGTAAATCACTTTCGGTATCATTATCATCAAGGGTTTCATAAGCCTTTTCATAATTCCTTAAGCGACCCACAAAATCACTGAGAGCCTTTTTAGTATCTTTATCCTTGTAATCGGGGCCAGATAACTTCAAGCGTATATTTCTTTCAATGATTTCAGGCCGGGTACAGATACTTTCTAAAAATAGTACCCTTAATTGCCCCTGAGTACGTTCGTTAATTCTTTCAAGAACTTTAGACCGCCTCTGTCTGGTAGTATTGGTTGCATCGAGGATACCCACAGTACCATTCTCTAGTAAGATATAATCCAAAAGCTGATCTAGTGTATCCATAGCCCATGATTCTCTCAACGTACTAGATTCTTTGTTATTAGGCGAAAAAAATGCAGCATCATGCTCTTGATTTCCTTTGGCCATCTCCTCTTCCTGCAGTTTTTGTTGCTGTTGTTGTTTGCGGTATTGTTCATTCAAAGCTAATTGCTCTTCCTTGGATAATTTACTAATATCAACATTATCAGAAAGAGGAACATGCGAGGGACCAAATTTTGTATTGGCTTTACGTCTGGTATTACCAACATTGAAAATTTTGCATCGATGTTGTTGCCAAGTCAAGTAACGGCACAGTTTATTAGTGATATAACTCTTACCTCTAGCTGGTAATCCTACCATCACAATCACCAATTTAGAGCCCAAATCGATAGATGATACCGTGCCATCGGGTGAAACTTTTGACTTAGTCAGTCCAGGAATATCTAGCGTAGTAGCACGCGTACGGAACATTGGCTTACTAGAAATAAATGATGATGCTGGCGATGAAATGGTGACAGGTGAGTAGCCGGGCGTATGATCGCAGGTATTCTCATTAAGCAAGCTTTCATTACTTAAAGAAGAGGATAATGATGATTCTGTAGTAGATTTATCTGTGGTAGCGGTCTTTCGTTGGTCATTATTATGATTATGGCCATTAGAGTTGTTACTACTACGGGCCTCTGATTTGAGACTCGATTTAGGAATCAAAAAGGCTACCTCTTTAACACCAAAATTTGATTCATTGGTTGTCGTCCGACAAATATTGTTGTCATCATTACACTCATTGATGGAATCACCAGCTGAGAAATCAGTGGTAGAGTTGCGTGACTGAAGGGGAGTAATGTTGTTGTCAACGGCCTTATCTTCAGAAGGCGTGGACGGGGTTACTAACTCTGGCGATCTATCAGTCTTGACAACAGTATCGGTTGTAAGTGCTGGCAGTTGATTTGTACTATTCTTTTGCTGCTGAAGGACCTTTTTGATCACACTATCAAAGTTGATCATAGCCGGATTAGTACCGTTACTAATAGGAAGTGGGTTGTTGTTCTTCACACCAGTAAAAGACGCTAGTCGGGACCTTGAGAAGTGACTAAACGAACTAGTTCTACGTCGATGACTGATGTAGATAAGATCAATATCTTCAGGTGCGTTATCAATATCGCCATTAGTCTGAATACTACTTTGATTGAATGCCGTGGCGGTAGATATTACAGCTGTGGCTTTTACCTTACTATTAGTAGACCCCTTCAGCATGGAATATATGTTACCAGTGCTGATACTGTGGGTGTTAAGACTGTTGTTGCTAATGTAATTATAATTACTATTAGGGTTGATATTAGAAGTATTAATCGTATTATTATGTGGGGTACCAAGTTTGATACTAGTCGATAGTTTAGATTTATTGAATATGCTCTTAATCGATTTATTACGACGGTGGCCAGGACCGGCAAGTCTATCAACACAGGTATGGGGTAGTTGTTGGTTGGCGGGTATTGGACCACTGTAGTCCATTATGGGATCAAATTCAGGCGTACTGTCATCACCAACCGATGGGGCAGGAGGCAGTGGAATAGGGGTGACGGAGCCTGATTTATAATCATCGGATGAAGACACAAAAGGTGAATGATTATATGAGCCCACCGGGGTCTCATTTGGTGTATCACTCGGTGGATGCGACTGAAACGACATTGTAGAGCGGTTGGGGGTGATGGCCCATGTACACGGGCTAGATTAGGCTGGGGGGTGGGGGTGGGGGAGGAAAACGGATTAAAAGAGGGGAACGAGGACGATGGTCAATGCAGCCAGGAGGATAGATTGGGTGGGGCGAGGCGGGCAGAGATAGAGGCGATAAGGGGGGTTTATATTGGCAAGTGGATTATAGTCGTTAATTCAAATAACTGGGACTATAGAGGCAGTGGTAGGTATAAACGCCAGCGGGAGGGAAGCAAGGGTCGAGGAAAACGTAGCCCAAAAAATATTTACTATGGCAGACGAGAAGCGATTCGAAGGCACGATAACTGAGTGCCTCCTAGTGACTTGGCACGCTGGCGGTGGGACCAACGGGGCCAACGGAACAATGGGCCACAGGTGATGCCGGCGCGCGTTGGGCCCAGCGCCTCAATCGGTTCGCTGCCACTTGATCTGATTACGGTGCCGCCGCAACTTTTTTTCCGTTTTTTTTCCGCCTTTCTTTCCTCTTTTGTTTTTCCATTTTCCCACTCTGCTCCATTTTTTTTCGTTTTTCCCGGCCTGTTCGCTTTTCCCTGCCTTTACGTTTTCGCCGGTTTCCGCCTGTCTGGTGGTCCTTGCCTCCTTGCGCTATGACCCTTCTCCCGGCGCTCGCTTTCCGCTCGTGTTGTCGTGGTACCCCCCGTCTTCCCCGGGATTTGCTACCCGCTAGCGAGCAGCGGATTGGGCCATCTCCATTATGGCTATCATCTGGGGTAATCGTGATGGCAATCGTGGTGAGTCGAGTCCTTATCTGCCTATTTAATTGAGACTACTCTCGTCTAGTTGGCGACATATATAAACGGTTATTTATGTCGGTCACGCTAGTCTATACACCACCAGCACACCACCGATCCTCCTGGAACTCTGCGATTCTCGTAGACCACCTTACAGACTTTGCCTTTCTCAAGAAGGGTTCAACTATTTATCTTATATCGCTCTGGTTAATTTTTATTTTTTTTACTTCAATAAATGACCATTGGTTCGGTTCCTTGACCTCCCTTTCCTTCCTTCGGCTCGCGGTCTTCCTATCTGTAAAGAAAACCCAAACATCAAAAGGATAAACATAAAGGGTGCATGCGGCGCTACCTGCATTAATCTCCTAAGGTATTGTTCCGTAAACCTCTGGGCCCAATGACAGGGATATTAATCCGAATACTTGATGAGTACCTCGCACGTGTGGCATGGCTAAGCTCCGATCGTCTCAGTAGGGCCTTATAGTAATAATAATGGGCGAAATAAAGTTTAAAAAAAATAAGTTGACTTCATTAGATAATCAACCATACTATCATACTAATTTTTATGATGAAACTGATACTATTTCTATTTATTACTGCTAATATATCCCTAAATTCCATCTCTCTCTTCTAACTGGTACATAATATTGCTTATCCTAGCAATCTCATAACTAATTCCACCGTCATGAATGTACCAGCACTGGCTGGGACAGCTCTGGCAAGCGTGGGCCCCAAACCACGCCAGAAGGCTCTAAAACCTTCGTTAGCATACGTTTTTCTTGCAACATCCCAGGCACCGTTATATTTACGATTCGGTCCAAATGCGTCACTTTGTAATCGACTTTTGATCACATCAATCGGGTAGGATGCTAACCAAAGCGCTTCACCGGCTAAAGCACCACTAGCCGCTAATTTCCAAGCTGGTAAATCCTTACGTTCAGTCCCGGCGGGTGACCATTCCACTAATTGGTTGATGAAATATTCGTAAGACAAGAACCAAACACCATAAGCTTGACCCTCTCTCAACAGAGTGATATTAAAGCCTCTAAATAATCCCTTGAAGACACCACTTTGTTTACTTATTTGCGTAATGGCATCAACGGGGCCGTTGTATTTCCTTTGGGCACCACTACCTTGAGTTTGAAGTAAAATTCTAATTTGTTCAACGGGAGACGAAATAAATGTATTGGCAATACCAGCTGAGGCACCTGCCACATAAAATTGTTTGTAAGATAGCTCCTTTTGATTATCTTTATGCCCTAATTTCAATAATTGTCGTCGAGCCTCGTGGAAAGCGTAAAACTGTAATGAGACGCAGGCCCCCACACCTAATAATGGAGTGGCTGTGCCCTTATAAAATGCCAGTGGGCCTTCCTTTTTCAAAGTCTGTGTAAAGGCTTCAATGGGTGAGTGAAACTGACCAGTTTGAAGTCTCACTTTGATTAAATCGAAAGGTTGCCCGATTAATACCTGGGCCATACCCCCTGCAAACCCAGCAGCTGTATCCTTGGCCTTGCGACTGAAAGAATTGTCGATCGTGGGTTGTAAATCAAGTTCTAATTCTTGGCTCATTGTGATAAAGTGTGGTCTGCCCTCAGATTTATTGTTTTATTCTTTCCCCGTTACGTAAATGTGGAAAGTGGTATAATATGATTCAGATGTATCCTCTCGCAATGATTCAAACCGAGTAGGTGGTACTGTGAAGAGCATATACTGGGTATATTGGGTATACTGGGTATATTGGGTATATGGGGAGTATGGGGTACGTATATATATAAAATCATTTGTCCAGGTCCTTGATCTGAAATTTAACTACTGTGCCCCAAAAGCACAAGCTTTCATATGAAATGGCGTTATCGTGGAGGCATCAGCGCCGGCGTTAGTCATGGCGTATGTCAGCGAGCCATCGAAACCACCGCTCTTCTTCGGCGCCGCAACGATCCGTCCGCTAAATTGGACGCTTCTTTCTTTCCTCCCAAGAGAACGAGGACCCTAACCTGGGGCCATTGGCTTAGTCAGACACCCGTCGCCCTGCACTAATACCGGTATGCCTGGTATTCTCTTCAACACCGGCCCTCACGCTCTCACCAAGTCGAAACCTAAACCGTTGGACCAAAATAATGTTGAAGCTGATAGCTACCAGGCCACCCGGGCTTGCTATGAGCGCCAAGCTATTGGCGATCTCTACCCCATCCTCCTCCCGACTGTTATTCGCCTCAAGCTTTTCCACTTACCGTACCCTCCGCAATGCTCACCCCAAGTCTCCCACGGTTAAGAAGGATAATAGCCGGAACTTATTCGCCAGTAATAGTCAAAGACAAAAAGATGAAGAACTTAAAAAGGCTCTGGAATCTGAGCCCGAGTTTGATGAAAACAATGAACCTATTAAAAAGACGGAAAAGGATCCCATGCGATTCCGTCGTTCGATTTTTCTGTCACTCATTGTCCTTATGCCCATAATTTCCTTTGGCTTAGGCACCTGGCAAGTATATCGATTAAGCTGGAAAACCAATAAGATCGCCGAATGTGAGGATAGATTGACATTTGCCCCCTTACCCTTGCCTTCAAGTTTAACTGAAGATCAAGAGATCTTGGAACGTGAATTCGAATACAGAAGAATTTCGGCTAAGGGTAAGTTCCGCCATGACCAAGAAATGTTGGTGGGTCCTAGAATGAGAGATGGTGTTGAAGGTTTCTTTGTTGTTACTCCTTTAGAAAGATGTGCTGATTATGAGAGAGGTATTGATCCTGCTTTAAATTCCTCTGACAAGTCATCACAAAAGACTTCATGGTGGAAGTTCTGGGCTAAGAAAGATTCCAAGTCAAGCGATAATTTGTCTGAAAATTCAAGAAAGTATTCTACCGTTTTAATCAACCGTGGCTGGATCTCTAAATCAATGGCTGATCATTCCATGCGTAACCCTGCTTCTTTACCCACTGGTATTGTTGAAGTTGAATGTCTTATCAGACCTGTTCCTCTCAAAAATTCGTTTACCGCTGACTCCCCTGCTTTTGGTGTTAGAAGATTCACTTTCATGGATATCAATGCTATGGCTGCGGAGACTGGCGCCCAAAAGGTATACCTTGAAGCTCTGTTTGATACCATTTCTGGTGATAGTAGATATTACACTGTTGAACAAATGGCAAGACACGGTATTCCTATTGGTAGACAACCCAAGGTCGATTTCAGAAATACCCATGTTCAGTACATTATCACTTGGTATGGCCTTAGTGCTTTCACGACGGCTATGTTGTTTATGCTTTTCAAGAAGAAGGGACTTTCTAACATCCAGTTAAAGGCTGAGCATGCCAAGAAGATTTGGTAATTTTGATAAAACTTAAGGGGTCATCTAAACTCAAGACATAAGTTAATTAGTTGTACTCTCTTCTTATCCTATTGTATATATTTAACAGTTTATTTTAGCATTATAAATTTAATTTCTCCCAAAAGAAAAAAATAATAATTAAGACCTTTTCGCGTCGTTGTTGCCCTATTAGGTAAATATCAAATTTATCCCTATAATCTTATCATTCATACGAAAGCCTATGTGTTGAATTGGAATCAGTAATTGTCAAAGGCTCCTTCTGGTGCACACGTATAAAGAGGATAAGTCTAAAACTTACTACAGTGGTATCTGGAGAAATCGAATTGGGTACCTAAACTTCAAATGTGCAGAGCTTTTATATGGGTTAACTTTAGTATCAAAATTTTAGCTTACAAAGAAATAATTTTTCTCGTTGATGCTATTTGTATCACGGACATAATACTCCTCATACTTGGTGTCTACATTTCAGTTAAGTTATGGGCTTTTACACTACTGGTTTTCATTTAAATCATATTAATAAACTTAGTAATACACGTAGATTTGATATAGCTACTTCGTATTATCAATCATAAAAGAGAAGATACGCTATCCGCTCTATGTAATATAAATATATGCTTATTTATCTAATAATCTGCGGCAACATATTCTCTCTTCTGCCTTTATGAGCGGCTCGCACAAGTTGGAATGCGAATCAGAGAGCACTTCGACAGTCTGCGATCTACGCGTAAGATCTCAGACCACGTAAGTCCCAGTCCGCTTCGTGGCATTTCATCTTTGGGTCTACCACATATCAGCACACCGTGGAACCGACGTGCCCTTTTAAACATCAAATTGAGTTTTTGTGATCCAATAACTAATTAACTGTTTTTCAGCCTTAATCGTCATTTTTGTCTGCTCGAATTGTTGACTTGTTCCGTTAATTGCTCTTTTCTCAATTAACCTTCTTCGCTCACGATGGCTTCTCAAGGCGCGCCCGCTCACTCTCGTCGTAGACTCTATCCCCAACAACAATATGATTTCACGGCTCAACAAGCTCCAGTAGCTGACCCTGCTGCTGCTGCTTATTCTGCTTCACCTGTTTACCCTCAATCTGGCCAACCCGCTGCTGGTGGTATGTTTACCCCTGCTAATGCCATTCCTGGACCTGTCTCGAGCGCTATTGGTTTGGCTCCAGCCGGTGGCCCCCAAATTGGTATCAATCCTGCCCCTTCTTATGGCTATAATACTTCTGCTGCTGACGCTATGGCAGGACAATTTAACCAAATGAATTTAGGTCCTGGTATTGGTGCTTCCCCGGCTCTCTCATCTTCCCCGGCTCTTCCCCTTAATTCACTTTACAACATTGATTTACTACACCAAATGCCTCCTCCTATCAATGATTTATCATTACCACCTCCCCCTCTTATTTTACCACCTACAGCTACTGTCACTAACAGTCCTGATTCAAATGCTCCTTATGAATATATGAGATCGACTCTTAATGCCATTCCTGCCAGTAACTCGCTTTTGAAGAAGTCCAAGCTACCTTTCGCCCTTGTAATTAGACCCTATGCTTCCCTTCTTGATAAATCTAAACCTGTGGATGTTGTTGGCGATACTGTAATTTGTAGATGTCGAAGATGTCGTGCTTACATAAATCCTTTTGTCCAATTCATTGAAACTGGCAACAGATGGAAATGTAATATGTGTAACTTAACCAATGAGGTTCCTTCAACTTTTGACTTTGATGTCATCAAGAACGCCGCATCTAATCGTTACGAAAGAGCTGAACTCAATCACTCCGTGGTTGATTTTATTGCCCCTCCTGAGTATATGGTCAGACCCCCTCAACCTCTTGTCTATGTCTTTGTTTTAGATGTTAGTGTTAACGCCATTAAGAATGGCTTATTAGCAACTGCCGTCAGATCTATTCAAGAATCTCTTGATAGAATTCCCAACAAGGATGGAAGAACAAGAATTGGCTTCATTGGTGTTGACTCATGTCTTCATTATTTCAGCATTCCTGCTTCAAGTGATGATCACGTCACTGAGCCTTCCCTTTTGGTATGCCCCGATATTGACGATCCTTTCTTGCCCGTTCCTGAAAACTTACTCGTTCAACTCTCAAATTCGCGTGAAAACATTGACAATCTTTTGTCTCGCTTACCTGATATGTTTGCTCAAAATACCAATCAAAACAATGCTCTTGGTTCTGCTTTAACCGCTGCTTATAAATTGATTTCGCCCGTTGGTGGTAAAATTATCTGTATCACTGCCTCATTACCCAATGTTGGCATTGGTAAGTTAGAATTCAGAGATGATAAGAAATTTTTGGGTACTAATAAGGAAGGTTCCCTTCTTCAAACTGCCAACAGTTTCTATAAGTCGTTTGCTGTTGATTGCAATAAGCAACAAGTTTCAGTTGATATGTTTTTATTCTCTTCATCTTATCAAGATGTTGCTTCATTGTCATCCTTGCCAAGATTCACCGCTGGCCAGACACATCTTTATCCTGGCTGGTCTGCCAGTAGATCGGAAGATGCTGTCAAATTCGCTCATGAACTTGGTGAACATTTGTCACAAGAAGTTGCTCTTGAAGCCGTTTTGAGAGTTCGTGGCTCTACTGGTTTGAGAATGAACGCTTTCTACGGTAATTTCTTTAACCGTTCATCTGATTTGTGCTCGTTCCCTACTTTCCCTCGTGATCAAAGTTATGTTGTTGAAGTTTCTATCGATGAAACTCTCAATAAGACTTGGGTTCCTATTCAAAGTGCTGTGCTTCATACCACTTGTCATGGTGAACGTCGTATCAGAGTTACAACTATTGCTATCCCTACAACTAATTTATTGCAAGATGTTTACGCTTCAGCTGATCAAGTCGCCATCACTGCTTATTTAACTCACAAAGCTGTTGAAAAGGCTTTGTCTACTGGTCTTGGCGATGCTCGTGATTACCTCCAGAATACTTTGACTAATATGCTTCAAACTTATAAGAAGGATCTTATGACTACAAATGTTGGTGCTTCGGCTCCTCTACAATTTAGTGCTAATTTAAGAATGTTGCCACTTTTGGTTAATTCGCTTATTAAACATGTTGGTTTAAGGAAGTCGGCCCAAATTCCTAGTGATTTGAGGTCAGCTGCCCTTTGTTTACTCAGTACTCTTCCTGATGTCCATCTTGTCAAATATATTCATCCTGATTTCTTTTCATTGCATGATATGCCTGATGAAGCTGGCAATCCCTCTGAAGAAACTGGCGAAATTGTTTTACCTCCTAAGATGAATTTAACAGCTGGTAATATTGCTACACATGGTCTTTACCTTATCAATGACGGTCAAATTATTTTCCTATGGGTTGGTCGTGATGCTGTTCCTTTACTTATTGAAGATGTTTTTGGCGTCCCTTCGCTGCAACACGTCAAGGCTGGTAAGGCCGAAGTTCCCGAACTCGATAATGCTATGAATCAACGAGTCCGCTCTATAATCGCCAAGTGCCGTGAAAGTAAAGATCAAATTACATGGCCTAATTTATACATTGTGAGAGAAGATGGTGACCCCGCTTTGAGATTGTGGGCCAGTACATTCCTCGTTGAGGACAAGTCCGACCAAGCCTTAAGTTACTACCAATTCTTAGGACAATTGAGGGATAAGGTTAATAACTAAAATATGCATTAAGTTAGTACTCGTGTAAGTTATTATTCTTTCACTCTTTATTCCTATTCATTTTCTCAGTTAGATAACCTTTTATATACGATACTAAACAGTTTTGAGAAGCTTGTATACCTATGTTTTTTCTTCTGCGGTTATTCTGATCTTGCCATAACTTTGAAGTTATTAAACATGTATATGTTTATATGTATGTGTATCTGTATATTCAGTATGCCTTTTATTTTAATTTACTTTAATATTTATTTTCCCATTTCGTACTCATATATTAGAAATTTTTATTATATTAATGAACGATCAGCTGCCAATTACCGAGTATTTATATTCTTCCACTTAATTGAATAAAAATTCAAACCATTCTCTTTCATCGTTATCTATTAGTTCTCCATCGCTCGGTGATTCCGTTCGTGTAGATGTCACCACGACGTCACAACTATCGACTTGATCTGTATAACTTAAATCACACTCCACCTTTTCATTAACGCCAATAATTACTGCCAAATAAAATTAATTATATTAGTCAAATATCGCTTCTACAGTAAAAACAAAATTCGCATCCTTACTTTTAATTCTATCTTCTCCCCTGGAATCAGTATCAGATTCGCTGTCAAATATGGACAACTCATCAGTGCCATTATATTGGGATTTAGCTTGAAGAATAAATTGATTCTTATAATTTTTTACCTGATTACTTTGGCTCTCAGAACTATCTGTATAGTCTTCACCATCGCTGCTTTTCTTATCTTCCTTCTCAAAAGATTCATTTTGGGCCTTTAATCTCTCAATTTGTGGATATTCGCTTGATAAATCAAATATATCACCCCGTAGCCCACATGGAGATTCATTTATCAAGCTGCTACTACGTAAATTATTCTCCTCTTCGGAATTTTCATATATAATTTCTGGTGTCCTTGGTATTTTGGTTGTATAATTAATTTCCTTTGATACTTGGGTTTGAAAAGCACTAATAATTCTTTTCTCCGGTAGCAACGGATTACTCAAATTTAAAAGGTCCTCAAATGGATTATGAGATATCTGAAGCCCATTTCTGGTTTGGTTAATTAATTCTAATCTTTTCTTATTGTAGGAAATATTGATTTCATCTGAGGTGTTGTAAGGATGGTTTGTTTGAGATGTTTCAAACAACATTGAATTTGTAGCGGGCAGTAAGCCGTTTCCAGCTGTGGATATGCTGATGTTTGGATTGGGGCTAAGTAGTGATGATAAATCCTTATCTGAAACAGAACTAAGGTTATTAATATCGAATAAACCTATGGATAAGTAATTTTCGATCTCTTTTTGTTTATTGGGGTTGGGTATAATCTTCGAGTTACTATTGATTTCAAAGTTAGCAAAATCATCACTGCTTCTCCTAAAGCTATCCATGTGTGATTTATGATTTGGTAAAGAGGAAATATTCCTGAAACTTAATGGTTCTAACTTGTTTTTAATTTTGACCTCGTTATTCTGTTTATTTTGATATGAATATCTCTTCAATCTCTTTTGTGACTCCACACAAATGCCATCGAGATCCATAAAAGTAACAGACGATAAGTCCCCGTTGTTTTTCTTGCAACTGAATTTTCGTTTTTTAAAGCTTTTTTTTGAAATATTCCAACTCATTTCCAGTAAAGCACGATTAATAAAATAGCGAATAATCTTTGTGGTTCTAGAGGGATAATTTGTTTAGATCGTCGGTTTTGGTTGTTCCTTAAAGTGGGAACCGTGGGGTAGGGATTTCGGAGGTTCTCCCTTCCAAGACTTATAGAGGAGTTATAAAAAGCCCGAAAGGGATTGCCATTTAGGTTTACCTCATTTTCTTGATACTATGGCGTAAAGATACCTAGTTTTAATACTTTAGATTTACTTTTTGTTTTAATCAAGGAAGGAAAAAAGCTCACTGAAAAAATAACTTTACCCAAAACTCCCTTCTACATTTCGATATTAATGGAATGTAATGAAAAAATGTAAGGTCGTAAAAAAGATTGATAGTAATAAATATATATATATGTATCTATACTTATTTAATGGAAAGGCTGTAACGAAATAGCGAAGTCCGAATAAATACTGAAAATAAAGTAAAGAGAATAAATGAAAGTCTAAGATGTTTATTAGCATTCAAGATTTTGAATGTTAAGTCATCTACTGGGCTAAGACAGACTTAACGAATTCTGTAAAATAAAATGGTTGACTGTTAGTAAATGAAAGTGGGCAAATATCGACTAAGGATAATAAAAACAACATTTAACTTACCAGTATAATCGACGTTACCATCTCTAGTAACATTAACACCCTTCAGTAATTCATCGACTTCCGATTCGGTAAGCTTTTCACCTAAGGAGGTCAAAATGTATCTTAATTCACCAACACCAATCAATCCAGTGGAATCCTTATCAAAAACTTGGAAACCTCTGATGTAATCTTCAGGTTCCCCTAAAGACTTGAATCCATCAGGTCTCGTGATGATCTTGACGAATGTATCGTAATCGAATTCGGAAGAAGGAAGAGATGATTCAAGGGTAGAGATTTCAGCTAAAGTGGGGTTTTGACCAATGGCTCTTAGAAGATCACCGAGGGCCTCTTGAGGAATGCGGCCGGTAGCCTTCTTATCGAAAAGGGCAAAAGCATCTTTGTAGGCTTTGGTAGACTAAATAAGTACTAAGTTAGTTCTCTGAAATTATAAATTAAATTGCCGTTGGGTTCACTTACCATGTTGTTGTGGTGAAATAGAAATATTTATAGTCTTAGGATATTACTGTCTCGGACGATTATTAGGTGAATAGACGTTTTGTTTATTTACTTTTGGGCCACCAGTATCATCACGTGATGTTGGAGTACCACAGACCGGGTAAGAGAACGAGGGTGATAATTGGTTGTATAACAGGTTTCAGGGAAATAATATGAGATAGATTAAATTCGTAAAATGGGTCTTTAAAGGTAGTTCATGGCTATAGAAACTTATACAATCATTCAATTATATATATATACTTCATATTGCATGTGGTTAGTCTGATTTCTCTTTCAATAGCCTCTCAATTTGGTCAGCAAGCTTCTCGGGGCCGGTGAGGGAACCATATCTCTCAACAACTTCACCATTCTTATTTATTAAGAACTTTTCAAAGTTCCACTTGATACCTTTGAACCCCAAAATTCCTGGTTTTTGCTCTTTTAAAAACTGGTAAACTGGGTCCGCATCACTGCCATTGACCGAAATCTTTCTCATTATAGGAAAAGTGACCCCATAGTTTTTCTGACAAAATGAACTAATCTCTTCGTCGGTACCTGGTTCTTGGTGTCCAAATTGATTACAGGGAAAACCAATGATTTCAAATCCCTGGCCATTGTACTTTTTGTAAAGATCTTCAAGGCCCTTGTATTGAGGAGTAAACCCGCATTTGGACGCCACATTGACGATTAAAACTACCTTACCCTTAAGATTTGAGAGGGGGTAAGGATTACCACCTCGGGCAATGGGAGAGAGACTATATATATTGCTTGGTTTCAATGTGGTTTTCATTTTCAAAGTTCAGTTAGCTCTTTCAATTGTGGGATTATGGGGATATAAGAAAGGATTATGGGGGCGTAGTAAGGAATGTGTTTGTATGTGGGATGGTGTGGCTCTGTGCGACGCACAATGATACCCCGTCGGGTGTGTTAAGCCATCGGATTTTTGCTTACGTAAACGTAAAAACTCAAAAGCTCATTAAAATATATATTAAGAGATATAATAATATAACTAACAAAATATCAAGACGGTGGTATATTTCCGGCCTACCAAAGCATTTTTAATAAGTCAAATGCTTTACTGGGCCCTCATATTGTACTTTTGGATATATTTTATTTTCTAAGATTACTTATGTGTCTTTTCATAAAAGATATAATATATTATATACAATTATCACTTATTGAACTACAAATTGTAGAACGCAGTCTCCGTCATATTATTATTTGAGTGGTCATTAATTGATCATTGTAATTCCAGCATGTGTCCCATACGTTCAATCTTAGTTTTCAGGTAGCCTTCAACTTCAGTACTTCTGATACCACCATCCGCTGATTGCCAAGCTAAAGGAATCATTGGAACTCTTTCAACAACCTTGACTTCTCTGTTCTTACCCTCAACGGCACTGATCTTATCAGGATTATTCGTCAAAAGTCTAATCTCTGTTTGATCGAGATCCTGCAGAATAGCAGTAGCTAATGAGAAACTACGGGCATCGGCGGGGTGTCTTAATAATAAGTTAGCTTGAACAGTGTCAGCACCCAAATCTTGAAGGTTATAAGCCTTTAATTTCTCTCCTAAACCAATACCTCTGCCTTCTTGTCTTAAGTACACAATGATACCATCCCCGGTTTCACTCATTAGTCTGGCAGCTTCGTTAAGTTGTTCACCGCAGTCACAACGAGCCGACCAAGCAATTTCACCAGTATAGCATTCAGAGTGAATTCGAACTAATGTGGGTGATGATTTTTCAGAAGACATTTGCTCATGGATGTCATGTTCAACCGAATTTGAGTTATTCTTATTTTCTAATACATCACAACTACTTTCTCTTCCGGGGTACAACGTACCGGTATATGCACCTCTAGTCATTCTTTCTATTTCAGTTTCACCTGGTCGTACGGCATCGACTGACTTGCTTCTAATATTATTACCGAAAACAATGGCCAAATGCTCTTTCTTATCTACATCATTCTTATATAAATGTAAAAAGATCTCGGAGCCATTGGTCGTGGGGATTCTAGCACGAACGACACATTCAACAAAGGGCAACTTCTCGGGTAACGCCTGTCTCAAGCTAGGTTTGTCTTTAGAAGGGTCATGGGGGATCGGTAATGTGGATAAAGGCATGTGACTAGGCGTAAACGCCGGAGAGATTAATGGAAAGTTCGAGAATGAAGCATTTCTTGAATCAATATCCATGCCTTGGGCGGACGAAGTCGGGAACGGATAATCTACTGGAACATTATGATTGTCGTTATTACATTTATGCCCTTCTGGCTTGTTACCAGACGATGATACAGCGGATAAAATTTGAGATAACGAATGTCGGTGAACAGGATCAGGTGAGATTACATTCATGCTGGTGGCGGGTGGTTGAGAGGACATAATTTATATTTTGAATAAATTCAAACCGAATTTAATTGTTTATGGTTTATATGAAAGCTGATTCTGATAATTTTGGTACGCGATACTGTGATGATCGATGAAAGTGAAGAACGGATGTTCTATTTAGTAGTCGGGGTGAAGGAAGGTTGGACGCCCAGGTGTGGTCGGATCGGGGAATGATCTCGGTCGGGGTGGGTATGTGATTTGAGGGGAGGGGTTATTTGGGATTATCAAAGTCAAACTATCGAATAACCAAGAGTGGGTTAAGTAAATTTTCAAGATAAAATAACAACCTATTCAAGCGTAAGTATATACCGGCAATTGATTAGATAAATGTATATGTAAGTATATATATATAATGATCAAATTTTACAATTCCGCCCCTTTAGATACCATCAGATCATTAGCAGTATATTTCAAATCATCGGATATCGGGACTGCCGCCGAGCCTTACCTTAATCATGATTACTCTCTCGTTAGTCAATCAAGTTATGCATAGCGTAAGTCGGGTAACTGCAACACGGAATTAATATGAACGAATCAAAAAGAAGTGGCTTTACCCTAACCCTGACGTGGGTGGCCTGATATAAAAAAGTTATCTGGACAAGCCCGGAATCGAACCGGAGACCTTCCCCTTGCGAAGGAGACGCGATAGCCAACTACACTACATGCCCGAATTTTATGTAGAGAGTTTTTAGTTTACCAACTTATCTGTTTACTTTTTCTTGATTTGAAAAAATGCCGAGGTAGATATGGAAATGGAAATACTAATCCATCATGTAAAATCCCTTATTAACGGATATTTATCAGTTTCTCGCCTCGGGAAATTCGTTTCACGAGCCACTTCACATCGGATCCCACCTGGTGTGGCCAATCTGCTGTCTCAATTATCTCACCGATGCGCCCGAACTGGCCCATCGCTTGGGCATATGCTTCTGTGGCACGGCTAATTTAGTCCGCCCTCACTTGTACTCAAATTCTCCCTTTGAGAGATTCACTCATCTCTTCAATCTATAATCTTAAAAAGTGTTAACAACTCGCCTTTTTCGCTTATTGGGCATGTTTTGTTACAAACAAAATCGGCGATCAAAGAAAATCACCGAGGACAAATGGATTATTAAGCAAAGGAAGAAAGAAAACTGAATTGTAAAGATTGTAAATAACACAATACACCTACTACATATATTCAATATTAAATTGCTTCTAATACTACCATAAACATTCATTTTGAATAGTTTTTATATATATATCTCTGTATATTTTACCTAGGTTCAATTAATAAACGAGATTAAACCGAAAAAAATATCAAAAATCTAAGCTTTAGCCATCATGTGTTCCTGAGGTTACATATATAGATCAATGATTCATAGTTTAATCTAAGGGATATATACTTAAAATTAAAAGGTTTGCCGTAACTCAAGCATATAGTACTAGATTTGAAGCAGAGAGAGTGGACAGATTCATGAACGTTGTGGGAGACGTCATTATTGGGCCGTAGTGTGGGCCGAGAGGATAGGCCTGTTTCAAGAACTAGGAGGTTGGAGCTGAAATTTGCGTACGAGATGAGATTAGGGAAAATTTGTGGGTCATTAATGTTAGCTCATAGTAAACATAGTAATACAGGCGATTAAACTCATTGTCATTAGCTTACAAGTAAATTTGTATCAAATAAAGGATTACTCTGGTTTTATACAAAAGGAGCGGGTTCATTTAATTTTTCTCTCCTTCGAGATTCTTACCGTGATATTCTGGATTTGAGTAAGATCTTTTGAAGAGACTACTAATTGGGTAAATACAATTCTCATTGCTTTTCATTTAAATAATTTGTTCATGATTAGATGAACTTTATCAAATTTTGCAACCTATAACTTTGGCTTTGTAGAAAATAGTTACAAGAATATCAAGTCTTTAAATTTATTAAAATAAAAGCTTAGTCGTACCAGCTAATTTCATTTTTTGGGATTGAAATAACATATCTCTAATTTCTCCTTGATCCCAAATTGGATTTCCTATTTAGGAAAGTAGCTATACATCCATAAATACTGTTTAAAACCGGGTTGTGCATATACAAAGACAAAAGAGACTGGTATCAGTCTCTACTGATATCAGTAGAGATGGAAAAACTAAAATGTAAATATGTAGATATAGATGATTCAATTTAAGAGTAAAATGCTCGAGAGTTGTAGGGGTATCAGAAAATAATTGATCAGTTCCAAAAAGAAAAAATTTCTACAAAAATAGTATTTAACACTCATAATCTTCGCCAAAAAGTTAAGCGCATATCCATTAACATTAAATGAATGCCTTTTTTAAAAAACCAAATAGTATATTTATAATAAAAATTGTAAGGTGATTATGAAAATATCTGATTTTAATGAAAGATTATATTTCTCCATGTGTATGTGTATAACCCCATAATCTTCATAAAAGTAACGACTTAAACATTAAATTATAGAAACTAAAAAATATTCAAGCCCAACGGGGGGGTCGAACCCCCAACCTTGTGATGACTTTAATTCTTATTGCTAAGATTTTAAGAGTCACACGCTCTACCGATTGAGCTAGCTAGGCTTAAAGAAGCTTCCTTGCCAGGGGTCGAACCTGGAATCTTTCGGTAGTGACTAATTAACACACGTTGAACGTACGCTTCTGAGACAGAAATCGTAGCCGAACGCCTTGCCATTGGGCCACAAGGAACAAGCTTTTCTTTCTTCGGATTTTAGATCTACTCTAATATCTCCATAATTAGTAGCATGGGGGTAAAGTGTGACGTCTCGTCTACATTTCGTGTACATCTCGTCTAAAAAATAAAAATTATATTTAAAAAAAACATTCAACCCAAAAGGTCGAGATTAAACCAAAAAAAGAGGTTGGTTGAAAACAAAATACTTAGTAAAGGAATATCCATCAGCGGCTGAATTTTAAACAAACTGAACCAATGTATGGAGTTGTAAAATAAATATTATCTAAATGAAGCCTCACTTATGTTGATACCCTTCTATCGATGTATCCCTCAAATTATACTTGCGCGCATTAAAAGCATAAGATAGTACCAACAAACCACTATTATTTGTATATTTCCCTTGGAAAAGTAGGGGAAATGAAGATTTTGAGATAATCTACCCAAACTCCTGATATGGAAAAGGCTAATAACAAGGGCTAAATTGGTTGAATACAAAAGTATAATTATGAAGCTCGAACCAATATTGAAGAAAAAAATGTTAATTTAATTCTAATCTTGTCCAGATTTATTTTCATTGTTCTAATTAGAATATTATTTCCTAATAATTCTTTATTTTTATATTTTCTTTAAATATTTTCAATTCAACTATTTTTTTACTATAACATTCATTACTTTCGATAAACACAACACCTTTAAGGTAAACCTAAAATATGGGTCAAAAAGAAGTAAATTTATGAATAATGTAGTAGTATATAAAACTACTTTTTTAAAGTTAGTGATAACTTAACGAATTATCATACAACACCATTCTCAAGAAGATATAATAATTGGAGTTTGCTTAGTGCTTATTGATAAGATCCAATCGCTGAAAGGCCCCAAGAAGCTTCTACATATGGATATGCTTAATTGTCCTAATCTTCCTCGAAGTATGAAACAACCCTTTTACTAGTAAAGCACATAAATCAAAAAAGTAGAAAAGTAATACAAGTAATATAAAGTTATAATCCAATAATTTGGTTATATTCAAAGTTTAGCCGTATAACATTGATCTCAAACACACGAATTGAAAGCTAATGTTTTAGAATTCAAGAAATATCAACCTACTATTTATAAAGCTTCCATCGAACATATATATATATATATGTAGAACGGAGTTAACGTGTCTTAAACAACAAACAGAGTAGGGAAGAACCAGCTCGGGTATCACCAATAAGAAAAACTGCATACATCGAAATGAAATAATTACTCGAAAATTCTTGTAATCAAAGCAGCGCATGCGAAATAATTAACTGGGATAAAATGCAAGTATAAAAATAGCAAAGTATAGAACATGAAATCATAAATATGAGAAGCCACGAAGAAACACAGCCAAAATTATACGCCAATGAGCAAATTCGGCCTTGATAACAGAAAAATTTCCATAATTTTAGGCCTTCCTAAAATCCAGAGCTCATTAGGATGTCGTTTATTTTTTGAATTTCGATTTCCAATAAAGAGATTTCATCTTTGATGTTTTTGACTACGCTATCAGTAGGAAGCTTCATGAAGATGGAATCAAGGTTGACATAAGCTGATTCAGGTTTAGGGCGAGACTCAGTCTCTAGCTGAGGGTCAAGATATTTTAACGAATCTTTCAAAGAATTAAGCCTCAAAACATTAGCAGAGAGGTTAGATTTAAGTAACTCCAGAGCTTCTGATTCTGATGACATTGCTTCGTTTAATCTCGTCTCCTAATAAGGCACAGGTGAAGCGATGGCATAATTTTGGGTATAACGGTGAGAGAACACTTTAGATTACGTAACAACACAAATGTGAATTTTATCGATAAAGAAAAAGCGGTGTAAAAGGGAATTAATTAAAAAGGTTTAGATTATAACTAAAAAAATATAATATAATACAGGAAATTTCTATGGAATAATAAATAATAAAATAGAAGAAGATATATAACACAATACAGTTTTATTCAGTTGTATGAGCAATATAAGCAGGGAAGGGTGTAGATCCAGGCGAAGAAGATTAATAGATAATTTAGCCACCATTTAATCATTCGCCTTGGAAATCATCCTCATCATCAGAAAGCAAGGGTTCACCAATATCTTTTCTAATCTGCTTAATAATAGACATGATAGCCTTGGATGTCGGGCTATCTTCGTACATCTCCAAAAAGTTGTCACCATGATCAGAACATTTGCCAATTCTAGGATCAAGAGGAACCTTACCCAAAAATGGGATATTAGATTCCTTAGCCAAAGCTTCACCGCCGCCAGTGGTAGGAGCAAAGATAAAACTTTCACCCTTACAGTTTGGACACACAAAGCCCGACATGTTTTCAACTAAACCTAAAATGGGGATACCAGCCTTACGACAAAAATTGATTTCCTTACGAACATCTAGTAAAGCAACCTCTTGAGGTGTTGTAATAATAATGGCACCATCAATCCCACTTTCCTTCATAAAGGTGTTAATACTTAAATGTTCGTCACTTGTTCCAGGGGGGGTATCGACGATCAAAAAATCAAGGTTACCCCAATCAACATCCTTCAAGAATTGCTTAATAAGACCGTTTTTCTTTGCACCACGCCAAATGATGGCATCATCCGGGGAAGGAAGCATGAACTGAATACTCATCATACCCAAATTATCAGAAACGTAGATTGGCGACCAACCATTAGCTGAGGAATGAATCTGCTCACCCTCAGCGCCCATCATTTTAGGGAGGGAGGGGCCACAAATATCAATATCCATAAGGCCGACCTCTGATTCAGGATCAGATGCGAAGGCCCATGCTAGTATGGAAGTAAAAGTGGATTTACCAACGCCACCTTTACCGGACAAAACCAAGAATTTATGACGAACCCCAGCGAGTCGCGCCGTAATTAAGGGTAAATCAAGATCAGGCCCTTTGGGCGCAGTTTGGCAGATAAGTTGGTTCGGGCAACCTTCACAAGCGTCAGAACTACCGGCTTTTTCACTTTCAGGACCAGGGCAATGTTCGGGTTCGGGTGCCATTTCAGTCGGGGGCGGCACCGAGGAAGCAGTTGTTGGAGCAGCCTGCGTTTGTACAGACATGTCTTATGTGATAAAGATAATAAATATGAAAACAAATATGAATAAAAAACAATGAATATCTATTAGTCGATAAGGACTGTTGTCGAATGAGACTAAAGGCAAAACTTAAGCTGTACGATTTGAAATCAGATACCACCGTTTGCAGGATTAAAGGTGCGTTTCCAATACCATGACTAATCACACATCGTGAGGCTAATACAAAACGCGAGCCCCTAAACTAAAGATCCATCTTTTGTCGGAATGGTACCCTAATCTAGTCAGCATACTTGTACGGATCCCCATAATATAACTTGGAGATTTAATAAAATGTCTGGCAAGATACTTTTTGCTTCTGTTTTACGGAAAAATGCTGTAAACTGCGATGGGGAAGGATGACGTAAAGAGGATTCAGGATAGTGCTACAGACGACAGGGTAAAATTCATAGTAACTGCCTGCCGTACAATCAGCGAACTGAGTTTGATCTGATTATCGAATACGCCAATAGACTAGTAGCTACGACCTCATTTGAACCATGTGCAAACATTTTAAAAACGCCCAGGTCTCGGTCAGAACACAGGTGGGTACTCTCATGTATGGATTTTCAAAGAAAACGGTGGATTACTTACTAACGTCTTATGTTCTGATACATTTAAATTTAATTAGTGTTGCAGAAAATGGTATGACTGCCCTGAATGTAAGTATAAAGTGAATCCCTGCGATTATTCTTGTAGGTCTGAACTAACAATATTCGATTAGGCCATCATGAAAACGAAGATCACTCACTCGTTAAGACCCTTGAGGTGACCTTTATTTGCAAGAAATGCAAGAAGGCATTTCGTAAAGATTTGACTGATTTCGACGAATCCGATCAGTTCTGCCCTCATTGTGATAATGAATTTGTAATGCCCGGCGTGTCACAGCAAGCGCCTACCCAGGAAGAGGTCAAGAGTACGCTACCCTCCGCTATTGAACAGGACTTGAAGGGATTAGATGCTAGAATGATTAGAGATAGCGATCTTAAGGATTCAATATTCTTTGGCGAGCTCCAAGATGATTCAGCCCGCTTGGGTTGAGGGCTCCGGGAGGCACTTTGTGGCTTTTCATCTGTACTATAGTAAATAATCCTAAAATCTACAAAACATTCATACAACTGCTTATACATTTTATAGTGACATCTCTCTATTTTATATTTAAAAACTGATCTCAGGCTGGTTAAATGTGAAACGGATTGATTGGTGGTTTGTTTGTTTATGTTTTATCGCTGAGGTAAAATCACCCGGCCGTTGACATAAACATCGCGTACTGAACCCAAATTCGCGATAATCTCCCAGCGCATCTTCCCAGGCTTCTTGTTCTATCTTCACGACTCAACAATTTCAGTTAACAAATTTTCTATTCAGTTATAATTAAGAACTTGATAACTTCTACTGAATCTAATTGAATCATTGGCTTTGTTAGTGTTCTTTTAGAGTTTGAGCATTTTGGCTTGTTTGATTAAGTTTAAGTTACTCATAAGCCTGCGAATTCTTGTCCAGAATTAGCGTTGACGATCCCAGCCAACCTAAATAGAGAAATTATCAAAAGTAACCAAAACAAACAAAAAATGGAAGCTTCACCAGCACCTATTAACACGCCATTGCGTGAGCTAACACCCTCTACCCCAATTCTACAAAGCTATACCCCTGAACAGTTTGCTGATATGAGAGGTGATTATTTGCTGCAGGATGGAATCCGCAAGGCCGACACCATTGCGTTTCAGACCAAACGTATCAAGTATCTGCTTTCAATCAGTGATTTATTTAAACATTTCATTGACGCTCGTGCTCAGGTTGACCCCCAGTTTTCTCAAATAGTCCATTCTGTTGAAGAATCATTGGGTACTCGTACCAAAACCGACGGCAATGCTGCTGACCATCGTCATAGAAAGACCGAAAAGGAAGAAGATGCCGAACTTTTGATTGCTGATGATGAAGAAGAACAAACTACTGTTTTTACAGAATCCCCAGTTTACGTTCACGGCAAATTACGTGATTATCAGGTTCAAGGTCTGAATTGGATGATTTCTCTTTACGAGAATAATATTTCAGGTATTCTTGCCGATGAAATGGGTCTCGGTAAAACATTACAAACTATTTCCTTTCTTGGCTATATGAGATATGTTAAGGGAATTGCCGGCCCTCATTTAATTGTCGTACCTAAATCGACTTTGGATAATTGGGCCCGTGAATTCGCTAGGTGGACACCTGAAGTTCATGTATTAGTTTTGCAGGGTGATAAAGATTCCAGAGCTGAATTAATAAAGGATCGCCTTATGAAATGCGATTTTGACGTGGTTATTACTTCTTACGAAATGATTTTAAAGGAGAAGGGTTATTTAAAGAGATTCGCCTGGCAGTATATTGCCATTGACGAGGCTCATCGTATTAAAAACGAAGATTCTATGTTATCTCAAATTATTCGTATGTTTTCTTCTAGAAACCGTCTATTGATTACCGGTACACCGCTTCAAAACAATTTACATGAACTATGGGCTTTATTAAACTTTATCTTGCCTGATATTTTCTCATCATCAGCTACGTTTGATCAATGGTTTGAGAACCAAGGTGAAGATCAAGAGAAGAAGGACTCAGTCATCAAGCAACTTCATTCAGTTCTTAGACCTTTCTTATTACGTCGTATCAAGGCAGATGTCGAAAAAAGTTTGTTACCCAAGAAGGAAATCAATATTTATGTTGGTATGTCGGATATGCAACGTAGATGGTATCAAAAAATTCTTGAAAAGGATATTGCTGCGGTAAATGGTCAAGTTCGTAAAGGTGAAAAGACAAGATTATTAAACATTGTTATGCAATTGAGAAAGTGTTGTAATCATCCTTATCTTTTCGACGGTGCTGAACCTGGCCCCCCGTACACAACTGACGAACACCTGATTTTTAATTCGGCTAAATTAAAGATTATTGATAAACTTTTGAAGCAACTGAGAGAAAAGGGATCCCGAGTACTAATCTTCTCTCAAATGAGTAGATTATTGGATATTTTGGAAGATTACTGTGTTTTCAGAGATTACAAGTATTGTCGTATTGATGGTCAAACCGCTCATGAAGATCGTATTGCGGCTATTGATGACTACAATGCGCCTGACTCTGAAAAGTTTGTTTTCTTACTTACAACCCGTGCTGGTGGTCTTGGTATCAATCTTACGACCGCTGATACTGTCATCATTTATGATTCCGATTGGAATCCTCAGGCTGATTTACAAGCTATGGATCGTGCTCACAGAATTGGCCAAAAGAAGCAAGTGGTTGTGTACCGATTCGTTACTGAAAACGCCATTGAAGAAAAGGTCTTGGAACGTGCTACCCAGAAGCTGAGATTAGATCAACTGGTTATTCAACAAGGTAGAGCTAGGAACACGGCTCAAACGACTGCTAATAACAAGGATGAATTAGTTAATATGATTCAGTACGGTGCCGATCAAATTTTCAACGGTGACAAAGATTCTGAAGCTAATGGTAAGGCTAGTGAAGATATCGACATTGAAGAAATTTTGAGGAAGGGTGAAGAAAAGACGGCTAAATTGAATAGTCGTTATGAAAAGCTTGGTTTGGATGATTTACAGAAGTTCACCTCCGATTCCGCCTATGAATGGAACGGTGAAGATTTCACTAAGAAGAACAAGGATAAAAAGGGTGCTTTAGGTGGTCAAATTTGGATTCAGCCGACTAAGCGTGAACGTAAGGAAAACTACTCTATTGACGGATATTATCGTGATGTAATGAGTAGCAATAAGGACAAAAAGGACGAACCCAAGGCCCCCAGGCCTCCCAAACAGATCAATATTCAAGATCATCAGTTCTATCCTCAGAGATTAGTGGAGATCCAGGATAAGGAAACTTCTTTTTACCGTAAACAAATTGACTACAAGGTTCCTTTGGCCGAAGGTACTGAAGAAGACTTAGAATCTCGTGAAGCCAATAGACAATTGGAGCAAGAAGAAATAGATTCTGCCGAACCATTAACAGAACAGGAAGAGGAAGAAAAGAAACAGTTAGCGAACGAAGGATTTGCTAATTGGTCTAGACGTGACTTCACCAAATTTGTTCAAGAATGTGCCAAATATGGAAGAGATAACATTGAAGGTATTGCATCAGAATTTGACGATCGGACAGTAGAAGATGTGGCTGAATATGCTAGAGTGTTTTGGCAAAAATACACTGAAGTGGATGGCTACGATCGTTACATTGCTCAAATTGAAGCCGGTGAAGAAAAGACCCGTAAGATAGCTCATCAGAAGGATGTATTGAAGCAAAAGGTCGAATCATGCCCCACTCCCATGCAGACTCTGTCTATTACTTACCCCCCAGGTCACAATAAGAAAATTTATACTGAAGAAGAAGATAGATATTTGTTGATTCAAATGAATCGATTTGGCCTTGATAGTGAGAATCTCTATGAAAAGATTCGTGAAGCCATCCGTGCTAGTCCTATTTTCCGATTTGATTGGTTTTTCCTTAGTAGAACAAGTGTGGAAATTGCCAGACGTTGTCAGACTTTATTGACATGCATTGTCAGAGAAGTTGGCGGCCCCGGTAGTGCTAAACGAAAGTATAACAAGGAAGGTGTTGATGGTACCGAAAATTCTGATGGCGACGACGCCGAAACTGGCCAATCGAGTATTTCTACCCGTGCCAATACCCCTAACGGAAGTAAGGCCACAGCTGGAAGACGTGGCGCAAAGAAGGCCAAGACCGCTACCCCCGTTCCTGTTTAGAGCGTATTGGAGCATATATATAGCTTTCATTCAATTATATGATCAACATTTGCTTCTTTTACTTTTATAAAAATAGTATTATTAGCTTTGTGTTTTAGCATTTTTTTATAATAATTATACTTTTAGTAAAAAATTACCCCCTAATCTCCGAAATTTAAGAGATAGTATGATAATATTCCGATAGATAGAACCCATATAAAAAAGGATCGAGTAATGAAACGAGAGGAATTTTATTGTTTTCAAAGATAAGCTAAATTTGATACATCAATAAGTTAAATAGTATGAAGTTAAAAAAAATAATTAAAAATGAACAAACAAATTAATAAATAAATTAGGGCTTGAATTAGATAATGAATCTGTCTATGAGTCGTTAGAAGAAGAAGACATTTTAGCTTGCTTAACTAAATTTTCGGGGGCATCCATCGTAGGTAAGAATATCTCAATAGATCTGATCTTATCATTCTTATTGAAAGCGGGATCTTTAAGGAGGTTATCAAGTTCATCAGTGGCACGAACTTGAATGGCTTCATAGTCCTCGGCATTAAAAACATCCAAAAGCTTAGAATTCTTCCAGGGATGAATATCGTTGTAAGAGGCCTTTTCACCATGAATTAGTCTTTCAATTGTATAACCGTTGTTGTTAAGAATGAAAAGGTAGGGTTTCAACTTCCATCTAATCATGGTAGAAATTTCACTAGCGGTTAATTGTAAAGAACCATCACCGACGAAAAGAATTACTCTTCTAGTAATATCGAGCTCTTCGGATGCCATAACAGCACCCATGGCAGCACCCACTGAGAAGCCAATTGAGCCCCAAAGAACTTGGGAGATACCGGTAACACCTGTAGCAAACTTGGTTTGAACAATACCAAAGGCAGAAGTACCAGTTTCGGTAACAACGATATCACCCTTACGGAAGAAACTACTTAGTCTGGTCCAAAGCCATTTTTGGTTAATGGTAGAACCAGTGACAGGAGGGGTACTGATTTCTCTGGGGGGGGTAACGTTAATAAATTCTTTGTTTGAGAAATCTTGGGCATTAGATTGAACAGTTTGAATTAATTTGGGGAAAAGCTGTTTCATAGCAACATTATTGTAGGTGGCTGATTTAATCTTAGTGTAATCAGAGTGAAGCTCAATAACATTTTTGGTGGTGTAACCATAAGTGAATGAGCCAGTATTGAAATCAGACATCAGACCACCAATAGAAAAGACTAAATCAGCATTATCCACAACTTCCGAAACATTAGAGGAAGATAACGAGCCAACGTAAACACCACCGTATCTTTTATTTTGTTCATCAAAGGCACCCTTACCCATCGGAGTGACAAAGACGGGTAAATTTATCAACTGGGCTAATTCGGATGTCTCATTAATGCAATGGTGACGGGAGGCACAAGCATCTACCAACATTACGGGTCTCTTGGCGGCTTTAATCAAAGTAATAATTCTCTCAATAACTTCATTTTCAGCATCCTTGTTATTAGGGGGTAAAGACATATCCAATTGAGTTTGAAGATTTTTGGCAGGTAAGCCGATTTCGGTAAGATTTGCGGGAATAGTCAGATAAACGGGTCTTTGGTTAATATAAGCAGCCTGAATTGCAGCATCAATTTCTCTAGCAGCATCATCAATACCAGTTACTTTGTAAGTGGAGTGAGAAATTGAGGCAGACATACGTTGGAAGGCATTGAAATCACCATTGCCTAAGGTATGATGTAACAATAATTCTTCCTTTTGAGCTGAAATAGAAGGGACCCCCACAATATGAACCAAACCAACGTGTTCAGCATAAGAACCTGCGACAGCAGCTAAACAGGATAATTCACCAACCCCAAAGGTAGTGACCAGGGCACCTAAACCCTTAATACGAGAATAGCCATCGGTAGCGTAACCGGCATTCAATTCATTAGTGTTACCTACCCATTTCATACCATCGACATTGTAGACATGATCTAAAAGGGCCAGGTTATAATCACCGGGGACCCCAAAGATGGAATTAACGTCAAGTTGCTTGAATCGAGTGAAAAGGTAGTCACCGAGAGAGACCGTATTGTGGGACATAATGAGTTTTGGGCGAGTTTTGGACAAGAGGAGCGAGTTTTGGGTAAGTGGCAAGATGATTAGGTTACTAGTGAATTCAGGAAGATAATAAAACAAGGATAAGAGGGGCAATTGCGTAATGAGAATCAACAGGCGTTTTATAGAAATTCGGAGTGGGTTGCGGAAGTAAAAGAAGGGCCGCGCGATAGTACAGGGAGATGCACACAGCCGCATCGGAGCAATGATCCTGCAGGGAACGCGCCGCACACAACAGAACGCATCATCCAGGCACGACATATGCATAGCCATAATCCGGTTTGTCCCTTCCAAAAAAGGCTTACGCTGCAAACATCCCACTCCAAGCCTGGGCTTGCCCGCAAACGCCTCAATAAACATCCAATTCTGCCAATTCTGCCAATGACGCCAATTATATTGTAGACCATCTCCTGAGCATAAACGCTAAATAATAATTTGACTAAAACGCTTCGCATTGACCCCCACTATTGTTCCGTAATGAAATCAATCATACAATAATCATCCGAAACCCCTAAACAAACAGAATCATTCGGCCAGACACGTCTGCCTAAGGTAGTAGTCCCAAGTCTAATTCTAATTTTAATTTATGTTTCGTTAACCACTTAAATATGAGGCTTTTGAGGTATTTAACTCTATATCAACTGATTTAACCACCTCGTGGTTTCAAGCTGTTATATATATCGCTCTCAATATACTACTGAAACACCTCCCTCTCCCAAGGCCGATTTTCATCCACGGGAAGGTTGAAACCCAGCTTTGATTCAATCATCAAATGGGAGAGAGTATTGCGACGTGAATGATTCATTACCCTGACTCGCGTCATCAAATACCAATGGGGATTTTTCTCGTTGCGTCGAATCGTTTGAATTATTGGCCACGTAGATGTGTTTATCCTGCTCCTTGGAACGCTTAGATGAATGGAGCCCAACTGATACGTTCATTCGATTATACAAATGCAGTAGTTCATGCGAGAACTCATCCCCTAGACTATAACCCAAATTATTAGTAGATAGGCTAAAAACATTACCCATTTTAGATATTTCATCGGACTTATTATTATTATGATCGAGACCAGTTTTATTAATCAATTCATAATCACCCTGCGATAGCATTGATGAAACACTTGAATTTCCAATAAAAGATTCCGTCTCATCCCGTTCATCATAACCATCATTAGCATTAGCATTATGATCACCGGCAGGTGAAATATCACTGCTCCCCTCTGTATCAAGATTCTTAGCATCCGGAACTTGTGTTACCATAGATTTATCCATGAATAATCTCTCTCCTGGGCGTCTATGTACCGATGCAATTGCTCTGGATATCGCTGTACTAGGCGTCTTAAATAACCCCGTGAGATTCGTTTGTCCAAATACATATACTGGTGACACACCTGTTTGAATTTTACGTGATACCGGTTTTCTCACGTTATTTTGACTATTTGGTCGAGGAATACCACTATTATTCTCGGGCTCTGATTTGATTTCTTGTTTGATTTCCTGTTTGATTTCTTGTCCAATTTCTTGTTCATGTTCTTCAATACTGCCCTTGCCTATATCCTTAGGAATTACTTGGACTTGAGCAGTATCACCAACAATAGGCACCCTACTTTCCGTAAGTGATCCTGAATCCTGGGGCTTCTGGTGAAGGGAGGGAGAACTTGATATTTCCGCTTCAGCCCTAGCGGCAGGTGTCTGTGTGTCTCTTTGATACTGAACAACAGCTTCACGATTTCGCATTGGCTGCAGTAACTGCGGTCTATTCATAAACTTTTCTCTTTTGTCTTTATAATTCAAGGGTATATGCTTTAGATGATTTTTTATGCTTTCCATATTATGTCGCGAGTTTAATAACCGTGATAACCGCTCAAATACTTGTGAAGAATTATAGTTATTCCCATGTAAGCTCAAATAAGCTGCAATGAAATCATCCTCTTCCGGGGTATATCTTATGACCCGCTTGTTATTACTTATTGAAAATTGGCGGGGGTTCAAGTAATTGGCAGGATCAAGCCGCGTATTCATTCTAACAGTGTCATATATAAAAACCGGATTATAAGAATCTCTTATTGAAAAGAAAGAATCAAATGTTACATGGTTAGTAAATATTCTCCAAAAATGTTTCTCATAAACGCATATGTCTATTCACTTACTCTAACCCGACCTTAACTCCAGTTGGACTTCTGATCAAATAGTCAGCCTCCCGACTAGTTGTTACCACGGCGCCGCCATTAGACTATATGAAGTGTTAGTTAAAAACCAAGTTGAATATCAAAAGGCTTAAAGATGCCAAAAAATAAGAATAAATGTTGGAACAAACTAACCTCAACCAGTTCCACCAACTGGGCTCGATCTGCCAACGCAAAACCCAAATGAAACTTCATTGGATCTCCATTCACCGTTTCAAATAAAGCCCTTTCCACTACCGTCTCGGCAGGCTGAGAGGGAATAGGTGCCTTAAACGAATCCCCTACACAATTATCAGAGGATACACATTGTTCGTCTGGCTTCGACAACGAAACCGTCATTATCTTTATTCCTTCTGAGAATCTTAAGGGTTATGATGCTTTTTTTGGGTCTTTCCGGCGTACATGAACATTATCGAACCTCCGCCTTTAAGATTTATTGGGACAAGCCTTACCTTTTAGCCTCACCATTTGATGATAACCTTTCTGAGCGCCTCTCCGCCTTTACTTATTTTAGAATATATACTGCATACAATTATTTTTCAACTATAATCATATGAGCGAGCCGCCAATCCTCCAGTAGTCCTTACACCTTTTTTACCTCTACTATTATGTCATCTAAAGTCATCCTTATCATCACCCTTTTTATGCTTCTGCTAATTCTATTATTGATTAGATTGATATTCGTTCTTCCAAGTATTCAACCCCCAGGGGCCCGTAAAGGGGCCCGTAAAATATTCAACAATAACGGCCCCCAAGCCCATTTGATGATTTTATTAGGTTCAGGTGGACATACTGGTGAAATGATGCGATTATTAAAAAATCTGGATGTCAAGAAATATTCCACTAGAAGTTGGGTTTATTCTTCAGGAGACACCATCTCGGCTACAAAGGCCAAGCAGTTTGAAGAATCATCATCATCCAATCAAGGCGGTAATAAACCTAATTATAATATATATGAAGTCACCCGGGCTAGAAAAATAGGCGAGGGGTTATTATCAACCATAATTTCAAGTGTTAAGAGTTTGTTCAGTTGCTTGAAGATTGTTCAAACCAAACCAGATACCGTAAGTACTGAACTGAATATTACCCTCTATCTTTTTATATATATAGATGCTAACCTCATTTAATAGATAATCTGTAACGGACCGGGAACGTGCGTTATAATATGTGGCGTGGTTTTCATATATAAGTTTTTTGGATTAGCTGATACCAGAATCATATACGTTGAATCACTAGCACGCGTCAACAGTTTGTCATTATCGGGTCTTCTGTTATTGCCTTTCTGTGATCGATTCATCGTCCAATGGCCTCAGTTAGTTAAGAAATATCCCCGTACAGAATACTATGGGATACTTGTATGATAAGCATGATACTGTCTAACTTTTAATTTTTTGTTATAGATTTATATTATACAAGTTTTATAAATTATAGAGATACCTTAATTATATATATACCAAAAGTAAAGACTAGCCAAACGTTTTACTCGAACCCTTGGGCCGTTTCAAACTACTTAATCTCCAACTATTTTGATCAGCAGCAAATTTGTCATGAAGAGGCATAATTTTCTCCTTTTGCTTTCTTTTACTGAGCTTATCGGAGTTAGCCACCTTATAGAAAGTAGGTGCCGTTTCAACCAACCATTTAGGATCAATGCTCGTAACACAATGCATATATTCCTTTGATGTCAAAAGTAACGTATGATAGATAACATAGTCAGCATTTTTACCAAACAGTGAAGATGAAGGATGCATATAAACAGGAGTTTGTTCAATTAAAGTCTTGTAACCCTCCTGGGGATCTCTTCTCGCTGCATTTCGGAACAGACCTGAACATAAGACTTTTCTGATAATATCAGTGTTAGGTCCACAACTGCTCAGCTTGTGTCCATGTTTAACCATAATCTGTGTCAATTGTTTACGGACATCTTCAACTCTACGCATACTCCTTTCTTGGATAAAATTATCTGAACACCAGGTTTTACTAGAACCATTTCGCTTCCAGGCTTCGTACACAGTTAAATTTGTCAAATGATCACCATTAGGATCAAAGAATTTGGCTCTCTTTTGATCAGCAACTTCTTGCTTTTCCTTAGGACGATAGAAAATAGTAGGAACCGTAAGCATGGCCACAATTGATAGCATTTCTTGACCACAGCCAGCTTCAACTGATGCAATCAGTACCTTGGATAAACTAGGCTCCATAGGGAAATCGGCCATTTTACGACCTAATCGAGTCAACAAACCCTCATCATCCAATGCCGCAAGAGCATATAATTCTTCCATGGCGTTCAACATCGTGTTAACCGGCGGTTTATCCATAAAATCGAAATGTAGCAAATCATTGATACCCATAGCCTTCAATAACAAAATAGTATTTGCAATATTTTGTCTTTGAATTTCAGGAACTGGACTCTCTTCCATTTCATTTTCATACGCGGTCTCAGTATATAGTCGGTAACACTTACCAGGACCGGTTCTACCAGCACGACCCTTTCTTTGATTAGCTTGGGCCTTTGAGATTGGCGTAATAACTAATTTATCGAGACCCAGCTTAGGATCCCAGGCATTGACTTTGACAAAACCAGGATCAATCACATAGTAAATACCGTCAATGGTAATCGATGTTTCAGCAATATTAGTAGCAAAGATAACCTTACGAGAACCGGGTGGGGCAGGTTCGAAAATTCTACTTTGAATTTCGTTTGGTAAAGATGAGTACATTGGTAAGATAATCAACTCGGGCACATCTGGACCCAGTGCTTTCATTCGCTCATATAAGACTTCACAACTTGTATCAATTTCTTCTTGACCAGTTAAGAATACTAAAATGTCACCAGCAGGCTCAGACAAATGAATCTGCATAACAGTCATTAACGATGAATCTAAGTAATCTGGTTCCGGTTCTTTTGTATGTAATACTTCAACTTCGAAAGTTTTACCTGGAATTTGGAAAATTGGACAACCCAAGAAATAGTCTGAAAACTTACCAGCATCCAATGTGGCGGATGTGATGATAAGTTTCAAATCAGATCTTTTCGTGGCTGCCTTCTTTAAAAGTGCAAACAAAACATCAGTGGCGATTGTTCTTTCATGGGCTTCATCCAGCATGATAACATTATAATTGGTCATATTGGAATCTAGCAAAGCTTCACGCTGCAACATACCATCTGTCATATATTTGATCCGGGTGTTTTTACTTGTGTTATCGTCAAATCTAACTGAATAACCAACCTCATCACCAACTCTACATCCAACTTCTTGAGCAACACGTTCAGCTACCGACATAGCAGCAACACGACGAGGCTGAGTACAGCCAATCATACCACCACGAGAATAACCAGCTTCGGCAAGATACTGCGTCAACTGGGTAGTTTTACCAGAACCAGTCTCACCAACAACAATTAAAATCTGATTATCTTCCATAGCTTTCAAGAACCTATTTCTGAATGCAAACACAGGCAGGGATTCACGTTGATCTTTTATACTCATATCAATTCTTCTCATACCTTTTGGTGCATTTTGATATTCTCTATGGAATTCGGCTGAAGCTTGAGCAGAAGCTACAAGAGCTCCAGATTTTTCTGCTTCAGATACAGAATCCAATAATGGATCAGCACGATTAGCATTATCAACGCCCCTAACAATTTTTTGCTTTTCACGGGACTGCTGCATCTTCAGTTCACGTCTTTCACGCGCCAGAACAGCACCGTTCATGGCAGCTCTATTCAAGGTCCCATCCGGAGCCTTGATAATTCGAACTGGGTTTAGGTCTAGACTTTGTTTGGTTTGTCCAGATAAGAATGGGGGTTCATCTTCCTTAACTTCAATATCAACATCTTCCTCAAGCTCCAAATCATTATTGTCATTGAATGCATTAAAATCTTCATCCAGGTCAGGATAATCAGCAGCCGAAACTGCACCCGATGCAATAAGTTGTCTAATCTCCCATCTTTCAGGTGAAGTTAATCGTTTCTTAGGTTTGGGTCTTGATGGTATCCCTTCTTTCGAACGACCGCGCTCACTTTCAACACCACCTCGAGCAAAGCTATTAGCACCTGTAGCCGGCGATGGGAAACTATTAGCACCCGTACTAGGGGCAGCAGGAGTAATATCCTCACCAGTAACTTGATCGACATCTTTCATAGATAGACTGATCTTTTTTCCCCTACTATTATCTTCAATTCTAATTACCTTGACCTTTACAGAATCACCCACTTGAACGACTTCGTTGGGATGCTCAAGATACCTGGGAGCAAGAGCCGAGATATGAACCAAACCATCAGTTCTTCCTTTAACACCCTTTAATCTAACGAAGGCACCAAAACTAGCAAGATTACCAACTGTACCATCATAAACCTTGTCCAAAACGGGCTCAGGATCAAGTGGGCCAGAGTATCTTTCCTCACTGCGATCACGTCCACGGTCACGTCCACGGTCACGCCCACGGTCACGCCCATCCCTACCGTTGCGGGAATAATCAAATCTTCCATATGATTCATTACTTGGACTTTGACTTCTATCTCGTCTTGTAGATCTATTCGCGCGGGAATCATATCCATCATTATTATGTTTTGTTGAATAGTCGTGCTTATCTCTCAATGCGACATCTTGATCAGGTAACGCCAAACCACCAAATCGCTTTTCTTTTTCTTCTATCGTCATACTATCTCCATAGATATCAGTGCCCGAAGAGGATTTTTCCGAGGATTCAGTTGCAATTACACCGCCATCGCCACTTAGGTTAGTGGCATACTTATATTTGGGGTGTAATCTTTTGATAAGACCATCAACTTTTAAAACAAATTCTCGCGAAAATCCAGCACCCATACTATCCAAGTTCTCATTAAACTCATCAAAGGTGTTAGATTGTTCATAAAGTTCTAAAACAAATTCGGCCATCGTCTTATCAGTAACACCGGTTACGTTGCCGATCTCAGTGGTTAACTGAGACACTAGACCCAGAATTTCAAGCTTATCTAAGTCGTCCATTATATATATAAAAAAACAACGACAACAAACTTCAATAAGCGTAAAATTACCCTCTGTATATAACCGAGTGTATCTTAATTTCGCAAACAAAAATCAACTTTATTTTCATCACAATCTGTACATCGGAACTGTAATTCACAATGAGGCACAAGGTTGGGACAAAGGCTAATTGTGGTCACGTGAAAAACCAACAAGATTGACTACGTTGAATTTAGTGACGAGAAGCCTTAATAAAGGCTTTATAGCGTCAGCTATAGAATAAATACAAATAATTGGTTATGAATTAAAGACTTACAGTGTAAAATTAAGAACGAGGCTCATAAAAATATAAATTAGAACTAATTATTTTAGCCATTTTGATGATTAAATACCTTAATTAATTTCATCAAGCTCTCTAACACCGTCTTTGTCTACTACTTTAACGTAAACGCCCTTGAAGTCAAAGGGAATTCTCTTTTGTAATTCAACAATGCAGGCTTTCAGGAGTCCAAGGCCTTCTTCAACAGAGATATCTTTCTTATGGTGTCTATCAAGTAAGGATAATGTATAGTAAGAAGCGTAACCATGGGCGGCATATGGTAATGAGACATTGGCAGCAAGATAATCTATCCAATTCAAAGATGGCTTACCGGTCTTCTTATCGAAACCAGCAATGAGGACATTGACTTGAAAGGGTTTCTATTAATAAATTGAAAAAAAACACGAGTTAGTAGCTATTAGAGTTTAATTTGCAAAATGAAATGACCAAATCATCACGAGAGCAACGAAATAACAAACAGGTAGCCTCACGGGAAAATAACTCAATAACTAAGCCATGTGGTTTAAAGGCAACTTACTCTACTTCTAAGAGCATTGGCAAGCTCATTTCTAGTAAAATTAGAAACAGCCGTGGGCGATAAATCAACACCATTTCTCATGGAATATAATCTAGCATTAGCTTGAATCAATTCAGCGAATTGAACTAAGCACAACATGAAACAAACAATCGGTTAATAAAGGTGAAAAATTCAGGATATGAGATAATTGCTTTAAAATATACATACCAGTATCACCGGCTTCACCAGTGAAGGCCATTAGTGAATGGTCACTTAGCTGTCTCGTCTTATCATCGGTAACCTTTAAAATAGAAATACCTCTAACAGCAGCCTTACTGGTGGCTACGATGACAGCGTCTTTCGTTGTAATTGCGAGAACAATATCCATGGCGGTTAAATAGTATAATCTGTGTCTATGTGAGTTTGGTGATACCGATTGTAGGATACCAGAGTCCAGGAGTACGAGAATGACTTGAGTCGAGTTGCCACAGAGGTTGGAGGATCTCAGCGTTCTGCCGTTCCAAACTGTGCAGCGGACGTCGTGGGTGTTATGCCCCCATCTCCCACTCTGATCCCATTTCGACCCAACTGGCCCAAACGCGAAAAAACCCCTTAATTACCTGTCGTGACCAAAAAAAACACCCGGCGGATTTTCCCGAGACGCGTTTCCCTTCACCTAGGACATTTACAATTGAGCGGATCTGAGACCACCAGGTGCCCACTACGATACCGGACACAATCCACAATGCCCGATTTTGAAACTAAAGGAGAAACCATGCAATCCTTACCTGGGGACTCATCGCCCCCTATTCAAATGAATGATACCGAAATGTTTCACGCGTCGTCACCTCCATCTGCGAATTTACTGAATTCAGACGCGGCAGTTCGCTCAATCAAAGAAGAAGAAGCAGAAGATGCAGAAAGTGAAAGAGCTAAAGCTATCAAAAAGTATGATGATATGTTTGCTGATGATGATGACGACGATGGAATGACCTTTCTGGCAGACTCGGGGGTCATTAAAGCTAATGTCGATATGAATCAAATCTTTGCTAATCCCTCGCAAGTTGACAAAGTATCACCCGAAGAAATGCTACAGTTTTATTCACGTCTTTTCCCCTATCGTTATTTCTTTCAGTGGTTAAATCGTTCTCCATCCCCGTCGCCAGCATTCACCCATCGTGAAATCGCTTTCACATTACAAAGTGACATCTACAGTCGTTACAATTCTTTCCAAAGTTACGAAGCCTTTAAGAAGGAAGTTTTACGCCTTAATCCTCTTAGATTTGAAGTAGGCCCTCAATATACCGCTAATCCTCGTGATAAGAAACTACTGCGCAAGGGCGCATTTAGACCTTTGGCCAAGGAGCTGGTATTCGATATCGATTTGACCGATTACGACGAGATCAGAACGTGTTGTTCGAAAACTCAAATTTGCATTAAATGCTGGCAATTTATTACTGTTGCTATAAGAACTATGACGCTTGGATTAAAGGAGGATTTTGGATTCAAAAACATTATCTGGATTTTCTCGGGTAGACGTGGTGCACACGCCTGGGTTTGTGATCACCGGGCTCGCTTACTCGATGATCAAAAACGTAGAGCAATTGCTCATTACTTTGCGTTATCAAGAAGTGGGACGACGGTGAAAAAGCGTTTGAATCTCAAGCGTCCCTTACATCCCCATATTTCTCGGAGTCTTGAGCTTTTGAAAGATGACTTCCAGACTAATATTTTGGAAGATCAGGATCCTTGGAAGACCGAAGGAGGACAAAATATTTTATTAAACCTTTTACCAGAAAAATACACTGATTTAGTCAAGGAGCTGCGAGCATTTTGGCTGGATAATCCCGGCAGAACAAGTTATATTAAATGGAAGGATATTGATGATATTGCTAAGAAGGGAGTTCAAAAGAATCTCAATCCGAGAGAATTACAACACGCTAAACAGGATATTATTTTACAATATATGTACCCGCGTTTAGATATTGAAGTTTCGAACAAGTTAAACCATTTATTGAAATCTCCATTTGTTGTACACCCCAAAACTGGTAAGGTCTGTGTCCCCATTGAGCTTGATAATTACGAAGATTTCGATCCTGAGGACGTACCAACCGTTGATCAATTATTGAATGAAATTGATAGCTTCAACAAAGAACTTAGTGAGAGCAAAGAAGAAGAAATGATTGACATAAAAATTTCAGATTATGAAAAGACCTCATTAAAACCGTATATCGATTACTTTGCTAAATTTGTCAAGAAAGTTATGGATGAAGAAACAGAAATTAAGAAAGCATCTGATGCAGTGAAAAGATCTCTTGATTTCTGATTTGTATATTCTCACCTTATCGATAACATTTATAACTATCTTTTTTTTCTTAATTTAACTTCTTGTACTATTTATTCTCTTTATCCAATATATTCATCCACTTTGTGATTTATATATATATTTATTAATTTATTAATTTAGTCCGCAGGTATCATTCCTTTCGTTCTAAAGCTATCTCTAAGAGATTGGGCAATAAGAAAAACAACCAACCCCGTCAGTTTCATAATAACGTTTATCTACGGCTTGGCATGTTATATCAATAACCTGGACGCCGCTCTCATGCCACCAACGGAGAATTTGTGTTTCACGATCAAGCTTCCATTCACCAGAAGTTAACTGAACCTTGATTTCATTGGGCTTGGTTTTATCGTTATAGTGTAATATCGGCAAGAAAATTTCTGTAGCTAGATGCCCATCGAGTTTAGCATAATGTTCACTCGATTTACGCTCATCTTTACCGCTCATTATGATATCGGATCCATCTGATCCCCCTTTTTCAGTAGTTTCTTCAGTGCTATTAATTTTCAAATGAAAAGTTAATTTTTCCAAATCGAAAGTATATTCAACAATATGCCCGATTGTTTGGACCGGTAGTGGCCTGATAATAGCTTCCTTGCCGCGTAAACCTTCATATATTTGAGCTAAACGTCTATCTTCCTCTTCCAATTTCTCATTAAAATATGAAATTGATTGACCACGATAAACAAACGACTCTCCATAGTCAGTACCTTTGCCGCCATCAAGTAAAACTAATTCCTCTTTACTATAGACAAAAGAGGATTTGTTTTTCATTTCGATTTTCTTTATATTATCCTTACTCCAAAGACTGAAATCCTCATTATTCCAGAGATCTCCAAACTCATGGCTATTATCCACTGTATAAGTCCAGTAAGTTACTCCAAATGTATTCTTTTCTATGGCACAAGTAATACAGTCTAGAGCTTCGATTTGGTCACTGTAATCATGGGTCGTAAACGATTTACCGTCATCTAAATCAATAGGGATCCCAGTTTCACTCATAACAATAGGAATATGTTTGCCAAAATTATCTTCCCCTTCCTTTCTTATTACACCAAATTGTTCGATAAAACTTTTTCTGATAGCATTCATACCGAATTTAACTCCAAAAGCAGGGGTCAGATATTTACCACGTAAGACACCTATAGTGTCAACATTCCATTGGCGATTCCAAGACTTTTTCACTAACGTAAGGCCATCGTAGTAATGAGGTGAATAAACTGTTCTCTTATCAATGAATTCTGTATCTTTTATCGCAGGTGGAATCGAAAGGACAGGAGGTTGACAAAAAATCAATAAATCAGAGCCGATCTCCTTCCGAATTTTGGAATAGAATCTAGCCCAAAACGACATGAAGTACTTATTATTGAACATAGTTTCAGTCAAGGGAAGTCCAGTATCAGGATCAATTGCAAAATAATCATCTTTGATTATTTTTCTTGTATCGCTATCCCAGACATTCAGTTTCGACCAGATACACCGACCATCCAAAGGCCATGATTCGTAATCTCTGTTAAATTCGTATTGGCGATCATAATCAGTGGTTTTTAGCCATGCACTCACGCCCTTAGGTTTGATTAACCTCTCCCCTATCTTCTTGGATCCAAAAGATGCAAACTCATAAAGGCTCACATTCTGTTCAAATCCCATTCCTAATTGCATGGCTTCGAAGCCAGTAGGTGTCTCTGAGATTCTCAAAAACTGATTATCAGGAAGTTCTATAAGTGATGGTTGCCCAATATAACCCACATGAGGTTCATTTAAACTCTCAACGCCTATTACGGTTGTATTTAGCAGATCGCCCGCCTGGTTCTTGATCCGCTTCAGTAAATGTAGGACGGCATTTACAAATTTATCTTGAAGATACTCTTGAATGCTTTGTCCATTCAATTTAAGCCCGGGAGCAAAATCATTACCACCGAAAAACAGTGTAAAAATGGTCTGGCAGGCTAATTTTGAATAATTAGTCGGCCACACCATTTTAGGATAATCTTCATTCTGGTCATCTTCATATCCCTTCCGGCTATGATGTTTTAAAATAGCTGAACGAGTGTCCTGGAACGCCCGGGGATCCATACCAACAGCATAGAAAGTCCATAATGGGGCCCCCGAGCCACCAGAAAATCTACTCCAACAATCCTGGTGAGGATTCAAAAATACATAAAACCCAAAGTGTCCGAGCCGATAAAGTACCTTGATCATGTAATCGATATAGTCATTGTCATATTTACCTGGACCATCGTGTTCCAGAGATTCCCAGGTGAAAACAAATCTAATAGTATTGAAACCCCAAGATTTTATACGGGCCAAGTGGATATCAGCGTCTTCTAGATCAAAAGGCTTATTAATAAATGACACTTTATCAGCATCATCCCAAAAAGCATTGTCTTCTGTATTGTAGTCAAAGCTTTGATCGCCATTAGTCGACTCTACTTTAGGATAATATGGTGTCTTGGAATCTCCAGTGAAGTTAATGCCACGAAGTGTCACGGTTCTGTGGGTTACAGAATCTTGGAATTGCCCCGCTGGGGTTATCAGTAGTTTAGGAGGCATATAGAGAGTGGTATCCAATGTGTATATTTATAAATTCTGAGCAAGTGGTACCAATAAGAATAGGAATTCGAATAATTCAAAAAATTAAGAAGGCAAATTAGTAAAAGAGGTGTATTTGTAAAAGGGATGTATTTGAATATTAATAAGGATATTTATGTGTTCAGGGATGGGGCTGAACGGGCCTGCAAAGAGGTGCCTCGGAAAGCAACTATAGCAAGCAGGCAGCAGTTTGTATCATGCAACTGCCTCTTCCCGGCAAGATCGCTACTATCGTTTAAATTAATAAACGAGATTAAACCACAAAAACCCAAAAATCAAACGGCTCGCACCCCATTAAGTATAGGCCGATTCTTCCGGATAGGAGCTAATAAGTATTGACTACTTAAGCTATTTCGGTGTGTTTATTCAATTGTTATTGTTTTCCTTACATTTCTCGAGCACTTGGTGGAATCTGAAAAAATTCATTATTCACTTACCTCAGTGTAGATCTACAAAGTTATTTAATTCTGGCTGGATTATTTCTGGTTAATATTCATCTAATAATAGTTTCCGCATCCTTTAAATATTTTAGTAGACGCTATTTTGTAATCACCTATAATGCGATCGTGATCGCAATCTCAAAGAAAGTGCTCTTTCTAATTAGTGGATGAAACATGGACTGAGATTCGTTTTAGCGATATTATAAGTAAGCATATAATTAAATAAATAAATAAACAGAACTAAAGGACGCAAGAAGGATGGGAAAGAACCATTAGCAATATTAACAAAACCATAAGAGTAAAAACACATGATCTCATTCAATAAACTGGTCATCTTCCTAAATGATTCCAAAATGATGAAATACCGGTAATAACAATATTATTATTATTAACAATACTAATACATATCAAAGTTTACCTTAGCAGCATTCTATTTTTGAGGAATAAATTATTGTCTGGAGTTAACAATGTTAACAAATTCGGGCTTGAGGGAGGCACCGCCAACCAAGAAACCATCGACATCAGCCTTATCCTTGAAGGAAGTAGCGTTGGCGCCGTTAACGGAACCACCATAGATAATTCTAATGCCATTAGCAACAGATTGACCTAACTTTTCGGCAAGGTACTTTCTGAGATCAGCATGGATATTTTGAGCATCTTCAGGGGTGGCAGCAAGACCGGTACCAATGGCCCAAACGGGTTCGTAGGCAATGACAACGTTATTCCAGTCAGTGATCTTGGCGATAACGGCAGCTAATTGTCTTTCACAGACTTCGAGGGTCTTGTTGGCCTGCTTTTCTTCAAAGGTTTCACCAATACAGAGGATAACATCAAGACCGTTATCAAGGGCGAACTTAGTCTTATCAGCGATCAATTCATCGGATTCCTTGATGATAGTTCTACGTTCGGAGTGACCAATGATGACCCACTTGGCACCAACATCCTTAATTTGATCAACGGAAACTTCACCAGTGAAGGCACCGTTGGGTCTGTCAGCAGCGTTTTGGGCGGCAATGGTGACGTTGCGAGCCTTAACGAGATCCTTAGCAAGAGCCAAGTAAGGGAAAGAGGGAGAGATAACAACTTCAACATCAGAAGCGAGGGAAGCATTGTTAAGGTTTTCAATGATACTCTTGGTAGATTCAAGAGTACCGTTCATTTTGAAGTTACCACCGACGAAGAAAGTACGAGCCTGTATTTTATTAACATGAGTTAGTTTATTGATACTTGAGCCCGAAGACTTGCAAACCCGCAATTGGCCAGCATAATACTCAAACATACCATTGTGAAAAATAGTTGGAAATATAGAGATAAATATACGTATACACGATAATTAAACGGGGGATAAAAGATAAAGCAGCCGCCGTCGGTGAATTTAAACCGAATTCACGAAATGTCCATCGGAAGGTGCCCAGTCACGTGATAGGATGTATCGCCCTAACCCTGGGGTCAGGTCGGCAGATTTGATTTGTGGGGTATTTATTGTATTATCTGCATGATCCATTCGGGACATGGTCCCAGTGGTACAGCGGGCTCATCACACCACAACGTGTTTGTGGTAAACTAATATACTGCTTAGCTATCACGGAGATCATTATGGCAGGAATCATCAGAGTACTGCCACTGAGCTCATCAGCCTCAATATTATCTACATCCACGCTAAACACACCACTCTCTGTAGTTAAAGAGCTGCTTGAAAATAGCTTAGATGCCGGTGCCACTTCGGTGGCCATCGAAATAGATGCCTCAACATTAGAAACTATAACAGTAAAGGATAACGGCCATGGCGTGGGTAAAAATAACCGTAACATTATGGCTCTAAGGTGTACCACATCCAAATTAAAAACCTTTGATGACTTGCAAAATCTCAGCACTTTGGGTTTTCGAGGTGAAGGGTTGAATGGCATTGCTAATATAGCCAGTGAGATGATTCTCGAAACAAGGGCCATCGGTGATATAAAAGTTGGAGAAAGATGGAGTGTGAATACAAGCGGGGAAATAATCTCAAATAGTGTCCAAAATTCAGCCAAAGGAATCGGTACTTCTATAGAGGTTAAAGGCTTATACCAAAATATCCCCGTTCGTAAACGTCTGCTCGTTAAAAATAGCAAGAAGACATTAGAGAGTATCCGGGAGTTAGTTATATCTTATTCGCTTCTTTTCCCTGAAACTAGAATTTCATTCAAAATTCTAAAATCTTCTGCTCCAAGTTCTAATCTAGTTTTAATTGCTAAATCAAAAAACATATTGAAACTTTCCACAATTTTTGGCAGTGAATTCCAATCATCTCTGAAAGAAGGCAATTGTTCTATAAATAAATGGAATTTTTCCTTCATTTTCCCCTCAAATACTGGCCATTTTGATAAGCTTATTGAACCGATTTCCACTCCATTAAAAACAAAATTCTCCTTAATATCTGTTAACCTGAGACCACTTAATTCAACCCATCCTAATACTAAGAAATTGGTAAACAGAATCAAATCTCATATACCAAGAAATATCCAGAATCTAATTTGGATGTTTAACATAATTTCTCCTCCGGGTTCGTTCGACGTAAATATTGAGCCAAATAAGGATGATTTATACTTTTATGATATGGATTGTGTTTTAAAAATGATAGATACTGTTATGCTTGATGTTTATAAACCCATTATTCAAGAGTCCGATTGTACTTTGATGTCTGGGAATAATTTATTAGAGGCACAGATACCAAAAGCGAGTGTCATTGACTCTGATCAAGGTAGCTCCAATGTAAAAATTTCTGAGCCAGATAATTTTGAAGCCGAATTAAATATTGATTTTGAGTTTGGGCAAGATGTTATGCTTAATGAGGTGAGGGGCATTTCTCACTCATTCGAACATGAGGCTGGAATGGAGGCTCCAGTTTTATCTGGAATCAGAACCGAAACACGCACTATAACCTCTTCCTCGGAATCTGATGCTTGGGGATACTCAATGTCTCATATACTTAGTTCAGATGATGAATATGGGAGATTGAAGGATTCAAGTTTCACCAATACTTCACTATCTCTGGATTATGATTCTTGCGACTTATTATCGCCCATTCAAGAACCGGAAAGACAAAGTAAGAATAAATACTTTACAGAAGAAACAAATGATTCGCATAAGCATTGTTCCCTCTTATACAACCCATTCATAACAGCTAAAATGAATTCGAAATCCCGGAAAGCAGTAAATTACGGTTCTATTACTGATAAAACAAACTGTGACAAATTTGATAGAGGCAATACTAACTTAGATCCAAAAAAAGGTAGTAAACTAACACAGTCAAAGCTTATGTTCAAAATAAGGGGCTCTGAGGAAATTGGCCCACAAAGTAAACAGGAAGCCACTATTGTTTTAGACAGGAGGTTTAGTAACATTACTCCATTGAAGCAGTTTAGTTCCTCCAGGACTATGATACCCAGTAAACCAAATCTTCCAAGAGATTCTGTTCCTAATGAAGATTTAGATATGTCTCAAGTTAGTCAACCGCGAAAGTTTCGCAAAATCACAGTGGGTAATATCATCAGTGATAATCAAGATGTTAGTACACATTCTTTTTACACTAAAAATTTATCCACCTCTAAACCAGCAAGAAATGAAAAAAAGAATTCTTTGGAATTCCTATTTGAAAACGTGTATCATTATGGTATTCACTTGAATAAGGTTCCGACGTATGAAGCTTTTGTGAAATCGGTTTCTTCTGAGAGTGACCAAACTATTAATGAGATCCCCATTTCATCAGATGAGGGAAATATTAAGATAATTATAAAAAGGATTGTAAATAATTTTCGAAGCATTATCGATAGTCACAAAGATTTTAATCTTGATTTGGAGTTTGATTCTTGGAGAATTAATTTTTCTGGTGAAAATGGAATCGCAAATTTCCATCCAGAAAATCGTTAATTTTATAAATAGTAATTTATTATAGGTACCTATATGAATTAATTTTCGGGAACAAATAAGTGAATTAAGAACGATATATATGTATATAGGATATATCTATGTGTAGAATACAGTATTCTTTAAGTGCCATTTGCACTTAAAGATTAATAAGGGGGAAATGAAGAAAAAGGGGGAATGAGAGAGTGAAAAAAGTGAAACTGTCTTACCTCTTATCATCCTTGAATGTAGAGCAGAAGGCATCACGAACTGAAATCGCTTCGTAAGTACCCTGTTTGGTAGTGAAAATGCTATACTCATGTTCCATGACATTAGGAATGGTGTTTCTTTCCATAATTTTTTCATGGCCATCAATGATTTCAGTTCTAACATAAGTAAACGTGAACGGCGGCGTACCCTTGAAAGTGAATACCACTTCGGCTTGGTCACCCATTACGTCTTGAATTAGCGACATTCCATCCGATGTAAATACCGAAGGCAATTCGTGAATATTGACAACATATTGACCTTCCACGTTGACCTTACATTTTGAGGCATGATCGGACAAAGATAAAATTGACAATTCACCAGGAGAGTTGGCAATACGACTAAATTTGGAATCAGTCTTGATATTTTGCTTTTGGTCATTGAATGAGTAACTTAATTGGAATGGCATGGAGCCACTTAAAAGATAAGAAATTCTATCACCAACGCAGAAATCCTTCATGGCACTAACCGGAGCAATGGTAGGAATATCCGAAACGTGAATAGTAATCTTGTTAAGGTCACTGAATACTTCCCGAGAGCAGCCATTGCTATCCGAGAGGGCCACGATAGAAACAGTATGACGTCCTAATCCCAGGCTCTTGTAAATATCAGAGACAACAAAGACAGGAGTCTCAATATCCTTGACGAAGATAATTTCTTCGATACCATTACTCTCATGGCGAACGTTAAGAGTTAAGTCAAAGGGGGCCTTGCCGTCCAAATTAATAGTGATGGGCTCTTCAGTAGTATCAGCTGATTGATCCACATTGTTAGCAAAGCTAGAATGTAAACAAGACTTATAAACCCGACCAGGTTCAGCAAAAGTGGCACTGGGGCGTTTGTTGACCTTTTGGGTAACTAGTATCGGTGAGAAATCCTTACGACCTAACGATCTTACATCATAGATAGAGTCAGCAACACCATTAATTACGTACTGATAGACACCATTATTTTCAGATTCCATAGAGATGGAGGCAAATTTAGTGGCCACTTGAATTTCCTTCTTTTTCTTGAGATCAGAGGGGCCGTTCAAGTCATAGTATACCGTTAACGGGGCAGAGCCCTTAAGTTCTAAATCAAGTGAGTCTTCATCACCTTCACAAATCTCATGCTTGATAAAAGATCTTTCATTCTTCTGGACTAACTTCTTAGAGTGCCCAGTGGCAATTTTCACACTAGGCTTATCAAACCAAGAGACCAAGAAAACGTTCTCATCATTAACATCGCCAGGGCAGTAAGCATCCTTAATGGATAATAATTTATATTTACCAGCCGTATTGACTCTAATTGATTCTCCATTGGCATTTCTAACATTGACTTGCTTGTTCTGAACAATACCATCGGTATTTTCAAAAGAATACTCGACACTCCATGGGCCCTCGCCACTGAGCTTCAATGGGAGGTTTACATTATAGTTTTCAAGCGTTTTGACATCCATAGTACCGTCCAGAGGTAAGAAATTTCCCGAAGGACGTTGACGTCTGACTTCAACAAAAGCATCAGATTCACCCAAATTAGTCTTACATTCGTTAGAGTCTTGAACCGAAACTAAGGAAACCGTGTAAGAGCCACCAGAAGTTAATTCGGGGGTGACAATCTTGTACATAGGTTCTTTAATATCCTTAACGGTGATTACCTCACGTTTAGAATCACCATGACCAGTACCATGCATGATTTGATAAGTCAGTGTGAACGGACCTGATCCTTGAAGATGAACATCAAAGTCAACACTTTGACCTGAACAACAACGTTTTCTAAGGTTCTTCTGAACAAAATTAGCACTGGCTAAGGGACGAATGGTTTGCTCTACGCGATAAACTGGCGCACTGAGAGGAAGACCCTTGTAGATGTGATCATCCAATGAGAAGAATTCATAAGCGTAGTTACCAGCCGATTCGGGCTTAAACTCAATCTGATGACGGGCTTGAAGAATATTAGCAGTTTGGGTTCTTTGAACGCGTCCATCCTTGATCACTCTGTATGAAACCTTGAATGGGGGCGTACCAGTAAACGATAAATCAGCAGTGACCCCAATTGAGCCAGCACATTTATCATTGATCTTTTCAAAAGAAACATCCAAGCTAGGTTCTGCGGGGACTAAGGATAAACAGGTGGATGAATCGAGAACATCGCCATCGCAGTAAGCGCCCTTGATACTCTTGATCGTTAATAGACCAGCCTTATCGGTCGCAATCCAGCCATTCGATCTAGTAAAGTTCTGGGTAAAAGTGGTGGGCAAGATACCAGTAGTTTCGTCGGGTGAATTGTATTCAAAAGTAACTTCGTAAGGGCCATCATTCACGTCACCAGTGATGAGCACGGGCACGTCAGCGGTTTTACCCTTTGCGATCTTGACGGGGCTTTCAATACTACAAGATTGGAATCTCACCTTGGGCCTGGGATGGACCATGAATCCATAACTTAAATTCTGTTTGGATAAAATATCGGCTTGTTCGCGACTTTGGTACAATTGGGTAAAGTTAACGAGATTTCCTAACGCATCCTGGATTTCGTCTATATTGAACATCCATTGACCAGTAATAGCCAAGTTTGAGTCTAAATCGAGTTCAACTGTTTTAGAAGAGGCCCAGTCTAATGAAGCTGGTTGCTTCCAAATATAGCCATTCTTGGGCAAGCCACCCTGGCTCAATGGTGATTCGTGATGATCAGGTTGCACGCTTTGAACCAAAAAGGACTTTTCTTTACCGCCAATTGATCTAGAATATTTTACCTTCATGGGAGGCACACCATTCACAATAATACGAGGAGCATCGGTTCCGCCAACACATCTATCTAAAGGATTAACTCCACCCTCAATGGATGAGAGGATATAGCCCGTAGGACACGTGGTTACTAAGACATCCTTCTGGTAAAGTCTCATACCCATATTATTCGACGTTTTAACCTGTGCCAATCTATATAAACCGGGTTCGTCTACCAAGATTTCAAGGTAAGAAATTTTATCAGTATCCAAGATATTATCACGGGCAGCGTAAGAAAGAGAGTCGGTTTTCATACGTTTGAGATCCTTAAGAGTGAAATTCAATAATGATTCCTGTAATGTATCAAAGTTGATATGCTTAATTTGAACTAACTCCGCTGGTTCAGAGGAGTTCACTCGAATAGGGATCTTGATGCTAGGTTCCGAGCCATCAAAACAGTAAGATGAAGAAAAGGGATTCAAAAGAGCGGTACTTTCAGGAAGAATTTGAACGATATGTTTACCGGCAAAGTGGGATCTGGAATCAAGAATGTCTCTGGGTCTAACCTTGGACCCTGTTACGGAGATTTCACGATCAAAGATGGACTTGGAAATACTCAAGATAATTGGAAGAATAGGTATGGTGGTCGCAGTTGATATATATAAATCAAAGACGACTATAGTAAAAACTTGGGCTGATATGACGCGTTTTGAGAATATCAGCCAGGGAATACGGAAAACGGGCAAAAGCCAGATAAAGAGAGAGTCTAGCAACGCGAACTGCACCAGAAAGTAAAATTGCGTTTGAGGATTTCTATCATTTATAAGTAAGATGAAATGGTAAACTTTAAATGCTTGCAGAAGAACAAAAAGACTGATTGCAACCAGTCTCTGTTGACTAGCCTGCATATATGATTCGGGGATCAAAGGACCCGATTGAATGAAGCCATTACTATTGTTGGGTTCACGCCAGGACCTCTCCGATTGATTAGGATCATTCGAATCAGTAAACCGTGATGTGTTTTCGGATTTGGCTTGATAGGCGTCTGTATTCCAGGGTCGATTAGAACTCGTGGATTTTGAGTTCAAAAATGACATCTTTAAGTGGCCGTGGGCTTAAAGAGCACAGTGATGGGGTATATTACGACGGTTTCAGCGGTCAGTAATGCGTAATTAAGAACTAGAGCAGCCGACGAAATGAAACGAAATGAAATAAAACCAATATTCGGTTACTGCTATAAATGGACACGCGCTTCCGGCTCTAAACGAAGCTTTTATGTTACAATCGCGGAAATCAAGTAGTTTAGATGCGAGATATGATGTAATTGGGGATGCGTCTCGGTGATTGTAAAAATAATGAAGCGCGGTTTACCCGGTAGGTCCCAACGGGTTGTGAGTCGTGCTTTCTATATACATAGTTACGTTCTCATCTCGAGCGGCCAACTGGCCGCTAGAGTACGGCAACCCTTGGTTTGAAGACAAATTTAGTGCGGAGTTATACAGGCTTTAAACATCCAAGCGCTGGTATATATATATACACCTATACACGTATATTGGTTGCTTATTGAGGTTACGGGTTATCTTGGCTCGTAACTGGGGCCATATTCACGTGACCGGCACAGATCGCCTCACCCACCTGTCACATTTCATTTACGTCCCTGAATGGAGCCATAGTGGATTTTTTGCCTTAGCGTGTCAACTATTCCTGTCGGTGCTAAAGATTGTAGCATTCGTTCGCTTTATCACTTTCGCTTGGGGGTGCCGTTGTGTATCTGAACTCTGTCGTTGTATCTTTGAATTGATATTGGCCGGTTTTCTACCTTTTTGGACAGCTTGGCCTATAACTAGAATACCCCTATCTGCAATAGACCTCAGCCAAGGCCCTTTTTTCAAACTCTCAAACTTTTATACCGATTTACACTTGTTCGGTTTTGATTGTGTTTTTTAATTGTGTTTTTATTGAGTTTTAATTGTGTTTTGATCACTTTTTTGGTTTAAAATGAGTGATTCGCACAGTGAAACAACATATGGGGCGGTATCTGATACCACCCCACTGTACCCGCGTGATTCGAATCCTTGCCCCTCAAGTTCAGTCCACTCCGTGAAATCAGTTTACAAACGGGTAAAATCCATTTTAGTCAAATACGGTAAATTTATCGGACCAGGTCTTATGGTATCGGTGGCCTATATGGACCCCGGAAATTACTCCACATCGGTTTCCGGAGGTGCCACTTACGAATATAAGCTCCTCTTTGTGATATTTATATCTAATATCTTTGCGGTATTCTTACAAATATTCTGTATTAAACTTGGTTCTGTCACTGGTCTGGATTTAGCTCAATGTTGTCGTGAATACTTACCTCCATGGTTGAATATGACTGTCTACATAATGACTGAATTCGCTATTATTGCTACTGATTTGGCCGAAGTCGTTGGTACAGCCATCTCACTCAACATCCTTTTCAACATTCCCTTATTCGTTGGTGTTCTCTTAACCATAGTGGACGTTTTGGTTATCCTAATGGCTTACCGGCCCAATGGTCCCTTAAGCGTCTTCCGTTACTTTGAATATGCTGTATCCATTTTAGTGGCTTTAGTAGTCATTTGCTTTGCAGTGGAGTTGGCTTACGTTGAACATTTAGATACTGAAGCCATACTCAAGGGCTTTTTACCCTCCAAGGAGCTTCTCGAAAAGGATGGTGTATACCTTGCTTGTGGTATTCTTGGCGCTACCGTAATGCCGCACAGTCTTTATCTGGGATCTGGTCTCGTTCAACCTAGATTAAAAGATTATGATGTCAAGCATGGTTATTTTGAACAGCCCAGTAAAGAATGCGAAGATGATATCGTTTATAAGCCTAGTATTAATGCAATTCGCGCTTCTCTATCTTATTCGATTGCTGAACTTGTAATTTCTTTATTTACCGTGGCCGTTTTCGTTAATGGTGCAATTTTGGTAGTGGCGGGTGCTTCACTCCATAATCAGCCCGAAGCCCGGGATGCCGATCTGTTTAGCATTTACGAAATGCTTCGTAAAATCCTGAGCCCGATTGCTGGTACTGTATTTGCCTTGGCTTTACTCTTTTCAGGACAATCGGCCGGGGTGGTATGTACTCTTTCCGGTCAAATGGTTTCCGAGGGCTTCCTCCGCTGGACAATGAAGCCCTGGCTTAGAAGACTTATTACTAGAGGTGTTGCTATTGTACCTTGTCTATTTGTGGCTATTTTCGTGGGTAGAAAGGGTTTAGCTGATGTGTTAAACGCTAGTCAGGTTGTACTAAGTTTGTTGCTGCCTTTCTGTTGCGCACCTCTGCTTTACTTCACTTCTAGTAAAAAAATCATGAAGGTAGAGAGAATTGCTAGGAAAGTCAACAGCAGTAATACGAATAAGGTTGTTGCCTCAGGGGTGATATACAATTCTATTCCCGCTGAAAGTGATGACAGCAATACCTCCACTCCTGCGTCCACTCTCATTGATAGAGACGGTACAAATAGCGTAGAGTATGTTAATATGGCAAATGGCAAATTTGAGATCATTGCTGGTATTATTATATTCTCGTTTATTTCATTCCTCAATTTGTTTTTGATCATTTCTATGGCGTTGGGTGCCGATGTTCATTTATGATTTTGTACATATATAATTTACTTTTATCTTCCTAAAAATGCATGCTTTATTATTATATTATTCATATATTACCATCTACTTATCCCAAACAAAAACAAAAACAAAAGACAGAAATTAACATCATGAAGTCAATTCAGTAGTCATAAACGATTCTCTCATCGGCCCCGCTGAATCACCGGATGCGCTTCTTTTGTCTGAGATCTGGTTATCCGTAATCTCAACGGGTGCTGGTCGCTTCAGACTCAATTTAATTTTCGAAAGTCGTTTGAATTTCTTAATTTGAGTCGGCGATTTGGATTGACAGCCCGGGCAGTTATGTAATACATCATGGCAGAACACATCGCAATCAATACAGAATTGAGACGAGCACGTCATACATGAATATCTCATTGTGATAATTTCTTCCTCGCCATTAGGAGTCTTGAGGGTTTCTGGCTCTGGGAACACCTTTTGGCAGCCTGTACAGTTATGTGATTTCCATAAATCTCTCACGGAGACATCTTTGAAGGGTTTTAATGGGAATAAATGATGATATGATCTTGCTAAATGAGTCGATAAGATCAGCGTCAAATTACAACTTGGGCATACTGTGGGTAAGTTGCATACTTTAACTGCGCACACTGGGCATATATAGCCACCCTGCGTCAACTCTGAATGGCACGCACATAGTGTGGGTTCCACCTCTGAGATTTTGGAAGGAAATCCCATTTGAATTAAAGCACTGCCATTCATATCATAGGATGAAGACTCAGTTGATGCTAGTGGTGTGGTTGCCGCCATTAGCAATTCTTTAAAATGGCCTTCGTTTAAGATTACACCATATGATGTTTCATCATTATTATTCGTTTTCATGCATAGTTCTTTGCAAATAGCAACCTGGGCCGCTAAACCAATCACCTTGACTCTTACTTTATCTTCAGCTAAACTTGCGATAGTGTGATGTATATCGCCAGGATCCGATGATAGCAGGGCACCAAAAATAATTAACACCTCTCGGGTGCAGTGAATTGGAACATGATACAAAAGACCTCTAGCTAATTCTAGCGCGTTCTGTAAAGAAGGGCTGCCTTTAGCCTCTTGTTTCCTTATGGCCTGTAAGGCAGCTATGTGAGCATGGGGGTTGCCACCGACATCAGATATAGGAATTGCCAAGCCATCCCTCATACCTATAATTCCCAATTGTGAGACTGGATTCTGATCGAAAAACTCACTGACAAATTCAATAGCATAACTCAACATTAGTGAGTAACGGTTAGGCCTTAGATCCTTTTCCAGCATAGCAAACGACATATCCAAGACTAGAATCATATTACGAATAATACCTCTTTGGAACGGGGTTGTATCCTTCAGAAATCTCTTCTTTCGAGCCTCAACCAGGCCAGCCAGTATACCGGCTAAGCTACCGCCTTCGTCTTCCTGGACCAGATCCCAACTTCTCTGATATTCATCTTCCCAGGCGTAACCACCACTAGCACCCTTGAGATTAGTATCAATGTTCTGATTACTGGATCGACCATTGGCCCCGGACTTTGTGCTGGTGGTGCGGTTACGAGTCCGCCGCGAGATCCCATCCGACGTGATCCGCTGTTCGTCGTCCGAGGACTTCTCGATATAGTCGTCATCTGAATCGTCCATGGCGTATTGCAGTGCGAGAAAATGATCTGAAAGAGACAGGCTAGAGTCTATTCAAGAGATCTCACGGCACAGGATCCATGTTGAACTTATCCAGGTTAGGGTTTGTGCCGATAAAACCCATGCGCCCGACGTCGTGCGCGTTATGCCAAAAACCTTCGGCCGTCGCATCGCCAACTCTGATCGTTCGAGCCGGCGACGTGCCTCGCGCGACTCCCCACGGACGGCCTGTTGAAATATATTATCCATACACATATATATATATCCATACGCATATATATATCCATACACATATATATACATATATCCATACGCAGCTTGTTGTTCGGCTCTGCGTGTACCTTCGGCAGGAATTATTGAACCAGTCCAACTATGAGCACGTCTTCGGCCATCGGGCATGGTACGTAAATTGTTATTGTTTTTTATTTTTATTTTTATTTCCATTTCCATTTCTATTCCTATTTCTTTTGTCGGTCCTTGGAGTCCGCCCGGCAATAATTTGTCGTGGTAGTGCGTTAGCCCACGACCAGTTATAGAGAATTGATCTAACTGGTGTCCTATATTTATTTTAGACGCGCCTGAATCCTCAAACTTACCAATAATCGCGCCTCCCTCAGAGCGTTTACGATCGTTTTTTCACGATGTGTTTACCTTAATTCATGGGTATGTACTTGTGTATGCACTATGGAGTGTTCTTTTTTTTTTCTTTTTTCCGTTTTCGTGGCCTAATATAATCTTCATTTATCTTACTAACATATGCTTACTATTTGAATCAGAGCTGATAAAACCGGAGTCTTATCATTGCCAGTTATTGGTGAAGTCACTAACTATTCCGATCTATCCAGTGGGTCTTTGTTTCAGAAACTTTCTGAAAACATCGATCCTGTTTCAGTTAACGAAAAAATGCAGCAAGATTCCTATAAATCAGTTTTGGAGCTTTATCATGACATAAAGTTATCCTGCGTGTCGCGATTGGCTAATCTTGAAGTTGGATCGCCCGAGTATAATGATATCGACCATTTCTTCAAATTTTCAACTCAATTATTATTCAGAGAAGGTGAGCGTCTTAATTTGCTTTTGCCCACGAAGCCTGTTTCATCACAAGATGATGATTCCAACGATTTCCAAGACGAAGTAATTGGGAATTATCGTAAAATCTTTGCTGATGCTGAATTATCATACGGCGAAGCTCACTTTGTCGTGGCTCACAACGGGCCTTTGTTTTCTAGTTTAGTTAATCGATCATTAGCTGACCCTCGTGAAACTAAGGCCCCGCAACCTTTCAATTTGACCAAAGTTCTACCCCCCTTGAAGAGCTCACCCGCTTATCAGTTAGGATTCTTGACTCCAGCTGTGTCTCGAATCCCCCATCCTGCTCTGCCCCCTACTGAAATGATGACCACCTTTATCCACCCTAATAATACTTATTTACCATCTGGAAAATTCTTAAAATCTGACCCGTATAGTAGTTTTGCTCCCACAAATGATAATAGTCATGCTATGGTTGATACAACTGATATTGGAAGCATATGGTTTGAAAAGATCGGACAGACCTTTTTGAATGCTGAACAGACCATTAACGATTCCCTCAAGCAAGTTGTTGATGAACAAAGTGATATTGAACACGAGAATGATATGGAAGAAGATGAAGATGAAGATGAAGAAGATGAAGTCAAATTAAATGATAAGATTGATGATACTGATACTGTCGATGCTACTGAGGGACGAGAATCGGTTGAAAATGATTACAAGGAGGATACTAAAAATACTGAAGTGGCAACTACTGTGGAAGATGGTGGAATGGAGGAAGAGAGTTCGAATCAAAAAAATCTTGACGATGATGTTTCTGTTGCGTTAATTTCCGATTCTAAACCTAGTTCTGCCACAGAGAACCCCCCTATGGAAAATGGAAGCTTAACGGAGAACCCTGAAGAGAAGAAGGATGAGCCTGTTGATGTTAAATTATTGACCTTTGAAGAAGATCTGGATGTAGTTGAGGTCTTTTCATGGTCGCCATATAACTACATTGAAGATGATGAGTTAGAAGCCGCTAAAAACGGTACTGAGTTGCAGTTGATAAGTGATCTTATCTTACAGCTTCAACAACTTCAATCTAACCGATTATCTAAAAACGACGGTTCAGAATTTGTGCCATCGAAGTTGGAAAAACGACTAGCGTTAAAAATCCAAGGTATTTTCACAAGGCTTGCCGGTGATTACACGCCAAAGGAATTGGGTGCTTCTAATATTTCATCATTGCTACCGGTGCTGCACGCTAATTATCCTGGTGTCTTGCCTGCACCCGAGCTCCCTAAACAATTTATTCCTGCCGCTTCTAGACCTGCTAGTCTAAATTCTTCTAAATCCAAGAAATCAAGCCGGAGATAGGTTAATCTGCATTAATTTTAATGTGCCTGTAATTTTATGAACAGTTCTGCTTCTTGATTTGAGATGGAATACGACATATGTGTATACTTATATAAATGATTTGAGGGTACTTAAAAATATAAACTATAATACAAGACAGAGTGAAAAAACTAGAACAAGTAGGAGAAGAAAGAAATCAATGAAGATCTTGAAAATGTCATTCAAGAGATCATCATTCAGGTCAGATTTATTTAACCACCCAATGAACTCCTTCCTTCTCTTGAATCACCTTCACTGGAGGAAGATCCCAACCGACACCACCGGAGCCAATAGCAGCACCAATTCTAGGCACAACCCAACATTCTCTCTTCGTCAATGTGATATTCTTAGGTCCGTAGGGGGGGCCCAGGGGCTTCGAGTAAGTGAGAAGTAATGTGTTCTTAGAGATGTTACCAAGAGCAGCCGCGCCAATATCAGTCAGAGGCTTCATTCTAATCTTAGAAACACCTTCGCCGTTGGCAGATTGCGATAAATTGATGGTATTGTACACAATGTAATCAGGAGGTGTACTACCGGTGGAGGCAAGCACCGATGATGGGTGAATGTACACGAAGGGATCAATAATTCTATCAGCTTCGCTAACACTTCCTCTCGTTGTGGAAGGGAAAAGGGTGTTGTAGGGCACGTTGATGACTCTGTCGTGTTTACGCTTGGGGATATCAGAAGAAACTAATTCAGCACGAATAGCAATTTGATCGAGGAAACCGGCAGCAATCATTTGCTTAATAGCCTTTACTTGAATAGCAGTAGGAGGCTTCAACTTACCCTGTAATAAAGCTAACGAGCCTAAACTTTCGGGCTTTGTGTTAACTGTCACAATATAAGCCAATTGCTTTCTCAATTTCGAGATTTCTTCCATAGTCTTGTGACGCAAGAAATTCTTCTTAGTAAATCCTTCAGTATCCTTATCGTAATCAAAAGCACAGGTAGCACATAAGAGTTTTAAAGCGTCACTGTTCTTGTCTAAGGAAGAGAATTTATCTTGAACCTTGTAGTATTTACCACGGAGTTTTCTCTTGAATTCTTTTTCTTCAGCAGATTCAATGTAGGCATTTTCTTCATTGTCGTCGTCGTTATTGTTGGAAGTCTCAGCAATTCCAAGTTCATGTTCATTAATGAAAGGATCGCCAACTGTGAGACCAGCAACGATAGCGATAATGTAAGGGAGACAGCCGTGTTGGTTGGCAATAATTAACATTTTAGCGAAACGAGGACTGAGGGGGAACAAACTCATTGTGCGGCCTAAGTCAGTTAAATTATTTTCCGGACTAATGGCACCTAAGTATTGTAATAACTTTTCAGCCTTTGCTAAAGTAAGTCTATCAGGAGGAGTAGGGAAAGGAAAGTTGATAATCTTATCAATACCCATACTCTTCATTTGTAATACGACACCTTCCACAGGCGTACGCAAAATTTCAGGCTTACTGAATTGAGCAAAATCACTTTCGAAAACAGCAGACGAGTAAATTCTATAACAGTGACCAGGGCCAGTTCTACCGGCACGACCAGCTCTTTGGCCAGCACTTGCCTTACTGACCCAGTTAACAGCAAAACTCTGAACGCCAGTTTCTTCATCGTAAACACGTTCCTTAGCACGACCACAATCAACAACATAACGAATACCAGGAATAGTAAGCGATGTTTCAGCAACGTTAGTAGCAATAATACATAATCTAGAACCAGCGGGAGGGTTTTCAAAAACCTTCATTTGTTCTTTTGTAGGAAGAAGAGAGTAGAGAGGTAAAACATGGAGAGGAGCATTGGCATCTTGATCTTCTTCCAAGGTTTCATCAAAACCTTCTTCATCTTCAGATTCATTATAATCGTCACCAAGATCTTCATCCTTAATCTTAATCTTACTTTCAGTATCAAATTCAATATCTTCAACCTCGGTAGCGGCATCCTTGGCATTGACTCTGACAGTGGAGATATCTTGCTCGATAGCTCTAGAGTTATTGTTCTTAGCCTTCTTAGCAGGGAATGCCTTCCTCAACTTCTTTACCATGGTGGTAATTTCTTGTTGACCAGTCAAGAAGATAAGAATACCACCAGGGGGTAATCTCTGATGAATCTTAGTGGCCTTTCTCTCAACTTCTTCAAGATAGTTGAAAGCAGATCTTCTGTTGAAATGTACTGATACAGGGTATTGACGGGCATCAACTTTTAAAACAGGGGGAGGAACGTCGAAAAGAGAGGTGTTTTCAGTAAAATCAGAGACACGAAGAGTAGCCGACATAATAATAAGCTTAAGAGGCTTGACCTTACTATCTGATTCCTTAGACAACTCCTGTCTCAATTTCATGACTCTACTCAAAACACCGATAAGAATATCTGTATTAATGTTTCTCTCATGAGCTTCATCAATAATAATGGCTGAATACTTAGATAAAGTGAAATCAGTGGAAAGTTCACGTAAAAGAACACCATCAGTCATAAACTTAACGGCAGTGCCGTCCTTAACGTTACTATCGAAACGAATTTGATGAGCAACCTTATCGCCGTGGTTTCCTAGTTCACTACCAACACGAGTGGCCATACTGACAGCAGCAACACGACGGGGTTGGGTAATACCGATCATACCAGGTGTATCACTATCTTTGTTACCAAAGCCAGCCTCGAACAAGAACTGAGGAACTTGGGTGGTTTTACCACTACCAGTTTCACCACAGATGACGATACAATCATTATTATTAATGGCTTCCATAATTCTCTGTTCTTCACTAACCACTGGTAACTTCAGACGAGCTTCTTGGATTTCAGGGTTTCTTTCAATTTGAACGAAGAAAGACTTTCTTTCACTGATTCCGGCGGGAACAATCAACTCGGCGGGGAGCTTTTCAGCATCCTCAGGTCTGTCAACAGGTTTATATTCACCCTCAAACTTAGGTGTTTCAATTGGGACTGCTGAGCCATCTTGTTCTCTTTGAACGGTTTCGGCCCATTGAGCGAAAGATTTACCCTTGGTTTCTGTGAGGCCAAAAGAATTTTCTTCTTCTTCTTCATCATCATCACTTTCTTCTTCGCTGTCGTCACTACCTTCTTCATCACTTTCTTCTTCGCTATCCTCCTCACCGCTGACCTCTTCTCCTTCTTCTTCTTCTTCTTCTTCTTCTTCTTCAACATCAACCTTATCAGCGACATCAGTATCACTAAATCCTCCCCATTCTTCTCCAGCTTCTTCTCCAGCTTCTTCGCCTGATTCTTCTAAGGATTCTTCGCCAGATTCTTCTAAGGATTCTTCACCAGATTCATAATCAGATTCCTCTGAGGATTCGTCAAAATCCTCACTTTCTTGGGCTGCCTTTTCAGCTTCCATCTTTACTCGCCACTTGTATGAACGCTTGCCAATATTGGGTTGCTTCTTAGGTAACTTGGCTAAACCTTGGAACCCAAAACCAGTACCAATGGGAGTCTTGGGTCTGTGATCAACGAAAACAGAGTTACTGGAAGTAGCGAAATCATCTTCGTTGGCGTTGACTGCCGCAGCATTTTCAATCTCCGCGGCAGCGGCGTTTGAGCCATTAAAGAAGTTTGAATACTTATCAGCATCCCATTCCTTCACTTCTCTCTTTTGGTAAAGAATTTCATTTGTTTCTTCATTACCCAAACCTCTCTGTTCTAAGGCCAAGGCTTCCATAATTTTTTCCTTCTTAGTATCACGGCCACTACCCAAGGTTTTGGAACTCTTCAACAATGATACATCGAAAGAGGATTCGCCAAGTTTTTTTAAAATAACTTGTCTCTCCTCTCTCTTCAACTGCTTTTCAACGTACTTCTCGAGTCTCTTTCTCTTGGATCTAGATACCTTGTCATCAGTTTCAGGTTGAACTGCTTCTTGTAATTTTCTCTTAATACTTTCCTTCTCATCTTTAGTCAAGGGCAATAATACTTCCGACTTTGATCTAGCATCTTGATCAATTTCAAGCTGTGTTTCTTGCTGTTGACCTTCGACGGCTTGAGTAGCTTCAGCTTGTTCTTCAGTAGGTTCTTCAGTACGATTGAACTGCTTAGCTCTGGCACGACGAAGCTTTTCCTGCTTGGCAATACCACCCGAACGAGCCTTGTCGTTATGTCTCTTTCTGTATTTAGCCATTATAAAATGACGTCAAAGCTACGAGATTAGAATAACTGTGTGCAACTTAGTTTTGACTTATCAGCTAAATCTGAAAAAAAAAAAAAATCAAGCCCGTATCTATGTACAACAACCTTTCGTATGTCGATTAAAGTCCCAACTTCACTTCGGGGTAAGTTGGGACCTTTCAAGATGCTCGATGGCCATTAGGTAATCGGGGCTCACCGGAGGAAAGCTCTCGATTGAACCAAATAATACTGATTTTTGGCTAGTGAGGGTTGCCGGATAACGAATGAGATATTTAAGATTATACGTTTAAAATGTATGTAATGGCTGATTCTTACCTTGATTCGGATGATGAATCTATCGATTTCGATCCACATAACGTTGATCGCGTGGTCTTCGGTCCTTACGAATTCAAAGCATGGTATGGGTCTCATGGGTACACGGCTCCTTATAAGCTAGGCCCAGAAGCCATGAAACCGTCTAGTATATCAAAGGACGATACTGAATGCAAGCTTGGTAGTGGTGGCGACACGGATGCGGGTTTTCCAGGTCTAGGAGAATCGGATCAGCAGGTCAATGACTCTCAGCCGGAAACAATCGATAAACTATATGTGTGTCAGTGGTGCTTCAAGTATACGATACATGGACCTTATATGAAGCCACACATGGTAAGTAATTTTCAAGGTGATCTTTCATAAAATGATGTTTTCAAATTTTATAACTAATGTTTTTGGCCTTTCCTGTTTTAGAAAAGTTGCTCTCATTTTAAAACCCCGCCTGGGTGGCTGGTCTACTCTACTGATAGTACCCGAGTGTATCGTGTTGATGGTATGATTCAAAAGGTAAGTTCTATGATTCAGTTGTTTATTTTTTTAATAGTTGGTGTTAGTTTGGTTCTAACATTATGAATTTAGACGTACTGTCAAATGTTAAGTTTATTTGCCAAATTATTCTTGGATAGCAAATCAGTGAACTTCTCCACGGAGGGCTTTGAATTCTTTGTTGTTTGCCAAGAATCTGATCGTTTTCCTGGCAGTTGGCAGCCAATGGGATTTTTTTCAAAAGAAAAGCTTTCATGGGATGATAATAACTTAGCCTGTATATTGGTACTTCCCCCATTTCAGAGAAAAGGTTTAGGGAGGTTTTTGATAGAATATTCCTATTTCGTTTCCAGGTCAGAAAGCAAAGTAGGGTCCCCGGAAAAACCACTTTCCAAGTTCGGCAAAGTTAGTTACTATTCATACTGGTGCGCTACCGTTGCTAGGTTCATATTAAATGAGAATAAGAAGAAGAAAATAAGTATTGATGACATAACGAACGCTACATATATACGGCAAGATGATGTTATAACTGCATTAGAGCAGATGGAGGCTTTGGAAAAAGTAAATACCGAAGATGGTAAACGTTATCGACTATTGAAATCCCAGGTTAATGACTGGGTGATAAGGACTGGAACCAAGTTAGAGCCAGTGATTGACTATAAATGTTGTTATGTTTTACGATACCCTGAAAGCTCACTTTGCCCTAGTTAGGAAGACGATGTGATTTAATGATTTTGTACAGTATATATAAGTTACTAAAACAGTGGTTTAAAAAAAATAAAAATAATGAGCTTTAAAGAAGTACGTGAGCGAAGAAATAATATTTATTTTTTTATATATAAATTCCTGTTATTCGCGTTTAAATTTTGTTCCTATTTCTTACGAGAAATGTGCTAAATGGTACAAAGTTACCTCAGTTATACTAAAGAATCAGGAACCTTGATATCTTTCAGTAAGCGAGCTAGCTTGGAGGGGTCGAAGGTAGGAGGACCATATGATGCAGAAGAAGGAAGAATAGATAAAATATTTAAAATTGCAGCCGGGATAACTACTGTTGGAGTTGATCTTTCGGATTGTTCTTGTGGGTTTTCACTTTCTCTAGCCCTCTTAGCGGGCCCTGATTCACTGTCATTATCGTAATCACTCATCTCATCATTCTCAATATCAGATAATTCAGGCAACGCCATAGTGGTTTTGTAGCGCTCTCCAAGATCAGCATCCCGGATAACATTTGACCCAAATATCTCGAATCTTTCAGCGAAAATATTAATTATTGGTTCCTCCGAATATAAATGATTAAATCTCTCTTCTAACTTTGACAAAGCTGACAGCTCACCATAATCAGATTCATACTTTATGAAATGCTTGTAAAGAGGTTTGGCTTGCTCCGGTTCCATCTTACTCACTGATTTTTCAAAGAGTGCCCGAGCATTTACATCGTCGTTAACTAAAATCAAGAAATTAAAGTACTGAATGACATAATTTGGTTCAAGTAAAAATTTCTTGAGCCCAATTTCAAAAATTTTACTGGCAATCCCAGTATCCTTATTGTTATGGTACTCCAAGTAAGCGGAAGCTGAATATATTTGATGTGTTGAGTAAAGAAGTTTTCTTCCCTCACTAAAAATCTTTCTTGCTTCTTTGATGCCTTCCATACGTCTCATTGTTTTCATAAATGTAATATATGCCATGGTAATATCACTCGCGTTAGCTGCTAACTTCTGTTCAAAATTTGTCTTTTCTTCCTCATCCACCGATGATTCCAAATTGCTGGAGAGTTTAATTCTTTCTTCTTGAAGTAGTTTAATCAAATTTTCATAAATTGCTTTCACGTCTTGATTTCGGCCTTCTTTTTCATGAACTTCGGCAATTTTGTAAGACAGAATGAAGCTTGTTGGGTTAGCTTCGAGGCCAATGGTCAAAAATTCAAGCGCTTCATCTGGATTGTTTATCTGTGAACAATAGCCGAAAGCTTCGAAATAGATCTCGGCGAAGTATCTCAATTGCATAATTGCCTGCTTGTAGACGTAAACAACGCGACTCTGAACATCAACTATATTATCGAGGCCCATAGGGTTTGATTTTTCCCAATCAATCCACTTGCGCCATTTTTCGAGTCGTCTTCTCTCCATCGATGTAAACTTTCTTGGTTTGGGTAACGCACTAATCTGGATATCTGCTGTAATATTTTCGAGCTCTTTGTAGCAGGATCGCGCTTTCATATATGACGGGGATTTTTCGCCAATAAATTTTCTAGCTGTTCCTTTATTGAGCGAATTTTCAAAATTGTTGTAAGCTTGCCAAATAACATTGAGGTTACTTAAAGGAATATCGATAGCTTTTCTGTAGGACTTTCTTGTTAGGTCCATTTTTTGCTGCTCTTCCCATGTGGATTCAGTAGGTTTGCATTTGATGAACTCTATGTAATCGTTCCATATTTGTCCACTGTTTCTGTCTATACCAATCTTGGCTAAAACAAACTCAAATGCTTGAGATATGATATTGCGAGCATTTTCACCGTCTTTGGATATGTTATTGACTCTTCTCACGTATCCTAAGTAATTAGTCCAAAGTTGAACATTCAGGACCTTTGGTAAACATCTTGAAAAAAGTTTTTCCACTCTCGGGAATTCGCTATGTGATAGCTCAACGTCAATATAGTCAACCCAAAGTTTTGCACTATTGGGAAAGATTTTAAGAACTTTCTCGTATACATTTCGGATATCGTCAGGTTTATCTCTTTTTCTGATCTCTTCGAGTAAATCAAGCCAAGCATTAACATTGGTGGGATCTTGCTGGACTTTCTCTTCGAGTAGTTCAATAATATCTTCAGCGAATCGCTTTCGCTTACTATCATTTTTCTGTATATTGTTGGAAATAATGTCAGAAGTTCCGGCACTGGGGTCATATTCCATCTCTTCTTCCTCTTCTTCCTCTACTGCCTCTTGGGTCTGCGTGTCCTCTTCCTTTGTAACTCCTGTGACAACTTCTACTTCACTTTCTACTGAGCTCTGGTTATTTAAAAAGTCTGTGCTATTAGCGCGACTGTCGTTCGTGGCCTCACCTTCATCTTCAGATACTGGAGCATAGGTTGGCGGAGCTGTGGGATCATACTCTGGCTCATTATCACCATTATTTGTTATGTTATTATGAATAATTGATGCGCTAGCATTATTAGGGTCATACGAATCCCCTCCGTAGTCGTCTTCGAACTGTTCTGACATCTATTAGGCCTGGTTCTCGCGTTAAGACTAGCTTTGCAATATCAATAATCATCTCTCACCTACTGCAAGCATAGAAAGCGATATGTAAAATACCAGCTTCAATGTTTTACGGCCGGGTAAATTGATGGTAGGTGCAGACAAACGATCTGTCTCGAGTCGAACAATCGAGGAGCACAATTAGTGATACCGAAACATAGAAACGATTTACTTTAGTTTCAGAAAATATACAATGTTGGAATTACATGTTTATGGTCCTCTGGGTGATCAGTTATCTTTTTCACCTGAGTGTCAGGCTGCTATTTGGTACTTGGCGCTTACAACTGGGCCCGGTAACTTTTCGGTGGTTCAGAGCTCCAATACTTTTATTGCTAAGAATGGTGAGTAATCAGTATTTGAGCTTTCAGTGATGTTAATATCGAACTAATACTAATGACTATAACCTATTATATATAGGACAATTGCCTGCTTTGAGAACTGATGGTGCTACATATGGCGGACTATATTCGATCATAAATTACATGAAGGAGAGTGGATATGATCTTGATTCAAGCCTACCAGAATTTACTAAAGCCCAATGCATAGCTTTATCGTCTTATATAACACAATATGCCAATGTGTGTTCTCAGTATTTATTGTTCATGGATAAGGGGAACTATGAAGGTGTTATGAGACCCTTGTTTACAAAATTATTGCCATTCCCTATGCAATATAACGCTCCCGGTAAAATGAGAGAGGTGGCCAAGAAGCAATGCTCAGATTATGGTCTTGGTAATTTAGATGAACTATTGGAGGACAGTTCTGAATTGAAGGGCCCCGTTCTCAATCAAACTCATCAGCAGATTGAGAAGGAGAAGATGGCGGAAAAGTTTGGCAGCAAGAGTTCACGGGCGGCTATGAAGATTATGGCTCTTGCTCAAGATTTATTTTCTACTGTTATTGATATTAGCCAGAAATCATCTACACATGAAGGCTCAAACTTCCTGTTTGGTAATATGATCACTACGGCTGATGTGATTTTAGTGGCTCATTTACAAGCTCAACTTAATGCAGACTTGCCCAATAACTTCATGAAGCCCTTAATTGAATCTCAATTTCCGAGCCATGCCCAAGTCCATGATAAATTCATGGAAAAGATAGATAGGTTCGAAATCACAACAAGCCCAGTAGCGGCTAAGGATGCCGTTACATTGGTTAACACAGTAATCCATCACATTTGGGGATAATCTGTCATCTCAAGATCAAGCCCCTACATAGATCAATGCTAAGTGTAAATATAAAAGTAGAATAATACGATTTTATCAAATTCACGTTGTTTGGTACTTTATTGGCATCGATGCGTTATTTCTAGGAGGCCCGTTACCAGTTACCCGGTCCGGCTGCACGAGGGTCAATCGTGATCCGAAGTTTAAGAGAACATCGATTATGGAATTTGATTTTGCCGTTTTTACTATCACAGCATCATTATTTTGGGCACCACAATCGTATGTATTATATAGCCAAAAGGGCTCCGATTTACCAGTTTTGGGGCTTGGCTGTCCTTTTTATGATTGAATTCGCTTATCCGTCTATATATACTAATTATTTCTTAGTCGGTGGTTTTTAATGCAGGCTAGTTCCTAAATTCCAAAGATGTTCAATCTCAGATCAACTTTAGTTGCATTTATCGGCCTTTGGGCTATTCTTGCTTCAGTTGTCAATGGTTTAAATATTCCTTTATCAAACCTTGCTCCTGCTACTGCTACTGCGGCCCCTACTGATATTGCCACCCAACAAATCCCTGGCCCTACTGCTGCCCCTGCTTTAGTCGACCTCGAAAAGCGTAGGAATAAGTTCATCGACAAAAGAACTTCTTCTTCTTCTACGACAGCTTTAGCTAGATGGCTTAGAACTGTCCATGGTAAGGCTGAGGTTGTTACTCCTACTGTGGTCGGTGGTATTACTTTCGGTGCTAAGCCTACCAGTGCTAATACTCCTTTGCCCTGGATCAGTTTAGAAAAGAATGGTTTACCTAAAACTATTAAGCCTAAACTCAAGGATGGTATGACCAAGGATGCCAGCCCTGATTATGGAAATTATTTCAAGAATGCTCATACCACTATGATTAATTTAACTGAAGCTGGTCATGATATTGGTGATGGTGAAGAATTACTTGAACATGTCGAATACGAAGACGAAGATCCTTCTTATCAGATGCTCAATCCTATTATCAGATGTACACCGGATAGATATTTCAAGAGAAAGAAGGATGATAGTAGCAGTGAGCCCTTCTGTACCCCTCAAGATAATCAATATGCTCTCTACGGACAAACCCATTGGGTTTCTTGGTACTCCAAGTTCTTCCCTGATGAGCCTATTCGTGTTTTACTTACATACGTTAACAAAAAGCAAAAGTACGGCAAGCGTGATATTGATCATGCGTTTTTCATATCTGAATATACCGATAATATCTATGGTCTGTATCCTCTTGAAGTCCAAGAAGAGTGGCTAATGGATGAACATGAAAAGGATATTATTTTAAGTTTACAGTATAAATCATTACCTGATGAAGAAGTTAATTTACTCAATGGTACTATGATCACAATAAAGGCTACTAGGCCAGTAATGAAGAACTTGAAGAAGGAGAAAGAACGTTTAGGTATTGAAGAAGAAAATGCTGAAGATGATTTCCTTTATACCATTTTGATTATTCCTATGTTAATGTTTATATTTTTCATGGGATATGCTTTTATTATCTTCTTAGGCCGTGGTAGAAGATCATGGGCTATTCCTAAGATTAAGAGACGGAAAAGGAAGGATAATGATTTATATTATGATCGTTTACCTCAAACTAATAGCTATGAACATCCTTTTGAATTAAAGGCTATTCATAGAAAAGATCAAGATTGATCTCTTTCGTATATATTTATATATACTTGCAATCTGATCAATATTGTTTTTCGTAGAATTTTCACCTTACTTCGTTCGGACTTGGTTGTAAAAAAAAGAATATATATTGAATACATTAAAAATAAAAATAAGTTTTTACACATTAAATTTTTAGAATCCCCCTCTTTTCTGAAAATAAATATATTGTTTTACAAATTTTGTTATTCTAGCAATATGGGAAATGGATATATACTCGTTTTTCTTTCTCTTCCCATCTTACACCACTTAAAAGCATTAGATACGGATGCGATTTTGAGGGAGTATTGCTTTATTTTCAATTAACCATTACTATATATTTTACAATTCTCTCCTGTCGCTATCTCTATATGTGATACGTATCAATAATTGATTATTTTTATCTATTATTCTGTTGGTAAGTGCTTGCGACGTTATTTTCCATCTTGTGTGGATCTGTACGAGTGATGCTTTTTCCAATGGAATTACAGCGAGATAAATATAACGGATCTACTGAAGACTTTTGGTGGCAAGAATATTCGCCAAAAGACAGATACGGATTAGACATTTCCTTTTATATATGTTAAATAGTATTAAGATCAAATAAACAAATAAATAATAATGCTTAAACTAGTAAATTCACTTTCGCGTCGGTGGCACACTGTCATTATTATTCATCCTCAACGTTGGGATGAAAGGCGTATATACTGCTGGTATCGCATAGTAACGATACATGTTGAAGTATTCATTAGATACTTAACTGCAGAACGATAACGATGGCAAGAAGCTATGTTTAAAATTTCACGATTTCGGGTTAATAAGAAAGATGTTCTTTATAAGATCTCTTTAATCGCATTTTTCTTTGTGTTTATTGGATTTATTATTATTACGCCCATCGATACCATTATTCAATCCAAACAAACTAATCAAGTATGGAATGTTTTCATCATTTTAGCGGCCTGGGTGATCGCTGGCCTGATTTCCTTTCTTCTTTATGGGGTAAGAATCGTGAGGTCTAGGCGTATATTAGCCGATATACCTAAACGGTATTTGCCGCGGTTTGATGATTTGCCAAGAGATGTATCCAAGTCTATTGTGGAGGAATATGATCGATGTGCTGCCATAGTACGGCTAACCAAGCCAGCGCCCCTACTTCAACCTGGTTTGGATTTTTCTCAAAAGGCGTCCTTTTCACATGAAGATATTATTATCGTTATAGGGAGGATCATAGAAGCCAAGGCGTCTAATATAAATGATTCTTTCAAAAGAGAGGCAGGGCTGTCGTTGCGTGAATATTTGGCCAAACTAGATTCTTACAACCTATTCGAAAATCTAGATCGGGATCTGTTGATGAAATCCCATGATAATATTGCTGACTCTGGTAATAATATTTGGAATTCCTATGATATCAATCGCAGCAGGGTGTCCTTTCAGAACAGTTTGCATAGTAGTTCAACTCACATGAGCGATTCTAGTTCTCGGACTCCAAGTATTTTACCGGGCCATAGTGAATATGTCGCTGAATTCGCTGAACTTTATGAAGAACTTCGTTTTTCAGGAAAGCCAGTTATGGAAGATGATTTTGACCGCTTCATGACTATGCTAGTCAGAATACTGCGAAACATTGATTTGCCTGATAATACGCGAAATGGTACACTCGGTACTCAATCTAGGGGAGGTTATGGGGATGATATTGTTGATGCCTTTGTTGACAATTTTGATCGTTTATATGCGCCTAATAGTATCAGCGAAGCTGGATACATGTATGATGATAATATTTCCCGCGTCACCAGTCGACTTTCGGCAATTGTTGGTGATAAGTCAAAACGTCATTCTAATGTTCACAATCCATTTTATACCAAGCCTGATTCAAATGCTAGTACAAATGATAGATCAATTAGGCATTCATTTAATTTCGGAAGGCATCTCCATCCGACCGATTCAAATCTTATAAGTAAAACTAGGACTTGGTTATCATATGTTTCATCTCATAGACCCGACCATAAATATCAGGATTATGAAATGGAGACTCGAGATAATAGAGGTGATGCAAGTATTTTCACTGCTGATGAAGGCTATAGTTCCGCCGCATCTAGTGTGATTAGATATAATATTCATGACAATCAATCCCCTAGTCGAAATCTAAGTAATCATGGACGGAGACTTAGTCTCGGGGAGAGTATTTACAATAATATCCGCGGTACACCCACTACTTCTGATAGACAATCGATAAATTCATCAGAATATGAAGGTAGTGTGATTATCAGATCAAGGAAGTCAGTTTCCTAAACTTCAGGATTCAATTCTGTTTACATTGTGTATTTTAGTTTTCGTTTTCGTTTTTTGTTTTCTTTTTGTTTCGTTTAGTTTAGTTTAGTTTTTTATGCGTTTGCAGTCTAATTGACATTTGATAGTTTGTTTTTGTTACACTCGTCGTTTTGGTTTTTCTATATTTCAGTTACATTTTGATAAAAATTATATTCCTCTTCTATATATAGATGTTTCTTGGTTATAGTAATAATCATATATAAGCTGACGAGAACAAAAAAAAAATGTTGCAGGTTGAAGAACAAAAAAAAAGAAAAAAGGGAGAGGAAAAGAATATTGAAAGAAAGAAACGTGAAATAGACATGTTTCAAGTAGAATTATAGTCAAAAATAAAATTAATTGCTTAATTTTTAAAAAAATTACGTGGGAGAGATTCGTAGTTGGTCAATCACTTAAAAGTACACAGTGTCATAGATAATTAAATATCAAAAAAAACCTTCCAGGAGAAGAAAAACCTGAAGAAAAAAAAATCAAATATCGATTAGCGAAGGTTGTTGTTGACTTCCCTGTTGATTTTCATTTTCATAGCTGTTTTTTTGTTGTGGTTGGCCATACTGTTGTTGAAGGTACTGATTTTGCTGTTGTGGTTGGCCATATCCGTGCTGTTGTGGTTGGCCATATCCCTGCTGTTGTGGTTGGGATGATTGTCCCTGATTCGGGCTGTTACCAAATCCGTAGCCGGTATAAGAAGGTTGTAAGTTATTAGCGCTTGGAACACCGGTGTATTGTTGACCAATGAACGGGTTTTTGGAGCCACCTGCAGTTTGCTGAGGTTGTAATGCGTTGTTTACGAATCCGGTTCTCGTGTGTTGAGCGGGAAGTCTCAAATCACCAGTATTTCCGTAAGTATCAACACCATCGGCTGACGATAATAATTCGTTAAGCTCATCGTATTTACTTCCAGTCTTTCGGGGAACAATGGGACTGATGCTTGTATCCTGTAGAGGTGAGTTACCCATGGGAGGATATTGTTGCTGCGAAGGTGAAGGTAATGAATAGTTTTTGTGAGATTGTTGTAATTGAGCCAAGGTGGGCTTGTTGTTCAATTGATCCTGAGGATTCGATGGCGCGCCCAAATTATTCTGAGCAAAAGGATTATTGGAACCTGTCTTCAAAGGTTGTAAAGGCGCACTTGACTGCTGAGTCTGTTGCTGTGGTATAATAGGTGATTGGATTTGCGGCTGGTAGCCGCCATATGATCCTGTGCTGGAGGTGTATTGGGCGGCATTATTGTTAATGTTATAGTCCCCTTGTTGCATGCCAGTGGGTACAGTGGTCTGCTGATTGGATGATCCAAAAGGATTACCATTCACATCAACTTGCTGATAAACAGGATCACCCATGAAAAACTGATGTTGGGGTTGCTGCTGTTGATTTTGGGCTTGAGCGTAACCAAAAGGGTTGTTTGAAACCTGTGAAACGTCGGGTGTGCTGTTGTATAGGTCATAAGCTTGTTCGTTCATTTCTCGTTGTTGCTCTTCTTCCTTACTTAACATAATGGCCATTCTGATATCTTCATCGTCTCCTTCATCACCTAAAATACGCTCTTTCTCTTGCGCGGCAGTGACCTTACTTTCTTCGATGGCCCTTAATAGGTCCTCGTCCGTTTCATTATCAGCATTAGCTTGAGAATTAAGATAATTTCTTCCTCTTCTTCTGTAATCAGGATTATTTTGACGCCCCGAGGATGATGGTCTATAACCTATACCTGGTGAAGGATTTGTTGAGTTGTATCTATGGTTTTCCCTCCATTGCTGGTTATCGGCTCTTTCAGTTCTGAGTCTATCATCGTCCATTAAAAGAGACGTCATTTCCTTGGCCGTATGACGAATATTTGTTCCGTGGTCGGTATTTGTCTCATCAATATACTGGAATTCCCGTAAGGTCTTGATAATGTAAATATTATCCTTGCACCATAAGACTACGCTTTCAGAGCCGCAGTGCAAAAGGTAGTCCAGTAACGCGAGAGATTTCATAACATGACGCCAGTTCTTACCCTTATCATTAAGACGTTTATCAATTATGTCCATAATTTCAAACAGCTCGTAGCTGAGAAATAATAAGAAGATAATAGTTAGTATTGTTGACCGGCAGCAAACAGACTACAAAGAAACATACTTTTGGTAAGTGAGTTGAGATAGCTCGTCCATTTCAAAGGTGCTGGGGCCGTACACATCATTGCTTGTAGCTAGCCAAATAAACGGGTACGTCGCAGACGCCAGCAGTTAGAATTTACATTCTCCATTTACATTCAAATAAAGGGCCAGTCCTGTGTGAACTCGTCCCCGCGCTCCTCCTCGCCCCGTCGGGACTGTGTATACTAACCGTTTCTAGCTTTGACCTGGGTGGCCGTGTAGCCACTGGTCACGTTCTTGATGGACCGCACGAGCTTCGACATGGTCTAGTTTGCGTGCACACGAATTGCCAGACGCGAATGGGTGGTATATGGGCCCTGGATAGGCAATATTGGCGATAATGGTCGGAGGAGGTCTGAGTGTGTGGGGACGGCCGCAGCCCGCCGCCTGTTATCGCCGGTGGCGCGGTGGGTGGGTTACCCGCCGGCGGGCCTTGGGAAGCGTGAGCGGAATCACCGAATCGATCTCGTTATCAGCCTTAATACTGACACAGAAAATCGGTCGTTTCATGTGAAGTGGCTGTATTTGGTTCTTCTGGCTGGCCACGCTAAATAGTGTTCTTTGCCTGGTGTTGTCGCTTGTCTCGTGCAACTGTCAGCTATGAAGGACTCGGAGCGGTCGCACATTCACCTGACCACGCTGCGGTCGGTGCTTTACTTCGAGCAATGGATGGAGGACTCCTTGGTGTTTGACGATATTCACATCAAGCCAGAGCATATGCCGCTGAATACTGACGAGGATGATGATTTTATACCGGATCCGCATGCCCCATTTGGTATTATGCGTGCTAAGCAAATGTCCAAGCAGAGCCAATGGAAGGATTTGGCCCTGAAAGAGCTGCTAGATAATGGACCCGGGTGTGGGGATAATACCATCGTACCAAGTTATTCGGGGCCTCAATGGGGTAATGCTCTCGATAGATCTAGCGGTAATGATGGTTATGGTCATGGTAGTGGCCATGATAGTGTTCATGGTGTCGGTGGTGAATCAAGGTCTTCTTTTCATAATGATTCCAGTACTGGTGTTGTAAATACCGATGATCGCGCTTCCAACTTGTCGCCTATGCTTGATAGAAGTGATTTGGCCAACAGAAGCAGCTCAGCTCATGATTCAATGGAGTCTTTGGAATTTGATATATCTGATTCTATGATATCTCAGGGGCCTGAGCATGTAAGCTATCACATTTCAAGTGCTAGCATAAGTCGTAATTCTACTGGTGATGGTAGTATAAGCACGGGTCGGTCCGCTAATGAACGACGGGAGACCTTTAACAGAACTCGCGCCCCAAGATAAAAAAAATTCCATTTATTGGTTATAAATATTTCTACATCCTCTTACAGGATTTGGTGTTTTGTGTTTGTTTTTTTACAAGTTATTACTCTGTGGATCACAAATACGTTTGTTTGTGTTTTTTGCATTTTTTATGATAGGCTATGAATTTTAATGATCAATAAAAATATATATTTTATATACTGTTCTTCAATATTTAAACGATCTTAATTCCATAAACCAATGGATTCCATATAAGTCTTCAATCTACTAAGCCCTTCAATGAGGTCTTCGGTCTTATTAGCAAACCCGACTCTAACCTCACCCGGACGGTTAAAACATTCACCAGGAACGGTCAAACAGCTGAATTTTTCAATAAGACCAGCACAGAATTCTTCAGTATTATCGCATCCGCGAATCTTTAACATAGTAACGGATCCACCTTGAGGGGGATAATAAGAAATAGCACCATTGGAACTCTTAACAAAGTCACTCAAAATTTGTAAATTCTTACGGCATAATCCCAAGTTATATTTTAAAATATGTTGATATTGGGAGAGAGCATAAGTGGCAAAGTGATCATCAATCATTGAAACACTAATGGTATTATAATCACGTCTCTTCATACACTCTTCTAAAGCGACAGCATCCCTTGTAGCTACCCAGCCGATTCGAAGCCCAGCTAATGAGTAAGCTTTAGAAGTACTACCGGTAGAAATACCCTTCTCGTATAAGTTAACAATAGAAGCGGGCATGTCTTCGCCATCAGCAATGTTGTGGTATAGGGGACGATAAACTTCATCACAAATGACATAAGCATCGCAACGCTTGGCAATATCAACAATCTTTTTTAATAAATCAGTGGAAATAACTGATCCATAAGGATTATGAGGTGAGTTAACTAAAATAACTTTAGGTCTCTTGGCTTCCACGATCTGAGCTAACTGATCCAAATTAGGTAAGTAATTTTCAGACTCCTTCAAGGTTAGGAGATTAACATTAGCGCCAAACATTTTAGGAACACTCTGTAATGATTGGTATGCAGGGTCAATAACAACAACTTCATCACCGGGACCGACTAAACCATAAAATACAAGGAAATTAGCGCCAGTAGCACCGTTGGTAACGATAATGTGCTCCTTGGTAATTAAGGTATTATTGGCATCAGCTGAAATTGATTTAGGGGTAGTTTCATTGTAAATATTAGCCACGGCAGTTCTTAACTCATCAGAGCCGGGGATAGCACCATAGGACAATCTTAACTTAGAGACCTGGGCTGTAGGAACCTCTGTATTGGATAATTGAGCAATCTCATCCAGGCTCATACTGTAACAACAGGTTTCAGCAATGTTGCAATTGACATGGTGCTCATAGGCATCCATCCAGCGTTCAACTTCGAAATCTTCCTGGTAAACCATCTTGATAGCGCTTTAAATCAGAACAAATTGGGGGTTTTAAATCAGAATAACCTAGATTAAACGGCGGATAATGTGCCCTTTAAATACAAAAGTCTGTTGGAGAACCCCCCACACACACACACTACAGTCGTAGCCTAATCCCTTGCAATTCCAGGGTCCCTGACTAAGGCCTATGCGGCGCCGATTGTCGAATCGTCGCCCGAAATGGCAGGTAACAGCGAGGGCGTTTTAGCACTATCGCCGCCTATCCCACAACAAATAATTTAGTTGGTTAAATTGTGCGAATTTTCTAGAATTGAGCGAATTAATTTTCATTGTATTCTTAGCCCTGGTGTTTGGTATTGTTGCGGTCAATTCTTATTTTCCAGGCCTTCAAAGGATCTTCTTAGGGGTTTGGGACCAGAAAAAAAAAATAGTCACCAAAAGAAAACTTTGTCAGCATCTCGTCCCCTTTGGCTTTAACACGACATTCGGCTTTGTATGTGAACCGTAGGAAAATCTAAATTATCTGCATCTAAAATAACTCAATATTTGATTTTCTAAATAAATTGAATTCATATCCTTTTTATAATTATTATATCAAAAATATTTCGCCAAGGACCTTGAAACTGAATCAATTACAACTCACTTTTCCAAACCGTTTTTTATACTATCATTTTTGGCTATATATACCCTTTACTTCTCACTGAAACAAGAAATAGCCGTTGTCGTATAGTGGTTAGTACACATCGTTGTGGCCGATGAAACCTCAGTTCGATTCTGGGCAACGGCATGTTTTTTTGTTACCGGGCCCTCTAATGGCCGGGTAAATTTATTGTAATAACAATACACTTTGAAAATGGTTTTAAAAAAACCTTGTGAATCAATATATCTATTTCTATAAAGTTCATAACTAATATGCAAGGTTCTTCAGGATAAACTGGTTATTATTTTATTTTTCAATTTTTGATTATTTACTTTTAAATAAAGAATCTCTGTGTTTAGAGGTAAACTCGGTACAATTAATAGATTCCAGAAATAAACAAAATAAATCATATTAGGATACTTTATTGACTGGATATTTTAATCCCTTTATTTATATATATATAATTGAAGTATAAAGTCTATAAGGTAATGAAAATGCCCATTTTTATGGGAATGTTTTTGTTGAGCCATCAGGCCACAACTACATTTGATAGCTTATGACAGTAAACCACAGGATTGAGAGTGGGATTAATACTTTAGTCGCTAATAGAAATAACTCAATGGATAAAGCTTTTAAAGTAAAAAATCATATTAAAAAATAAAATTTCTAGCGATAAGGATTTAAACAAACCACACTAAGAAAATATGGGTGCAAAAATTAACAGACTCAACATGAATCACAACATCCCCATGGCCATAATACTTCTTTTCACTCTAAACCACGAGAACAAAAATTCTTGAGATAAACCAGTTACTTCGGATAAATGCCTGAAAAAATTATCATCGTAATCTGGATTACTATTAAATATCCTTTCCAACGTATATCGCTGCAGCTCCGAGATTGGCGAGGCAAGCGGACATTGATTGGCTTGATCCCGCAAGAAATCATTTGAGTTTATATCCCACACCTGGAAGGCCGCACGACTAATTTCATGTGATATATCGAGGCTGCGCGGTACTTGAGCATCTAAAGTTTGTGAGCTGCTGGTAGATAGTGTGTAATTCGATCCTTGTACCGAGTCAGTGTGGACAAGTGACAATACCTGCAGCTTCCCCGTCATGTAATTGATATTTGAATCACAGCTTGAAGCCATCTTTATATTCCATATAACAATCGTAATAATAATTATTATTTAAACTTGATTTAATTTTCTCTTTAATTAAAATACTTCAAGAAATAATATTTATAATTTGATTGAGGGCGGTTTGTCATATCATTGGAGGATTCAAGTTAGAGCACCGCTTGCCCAGTTCGCTTATCCGTGGTTCTCGCCACCATTAGGGTTTAATAATCACGTTACCCACCGGTCCCAAAAGACGGCATTTAATTGAAATAAAAGTCCCAAAGTATGTTTTTCTTTCCAAGTTACAAAACCAAAACCAAAAAAAAGAATCTACGAAACAAACTTTAGAAAAGATTATTATGACACAACAAAGAAAAAAACTTGATTCGACCCAGGATCGAACTGGGGACGTTCTGCGTGTTAAGCAGATGCCATGACCAACTAGACCATCGAACCAAGAAGAAATGGTGATATCTCTGGGATTCGAACCCAGGCCTCCGAAGAGACCAGGACCTTAACCTGGCGCCTTAGACCAACTCGGCCAAAATACCAATTTCTTGAAAGGTTAATAATTATGGAGATCACGCGTATGTAGTGGTTCGGGTGATTTGGCGCAACAGACGATGCTTCGCACTTTCCTCAGCGAATTTACTCAAAATAACTATTTACAAGAATATACATAAAATTCTTAAGAACAATTCTAGCTTTATATCATAATTTTGGCAAGAATAAATTTATATAACTTAATAAAAAGTGAAAATGATTACCCGTTTATACAGTTAAAGGTTTAGTTTATTTGGGTTTTTGTAAATAACTAATAATAATAAACCATAAAATAACTTTAACTAGAAAATAGGTTGAGGATGATATAAGAAGGCTTTTATTTTTCTTTTACGAAGATATTGGGGTTAATAAAATTTTTCACACAGCGTAGTAGAACATAAAATTGGAATGTAAAACATGAGTGTTTTTGGACCCAAAGTTTCTTAATACTTTAAGCATATTAACAGAAAGACCAACATCTTCTCAAAGACCAAAATAGCAGCAATATATAGCTTATATTATCAAAAAAGATAAAAATCAAAAGAGTTGAATTATATAACGTATTTGGGGAGAACCCGATGAGATAATACAACCAATTGGAAAAAAAGGAAAAATATACTAGCCTCTCTTTATCCATTATGCTAAACATTTAAAATAACAACTTTTTGGTTGAACTAAGATGCGGGACATGGGCTGGATTTACCATGATAAGTCCAAATCAGGTGGTCTGACATAGGATATATTGTTATAACATCCGTTTATCATATTTAGAATAGGAAGAAAAAAGTAAAGTCTCCGATACGGGGAATCGAACCCCGATTTGCCCGGTGAAAGCGGACCGTGCTAGCCATTACACTATATCGGATAATTATTAGAAAGGTAAATTGATAGAACACCAGGAGGAAGGCCTAATTGGTGAGTCAAAAAGTTTTTCAAAAACTTGCCTTTTTTCCATTTTCTATGGAGGAGTGGACATTATCGTCGCTACAAACAAAATCGTCGACCAAAGAAACTCACTAATGAGGAACGGATAATTAAGCTAACAAAGAAAAAAGAAAACCAAAATACCAAGATTGAATAGATAGCACAAAAACACCGCACCTACCACATATATCTGTATATTTTATCTAGGTTCAATTAATAAACGAGATTAAACCAAAAAAACTATAAAAAAGACTGCAGCACCTTATGTTCCCACGTGGTCTCCCACCGTAGTACTTATGAAGGCTCTCACTGGCTTAACTATGATTGATCGGACGGGAAATCGTGCTTTCCAGTGGATATGGCC
>JAKTWC010000009.1:0-210000 GCA_030560865.1 Nadsonia starkeyi-henricii | reverse complement strand
TGATATTTATTAATAATAATAATGTAACATTATATACTGAATGATTAATTCTGTAATATTATCTAATGAAAAGCTCAACGCTTAGATTATCAAATGTCACCAAAACTAAGACAGTTAATTTATAACTATAAGTTTATGAGTTTTAATTAAAATAGTATATTAGATCCATTCTTAGGAATAACAATGATATTCAATAACGGCTTTTATATCGAGTTACATATGTGTGGGCATGGAGCTAAGGTATTGATCTGCGGAAATAGAAATCAAGCTGGAAAGAAAGATATAATTGTGTGATCTGTAATCGAAATATATATTTAAACATTAAGTAATAATGTTAATCATTTATGTCATGCTCAAGAAGCATTGGAAGCTGTTGAAAATATTTTTAATCAACATTGATTACACATATGCCCAAAGCGAGTGGCTCAAGTTAAGATTATTTATTATTTTGAATTGTAATATGTATACTTAATATATTAGCTAAAATTATAGATAAGTTGCCAGGATAATGCCCTTATTATTGTATTAAGTTGGGTGTGTGGATTAGTGTAAATATATTGAGCTAGTGTATTATCTAAAGCCTGTAAATATCTCTATTAGATATGGGTATAGACAATCTTATCATTGTCATATTTCCTTAGTTTTAGTAGATGAAACATCATGATTATATATATTAGTACTTGATGCAGAGCTGATCATCAGAGTAAGATAGATACCTCAACTGTGATAGGAAACAAAATCTTTTGATCTTCTGAACTTCTTATCTATCGACCTTCATTATTCCCTTTCATATTCTTTTCAAGCTTTTAGCAAGGTTTCGCCTTTATTTTAGAATTATGCATTGGAAAGTAACATTGTATACTCCTTTTAGTGATCCAAATATCGTCACCAATTGCATAGAGTTACTAATAATTTCCATTTATAGGAGTCTTATGCTATAATATAACACCATAATACTCCAACCGCGATTATTTAGTAAGTGATTTCTCTCCACGGAGGTGTGAACTCATAGAATGTTGTAATAGAAAAACCGAAATAAATTAGTTAAAACAAGAACTTGCTGCAAAAAAGGCGTTCATATCATGTATCAATATACAGGATATATACTGCCCTATCATTGAGTTTTCTACAATTATAATTATATTCGTATTAGCTGAGATTTAGATTATACTGAGATTAAGACGATAAGTGTCTAATGTATTATATTTACAAAGTGAATAATAAATGTATGAACAATAAATATACTATTGCAATTAAAATCATATATTTATTTCAAATCAGGGTCAATTTTAGTCCCCAGATGCATATCTCCAATGAACTTTATATCTTCTAACCCCTCTGGCATATATTCCTGTTTAACTGTGCCATTAAGATAATCAGGGTTATATTTATAAACATCTGTTTTTTCCCCCAGTTCACTAGTTAAAATTGTGGACAAAGATCCCATATGAACTGGAACTTTCTTCGCGATAATTTCGGGTCTAGCACAAAATTCTTTGGCTTTGTTTAATGCTCGATAAACCATGACACTCTTCGGTGCTCGAGCTAACTTGATACAGCACTGGACCATAATACAATCAGCTTCGGGCATTCCGATTTGCGTAATTGCAGAAAAAGTAGTTAAAGCCATTGTCAAGCAAGACTCATCTGCAAGTCCAATATCTTCGGATGCAATACGTGTCATTCGTCTTGCAATGAAAAGCGGGTCTTCACCCCCATGAAGCATCCGCATCAAATAAAAGACAGCAGCATCAGCATTTGAGCCGCGAATAGCTTTATGGAAAGCAGAGATAGTATCATAGTGAGAATCACCAGCCCGATCATATATAACATGTGAACGAGTCAAGGCGTCCTTTATGTCATCTAAAGATACGCCATACCTAGGTTCCTGGTCATCTCCCAATCCTTCTTGGACATCACCTTCGATTTCAGAGCCTGACATATATTTCATTGCCATTTCCAGAAGATTAATAGCATTTCTACTATCACCATCTGCTATTCCAGAAAGATATAAAAATATCTCATCGCTGACAAAAATACTCTTAAGTCCATTTTGAGCACGATGTCTGTTGTAGACATCAGAAGCTCGAATCAAAATTTGATGAATATCTGAAAGGGTCAGCTTGTTTAAAGTGAGCAATTGACATCTAGAAGTTAAAGCCTTGTTTAGCTTGAATGAAGGATTATCCGTTGTTGCACCTACTAGAATAATATCACCACTCTCAACTACAGGAAGAAAAATATCTTGTTGTGATTTGTTAAAGCGATGAATTTCGTCCAAAAACAAAATTGTTTTTTGGCCAGTTAATCTTCGGTGATCAAGCGCCTGCTTGAAAACAAGTCGACATTCGTTGGTACCATGATCAGTGGCAGAAAGTTCGACAAAACGGGACCTAGTTGCTCTTGCCAAGATTCGAGCTATGGTCGTTTTGCCAATCCCCGGGGGGCCCCATAAAATAATTGAAGGGCATCGATCTTCTTCAATATAAGATGTCAAACAGCCGTCAGGGCCGAGGAGATGCGCCTGTCCAATAAAATCATTAAGTTGCTTGGGTCTGGCTAACTCAGCAAGCGGGACATAGGAATCCTTCTTAGGGGCAGAATTAGTTTTGATTACTGAAGTAGTTACATCTTGAGTGATGACATCAGATTCACTACTAAAGGGATCGCTAATAGCCTTTTTGGCTTCAAATAATTCCGGTACTTTCTGCTTTTTATCAGGACTGACTCGTGGAGACATGGAGACGCGTTTTTTGGGGATTATAGGCCTAGATAAAAAAATTGGCGCCAAAGTCTCAGCCTTTCCACTGTTCGATACGGTAGGGATATTCATATTTGAAGCTAAAACCGCTTCACCTTCATCCGTTGGCTCAGTGCTTGACTCAGGTGGGCATCCCTGATCAACATGAATGCCAATTTGACGAATGGTGGCGTTGGCTTGGCACATTGGGCACTTGGCCATTTGATCCACGTTTTGGTACATATACAATCAAATAAAGTTTAGCAGTGTTGATGTTTTTCTGAAAGTTCTGGTTGATATTATGTCGCAGTGATCAAGCTGTGAATGTTTATTAATTAAGCCGAAAATGGGGCGCGTCTGTATCGCTCCCGTGACGCGTCGAATGCAAGGTTAAGGTTAAAACGGCCATCAACCGTATTTAACACCCTAACCCTGGCGAACTTTTTATCTTTTGTGATCAAATATAGATATATATATATATAAATTACTAATTTTTGGCGCCTAATTTAATTTTGGTTTTAATTCTGATAATGAGAGTACCACAAAAAAGCGTTTACTGTCTTAAAAGAGCTTATAACACAATTCATATACTCTAGTTATAAGCTTCTAAGCCATGCCAGGAAGCTGTCAATTTAGAAATTTTATTCCTAGACAAATATAAGGTGACTAGTGACTATCCATAGTTTTTAGACTTATCTAGAAAAAGAACTTTCATATTTTGAATAAAAATTTTATTTTAGATTAAATACAAATCTCATTCCAAGAAACGCTTTTTCATCTTTTAGCACGTTATAGTTCAAGGATACTTGATCGTAAAAGCTTTGGGCGTATCTCGAGCCAGTAGATCCTGGAATAATCTGAATTGTAAATATTTATCTTTGTAGGTAACAAAGAAAGCCAGAATACTCTATTTTTCATTTCTAAACACACATTTGGTTTTCAGAGTAATAACACTATATCTGAATTTAATAAGATTCACTTTAACTTTTTCCGTAGATTGACGACGACTTAGAACTTAAAATTGTGCATAAAATTTTAAATGTATTACAGTTAATATGGTTTTTGAAGAACAGTATTTCAAAACAATAGTATTATTGAACTCGCAGATAGCATTTTTAGTAGTAAATTACTTTTTATTCAAAAACTATTAATATCAAATATCATTCTGTTTTATCGATAAAGGTAAAATTCTCTAAGCTATTGGGCATATATTTTTGATTGACTCGCCCGTCAACATAGTCGGGGTTGTATTTATAACCTTTACCGTGCCCTTGATTTTTCATTAGCTGATTCGGAGCATTTCTCAAATGAATCGGTATTGGCGCTGATAAAGCTCCATGGTGTTCGATTAAGAAATTTTTCACATTCTCCTTGACTTTATAAACGGAACTGCTTTTCGGAGCCCGCGCAAGCTTAACGCAACAATGGGCTAATGTCACCTCAGCATCAGGCATTCCGAGGATATCAACAGTTTTTCTCGTATTTGAAGCGAAAGACAAGCAAGATTCATCAGCAAATCCAATATCTTCGGTAGCTATGCGGATGAATTGATCAGCAATTTCGGTTGGATCCAGCTCAAGTCGAATGAGCGAAGATAAATAGTACAATGATGCATCAGCATTGGAACCTCTGATTGAATTACGCAAGGCTGATAAGAACTCAGATGAGTTAACATTTTTCTTCTTTAGACACAGCAAACCCAATAGGTCTCTCGTAGTGTCTAAATTAATTGTGTAATAAGGCTTGTCTACATTATCTGACCCTTCTGCTAAATTATTTTTAGACTCAAGGTACAAGAAATGCTTGATCATCATCTCCAATATACTAATCATATATCTACCATCACCATTTGAAAAATCGAGAAAATACTCCAAAGAACCCTCTTCAAATCTGATTTCCTTTAAATTCTGCTGTTGTCGTTTACCATTAAAAACATTAAGCGCTCTTTGCAGCATTATCAAAATCTCCTGATCTGTAAGTGCCTGCAATTTAAATACCTTGCATCGAGAAGTTAATGCATCGACCACCTTCAGTGACGGATTCTGTGTTGTCGCACCAATCAAAATAATATCACCATTCTCTACAGCAGGTAAAAATATATCTTGCTGCGCTGCGGAAAAACTATGAATTTCGTCCAAGAAGAGCAAAGTTTGAACGCCATTTATTCTCTTCTCTCTCCTTGCTTCATAGAAAACCTTCTGGCAATTCTCCTTGTTCTGCGCAGTAGCTGATATCTCAATAAACCGAGACCGAGTCTTTTGAGCAATCAATCTGGCCAAGGTTGTCTTACCAACGCCAGAAGGGCCCCATAAAATCATCGAAGGGCACTTATCTTGTTCGATTAATTTCCTAAGCATACCCCCTTTTCTCATTATACTATCCTGTCCAATAAAATCTTCCAGGTGGATGGGTCTTGCACATTCGGCAAGAGGAACTCCATCAATCGGTTCTTTTGCTGAAGTTTTTATTGAATTAGATGGTTCAATGCTATATTTACTTAGGGTTTGATCATTACTTTGATTATTAACTGGTGTGAGTGATTTTGTCATTATGTCTCTCTTATCGTTTGAAGCGTTAATATCATAATCATTCAAGCTTCTGCACACAAGGTCTGGCTTACCCTTCGATTGAGATAATGACGTCGAATTTGTTCCATTATGTTGAGTTCCAGGTGGAGGCGAGAGTGAATTTGATAATGATGAGATATTGTCAATGGCACTTTGGGTTCCGTTTCCCCTACTCTGTCGGTCAGGGGTGGTATTGACTTTCTTGGTCGGAAACATTTTTTCTTCCTCACTCAGTAGCGCTCTCGCATCTAGTCTAGGCAAAGAGTCTTTGGTTATATATTTATCGTTTCTAGGTTTCGTAATGAGAGCAAGTTTTGATCCAAATTCTTCAGCAAAATACTCTTCACCAGCATCTGAATCACTAGTTATCTCAAACGGAAAAGAATCTTTACACTGAATAACGTCGTCATCATTACTTTGAGAGGATTGAATATTCTTATCTCCAGTTCCATCTGAAAAACACTCTTTTAAATCCTTCATCACTGAATCTGATTCAGCATTTTTTTATACTAGGGGCCAGGCAGATCGAAAATAGCAGGTGCCTCACTAAGTGCATGTTGGGAAGGTTCCCGCTCCTCAAAAAAGACCCTGTACAGGAAACCTTTAATCTTGCTTGGGAATCGATAGAAGTTACAAACTTTGGGACACTGATTGGTAAACTGCGAGAAGCGGACATTGATCAGATACTCAGGAAAACACTTAAATGCAGTATTTAATAGCCCTATCCTTAATAAATATTGATGGACTTACAGATCGAGCATTTTTCAGCTCTAGGGTTTGATATATGATTTGGTTGTACTTTTTGCGTTTTTAGCTTATTCAAGACGCAGATAACTTTGGCCATTTGTCTCAGCTAGGATACTACACTTAGTTTTCATTTATGTCTTGTGATACTCATATAATAAAAAAATGGATTCTATTGAACTTTAAAATAAACAAAATAAACATAACAAAACAAACATAAAAAATTAAAAACTACGAAAAGGAAAAGGAACTGAATTAAAAAGGCAGCGCTACTGAAAGAAAGAAATGAGCTGATATTATGAATTAAAATTGACCGAATGATAATCAAGCGTTAATATTGATCACACTTCTCATCATATCAGCAATTGAGGTTCTGGCTTAAAAGCCGACATGATTTTTAATATTAATTTCATATTTCTTTTCTTGAGCCCAGTGAAATCTCAACTTTAGAACTTACTTAAGGCTCGGGCGCTTTTCTGGGTGGCGGGTAATAGACATTTCTACCCGCTTTGGCAGGGAAACCAGGACCTGTAGGAGTATTGCTTGCACTTTTACCGCTGCTACTGGGCCTGGCTGGGGGATTCATATTTGTATTTTGGGATGTAACAAGTCCTGCATTGGCATTTCTGTCCACCATATTTTGTAAATTAGCATGAGGCCTAAATTGCCTACTACCACGATTTCCCATAGGTCTCTGCGAGGCGACAGCAGGAGGAGTAATTCTTTGTACTGGAGCAGTAGGGGCACTCATTCTTTGATCCACTAGGTTAGGGCCAGCATTTTCTCTCTGGCTCACCGGATTAGGAGATTTATCAATATCAGTCACACTATAAACAATCTTAATTGGGGCTTCAGGCTTGGCAATGGGGGCTGAGGACTTAAGTTTCGTACTTTTCATTGATTCAGGTACGTATTTCGGATCGAACTGCTTCTCGCCCCGAGGCAATACACCAGTAGTCATAATTGCAACAGCATTTCTAGCCGAAACGAACATAGGCGGTGCACTAGTGTCAATAGGTACAACCGCTCTGATATGCTCATAAGGAACTTCCCCCGAGGGTTTAGCGGTCCCATTAGAAGATGCGGCCGCCTTTTCTCGGGCTCGTCTTGCTGCTTGCGCTTGTAGAGCTAATGCAAGTGCGGGAAGTTCAACTGGGAATTCATTATCGGGAGTACTTCTTGCCCCTTTAGCTTTCTTAGCTTCTCTCTCGGCAGCATCTTTCGCCTCTTGAGCTTCCTTAGCTTTCATCTCGGCAGCAACTCTCATCTGTTCAGCATGCATAGCTTCAGCAACACCAGTCATATCAAATTCTTCAAAAGCATCATCCATATCATCATCATCATTATCATCAATCTTTGTCTTCTTTACCTCTGGTCTTTCAGACTTGGTAGAATCATTGACAGAAGAGTTACTTTCTTCGGATGACTTTTTCATTTCGGCTTCCTTTTTAGCATTGGCTTCTCTTTGTCGTCTTTCCGCCTGGGCGGCCTTGATGCGCATAGCGGCTAGGTCAAACTCTCTTCTTTGTGCATCTGAAAGATGACTCTCGTACTCTTTCATTTTAGATGCAGATGAGACAGAGGTAGAAGAAGCGGCTGAGGTCGAGTTCGGGGAGACTGTAGAAGTTGACTTGTCTGAATTATTTTTCTTACCCCTTTGTTGGTCGTCATTATCGTTTGATTCAGACTCGCTTGGGCTCCCATAATCAGAACCGTCGGAGCAATCGACTAAGATACCTTGATCCCTAAGCTTTTCGTTATTAGTTCTGCGGCGCTTCTTTTCTTTACCAGAATTGGCAATAACAGCTTCACCGCTATTAGCAGCATTACTATCACGAGCATTGCTGCCAGTAGCATCATTTCCATGATTGGCGTTGTTGTTCTGATTGCTATAACTCCGGCTACTATTTTGATTATTGTTGCTAGCATTGTTATTGTTATTATTGTTCCTAGCATTGTTATTGTTATTATTGTTGTTGGTGTGGGCGCGGTTGTTATTATTAGAGTTATTGTTATTACAGCAACCACAAGAGCAAGTACAGTGGCTACAGTGGCCATTGTTACCACTGTTGACGTTGTTGCCGTTGTTAAAGTTGTTGCCGTGATTACTGTTGTTACCATTATTACCATTATTACCATTGTAGCCATTATAACCATTGTTACCATTGTAACCGTTATTACCATTGTTACCATTGTTACCATTGTTACCATTGTTACCATTGTAACCGTTATTACCATTGTTACCATTGTTACCATTGCTACCGTTGTTACCATTGAAGCCACTGTAGCCATTATTATCATTATTATTGCCGGCGTAGTTATTACCTGCAGCATAACCATGATGAATATGACCAGGGTCAGTTTGATCCAAAGATAATGGATCAGGGGCACGATGCAGATTAGTGTGATCATATGCGATATTCTGTTTGGGGAGCTTACTGAGACTTCTTACAAAGCCATTGTCATAGACACAGTTGCCCAGAACATTACCGAAGTTTCTCAATGTTCGCTTGATAGCATCAGTCGTGGCTTCCTTTTTACACTTCTCGTAAGCTTGACCTCTATTACGGGAATTATCGATAGTACCGTAACCAATATCTTCATGGTAAGTACCATCCCTAAGGGTGATTCGCATGGTAACAGAACAACCCAAGGAATATTTATTCTCCTCGGCAACGGTGTAATCCACTGTACAATTTCGGATTTCAGTACACCAGCCATTGAATCCAAATGTCTCATTTGCAAGAACAATGGCCTTCCAGCCTTCCAAGTAAGGCACTCGCTGACCGCCGCCTCCTGGCCTATAGGAGATATATTCCGGCCCGAGATTTCGATCAAGCCGAGCCTGAAGTTTGTTGAGTTGCTCAGTAGACCATATATCCCTGAAATTGATTGGATCAGGCCTGATCGCAATGTACTCGAATTTACTTTCACCGTAGTTGACCATGTTGATTGGTAATTGCGTTGGAAAGTTTAAGTTTGGACGCGAAACAACGGCTTGAATGTGTTAAGCGGTGTATGAATTGGAGTATAGATTATAATATTAATTCTAAACAGCCAAAGTAACCCTCAGTGAGATGCTTCTTAATAAACCAAAAACAAGATCCGAAAGAATTGCCGTTCGCAGTGAGTTCTAAAATTTAACAATAGAAAAGAAACACTGGGGGGTGGGTGGTGGGACGTGATGGAAAGTACTCGCTTTTTTATGAGAACGGGAAACGTGGTTGGTGATGGCGGTGGATCAGCCCTGATTCTGGCGCGTGGCCACGAACACCAAAAGAGTGCGGCGGCAACGCCTCTCCCTACAAGCCATTACACACTCATGCCGGTGTGATTAATCCCCCTTTTCCCGCAATCTTGTTGACTCTTGAGTAAGTATACGTCATGGAACTCCAAGTGATGTAAATAGGGTCTTTTGATATATAGGATATTAATATTACTGTTTATATTATATGATTGTTTGTATAAAGAGACTCATCATTGCATTAAGTATTTCTCAAAGGAATTAGTCAGTCAAAATGAATAAGACTTGGACTCGGCTGTGGATATAATATTATTATATTCAGAGCAAAGCCAAGATTATTGAAATAAATATTAAATGATGAAACAGCGGCTTCACGTGTGTAATCTCCAAGTATGTTGGGGATAAAATGACTTTGATTTGATTTGATTAAATAGCCGGTTATTAATAATTGTAAAATTTGAAGGTCAAACACTGCTATTCTATCACTCTATTTTTGCGTTATGTCTAATCCTGTAAGTGAGAATACCTAATCCAGTTAATGAAGAGAAATATTCCTAATCGGCATCTCCATCTACTAAAGACGAAACAACTCTAACAATCTATATTCAATTTTCCTTTTCCTTTTCCTTTCTTAGCTTAATTATCTATTTTTCGTTGGTGAGTTTCATTAGTGGCTGATTTTGTTTGTAGCTACGATCATATCCACTCGCCCAGATAAAATGAATAAAAAAAAGAAAATAGTTGATACGGTTCAATATTTGAGATTAAGTAGATGAGTAAATCTCTCAAAGAGATAATGGCGGTGCAAGTGAGGGTTGACCAAATCAATCGTACCACAAAGCAAATGGCACGGAGACAATTAATAGAGGTATTTTATCTACGCCAGGGATAGGTGGGATCAGATGGGGATGGAATTTGTGACGTAAATGCTCCAAGGCGAGAAATTGAAAGGTTTCCGTTAACAAGGGATGTGATGTGACATAATGGAGAGGTATAGCTGTTTCCATCGATTTTCCCATTGGGTGGGTTGAATACCTAGATAGTCATTGCACCAGCCCTTGGGAATATAAATGGGTGTGTTGTTTATAATGGTGTGATAGAGTTTGTCGATATCGGCCGAGTGAACTAGGGGTTCTTGGTGCACATAGGCCTTTTTGGTCCGACAAATACGGGTAGATAGTTGGATATCACGGGTATGAGATCATAGGATTGAATTTGATCGGAATCCTGTGCACAATAGAAAAGCGACATCGACAACACCATAGTTCATCTGGAAATATTAATTAGGCGCTTTGGCCGAGTGGTTAAGGCGAAAGATTAGAAATCTTTTGGGCTCTGCCCGCGCAGGTTCGAGTCCTGCAGGCGTCGATATATTTTCTTCTTTCATCCGATATAGTGTAATGGCTAGCACGGTCCGCTTTCACCGGGCAAATCGGGGTTCGATTCCCCGTATCGGAGAAATTGTTTTTTGGTTTCATTGGTGAAACCTACTTTTTGATACGTCTCGTTTAGTTGTAAACTTGGTTCAAAATTCTTAGTTAGCCCTTATATGTGAGTTTATAAAACTGCTGGATGTTCCTGCTAGGATAGATAATATTTTGGGCAAGCTGGAGACTTAATATAACCATCTGAGAAAACATGAACAGCTTAGTACATGCCTTAAGCTTCAAGCGTTTAAGTAGATCTTGAAACTAATCTTTCAAACAAATCTATCTCGATTATAGTAAGCCATAATTTGTCTTTTACGGTCGATGCTACATAATATGGAAGAACAATCAAGCCTCGAGCTTTGCTGGAGCAGGCCGTGTATTGAACCCACACTTTGGCCCTTAGAATATCCTCAGTAGATGTTTAATGGACTCGAGCGGTAGATTGAATATAAGACATATATATATATGATTAAATTAGGGAAAACAGCTATTATACCTTCAGAGCTAGATACTACCAAGTGGCTTGTCGGCACGCCGAGCGTCATAAAACCAGCACGCACTCCCGGGTAAACCAATCGCTGCAAATTGGTGGGAGGTAGAAGCACAGAGAAGATCAACTTTGCCAATCCGTCCGAAACACTCAGCTTTAATTTTCGTTTGATTAGTTTAGCATAATTATATCTTATTTGACTTGGTTAATCCGACATATATAAGCTAGTTTTTTCGCCAAGCATATTTTTCTGTCTTTGATTATAATACTAGATCAAGTTTTCGCTTAATTATCTTCTTTATACTCGATTAGGAATTCAATTGTGTTTATAGTTTCTCAGTTTCCACCTCACGCTCACGTTTCTAATCATATCATAAAAAATGTCTTCTATTCAATTATTGAATCCCAAGGCTGAGTCTTTAAGACGTCAACAAGCCCTCACCGTTAATATCACTGCCGCTCAAGGTTTACAAAGTGTTTTGGGTAGTAATTTAGGCCCCAAGGGTACCATCAAGATGTAAGTTTAATGCTATTTACTTTATCATACATAGGGGCGATGAATGGTGATGGCGATGTGAACCACTTTAATCGTCATGATTTCTTAGTGACATGCATTGTGCACTTGCTCATTTAATAATTTTTCATATGGGGTCATAAGCTAACTTATTTTCTCTTTTGCTTTCTCTCTTTTTTTTCAGGCTCGTCGATGGTTCTGGTAACATTAAGCTTACCAAGGATGGTAAAGTTCTTTTATCTGAAATGCAAATTCAAAACCCTACCGCTGTCATGATTGCTCGTGCTGCTACTGCTCAAGATGATATTACCGGTGATGGTACGACATCAGTTTGTCTTTACGTTGGTGAATTACTTAAGCAAGCCGAAAGATATATCTCTGAAGGTATGCACCCTAGAGTTATTACCGAAGGTTTTGAAATCGCCAGACAAGAAACTTTAAATTTCCTCAATACTTTTAAAAGTGAAGTTGAAATCGACAGAGAACTCTTACTGGCCGTTTCTCGTTCTTCGCTTTCTACTAAGGTTAACAGCACATTATCCGAAATTCTCACTCCTATTGTTACTGATGCCGTTCTTGCCATTTACAACCCCGAAGAAAAATTGGATTTACATATGATTGAAATCATGAAGATGCAACATACAAAAAGTACTGAAACTCAATTGATAAAGGGTTTGGTTTTAGATCATGGTGCTCGTCACCCTGATATGCCTAAGCGAGTTGAAAACGCTTATGTGTTAACTTTAAATGTCTCCTTAGAATACGAAAAGACCGAGATTAACTCTGGTTTCTTTTACTCATCTGCTGAACAAAGAGAAAAGCTTGTTGAAAGTGAAAGAAAGTTCGTTGATGATAAACTTAGAAAGATTGTTGAATTAAAGAAGGAAGTCTGTGGTAACGACCCCACCAAGAATTTTGTCATCGTTAACCAAAAGGGTATTGATCCCATGTCCCTTGATGTGTTAGCCAAGAACGGTATTTTCGCCCTTCGTCGTGCTAAGAGAAGAAATATGGAACGTCTCCAATTATCCTGTGGTGGTACTTGTCAAAACAGTGTTGATGATCTTTCCCCCGATGTTTTAGGTTGGGCTGGCTTAGTTTACGAACAAACTCTTGGTGAAGAAAAGTATACTTTTATTGAAGAAGTTAAAGACCCTAAGAGTGTCACCATTCTTATTAAGGGACCTAATAATCACACCGTGTGTCAAATTCAAGATGCCGTCCGTGACGGTCTCCGTAGTGTTTCTAATACTATTACTGATAAGTGTGTTATCCCCGGTGCCGGCGCTTTCCAAATCGCTGCTGCCTCCCACCTTGTCGATGATTTCATGCCCAAGAACGTTAAGGGTAAGGTCAAGGCTGGTGTCAAGGCCTTCGCCGAAGGTCTTTTGGTTATCCCTAAAACTCTTGCTACCAACGCCGGTTTCGATGCTCTTGAAACCTTGAGTGGTTGTCAAGATGAATACGCCGATGGCCATGTTGTCGGTATTAATCTTTCTACTGGTGAACCCATGGAACCTTCCGTGGAAGGTGTTTACGATTCTTTCAGAGTCTTGAGAAACAGTATCGCCAGTGCTACTTCCATTGCTGCTAACTTATTATTATGTGATGAATTACTCAAGGCCGGCCGTTCATCGCTTAAGGAAGGCCAACAATAGAGTTCTTTGTTTCTTTCATTCTTTGTTATTTTTGCTTCGCTGTAATATTTATTTAGTCCTTTCTATATAGTTAAAAATTAAAATTATACATCTTTATTAAAACATATTAATAGTGGTAATAGTGGTACTTGTAGTTGACGGCTTATCCCATCGTTTTTTTCGTTTTTTTTTATTTAAAATTCGTTTATTATTGATCTAGGAAAAATATATAAATATATAATTGTACAAATATAGGAAAAACCTATAGCGACCGAATGGTTAGTAAATATTAGATGCTAATTATCCGGTATTTTTAGAAATTTACGTAATAGTTTGTTATATTATTATTGGAGATGCTACCCAAACTGATTTAGCCGCCCGAAGGTGCGGAGGCCGCTCGACCCCACTTTAGCCGCCCCGCATATACTGATAAGTGGAGATAGGGTCCTTTAAAGGAAGGGCTGAATCAAGCTCCCCTAATATCCAAGGCAGATTAAATGAATGAGTTACCGCTATATTCGAATTTGCTATTGTAATAAGTGAGATACCAACAATATGACCCAACATATGGATCCAATTACCAGCTCCAGTGCGGGGAGAACGGCTTTAACAATCCCATCGTTATCTAACCCTGATCGAAGGAATGATCTCAAGCTGAACGCTCAAATCAATGTCAAATCAGAGCCAACGCAAAAACTTCCTTACACCCCGTTCATCGGAGGGGAACCAACTGAAGAGAAGAAACAGATACGCACCAGGAATACACCACGGTCGAGAGAGGGGTGTATCACATGTCGAAAGAGAAAGTAAGTATTGAAAATGGAGAATCTGGATGATTCAAGGTTACAGATTCAAATTATAGAGGGGAAGCTCATATAATCAACGGTAATAAGATACATACTAATCAACCATTTATTCACTATTTAGGAAGCGATGTGATGAGGCAAAACCAGTATGTATTACATGTCGGCGACTATGTCTGGAGTGTACGTATCCCCTCCCGGGTACTGAACGTAAGAACAAACAGCGAAGACGGTCCAATCAACTAAGGGTAAATGAGGTAAATAATGAAGGGTTTATTGAGACTATAGCTGTGAATAAAGGATTTGCTGAAGTATCGGGAGAGAGGAAGATCTCCAATAATTTAAGTATTGGTTCTAATTCGGATATTCCTATTAATTTAGTGAATTATGGGGACAAAGAGAATAGCGCTGTCAATCAATTACTCGGGTTACAACATGATATTTTATCTATAGGAGACAATACTAATTCAAAATTAAGTAATGATAGCCAAGCCTCGACCAATACGAGAATTGAGCCAACTGATATTGTTGTATCAACCCAACTCACGGTGCCAATTTTAGAACCATCAGCCGATGTGCTAATCCCAAATAGGCCACAATCGCGCAACAATAATAGTGGTATTACCAGTGATATTTTAATTGATTTCGATAGTCACGTACTGTTCCCTGATTCAGTAACTCCTATAACATCTCCTATGTCCTTTTCTTCAGTGCCATCGGCGCCATTATCTGACGTAAGGTTTCTACCATTAACAAGGAATAGCGATGCGCTCACACAACCCTTATTACAACAACCTTCCCCAATAATAAGAATGACATCTCCCAATACCCAATCTCGATTGGTGAATATGTTGAATGAACAAGAATTCGACCTAAGTGAGATCAGCTCTTTACATAAGGAGCTTTTAGGTAGCCCTTCATCTTATATGCACTCTAAGGCCACCCCATCTAACGTCATACAAGAGTTAGACTCCCCGATATTATTTCCGGGTCTTACACCACGTACGGAGCAGCTTCTTTGGGGACCCAGAACATTAGAGGCTGCGTGTGATAATATTGATGATAATGACAGTAGCCACAGAACAGGAGAAATTGTAGATAATCTGGATGACAATAATTATTATTTAACGTCACCGTCATCATCTTCGGGTTCTTCTGAATCATCATCATCCAGTTTCATGTCCCCATCCTTTGGCACTATTACTCGAAAGTCTGGTAGAAACCGAGCATCATCTACCGAGGATTTATACGTTCATCATTCGACATTCCCATCACTGGAATTCGATCAGTTTGGGACTTATTTAATGGACTATTACCAATCAAAGTTAGCCCGATTAATTTCGGTTTCATCGGACGAATATAATCATTTCCTTTCTGTTTTCCTGCCCATGTCCACTCGAAACGATGCAGTGCTTTACTCTATCCTGGCTTGGACTAGTTTCCACAAGGGTGAAGAATACGATGAAATCGGGCACGCTTATTCACAGCGAGCGAAGGAACTCATAAATAGTCGACTATCCAAGAACGAGCCCGAAACTCTCGCAGCGTTACTGTTACTGTGCGCGGCAGAGATTTGTCGTGGCGATATGGTTCAATGGGATAAACATTTGATGACGGCGGCCAATATTATTACACGGAACGGTGGTATTAGTAATTTTCTTCACAATCGTACATTGAGATGGCTGGCATCTAATTTTGCATACCATGACGTTCTAGCATCATCCACTAACGAGCGCGGAACTTACTTCAATACTATCCAGTACGATGAGGTATTTGAACAAGGTCATGGGTTGGATCCCTTACTAGGTTGTTGTCAGCCGCTTTTCCAGATGTTAAGTGAGATTTCCGAACTGGCTGTCGAGAGCCAGCGGATATCAAATAATATAAAGTATAAGAGTCGCTACGATATGTACGCGCGTAGTTTCCAAAATAGCAACCAGAACAACAACGATGATAATTTTGTTGACGATCGCCAATACAACCTCATTCCAGATATGCATACCTTTATCTGCAGTATAACTGAGAAGGCATTGTCATTGGAGAAGAAAATTCATTCCTGTGTCCCCGATACGCGTGATATGACTAAGTTGTTCGCTAACGATTTGGAAAGTCAACTCATGTTATTTGAGACATTCCAGATTACCGCCAAATTGCATCTAAAGCAATCGGTACTAAGAATTAATCCGTCATCCTTGATCATGCAGGGGTTGACTGATGATTTGACTAATTTGCTCGATAAGGTCCTGGACACACCTGTCGAAGGCGGGTTATGCTTTCCGTTATTTATTGTGGGTGTGAATAGTGTGTCCATGGAGTGCCGTAACGAAATCCTGTCCCGATTTGAGAGTTACCAAAAGCGAAATTTCGCCCGAAATATTCGCCGGGCTATACAATTACTTCAGGAAGTTTGGAAGCTTGACCCCGACGGTACTAAACATGTCGATTGGTACGGTATTATTAAAAAGCGAGGCTGGGATATTAGTTTTGCATAATTTATAAATCTTATTTATTTAAAAAAAGATGAGTTTACAATTCAATTTAACTTAGGAATAGGTAATATATATATATATTTTTCTTTCATGCTGACTTAGTTATCAACATCCATGAATTCAGGGTTCTTCTTCAAGATAACCACACCTTCCAACGACGAGGCTAAACTGATATATTCGTTATCTTCGAGTTCGGCACGTTCACCAAAGCCCAACAAAACAGGGGTACTGTGAGTGACCCAGCCGGTGATGGTTTTGGGCTTACCAGCCTGGCCGACAGTATCCACGGCTTGACCAACCCTGACGTTAACCTTGATGGGCTCAAGATTTTGGTCCAAGGTGATAAGCATTCTAGGACGAATGGCGTTAGTGAAATAGTAAAGTAAGAAATGGGATGAGTCCAAAATGAAGTCCCTAGGGTTTAACATGGCAACAAGAACTGTGAGTAAACCGGCAAAGGACACTCGCGATAGAATTTGTCTGTCGGTGTGGAATGGGTTAAGCGTCAAGGTACCCTTACCCAAGTGTAGTAAACCCTGAGCAATACGGGTGGTGAACAAACCATCGGCTTCACGGTTATAGTAACCGGCGAGACCACGCAACAATTGGGCCAAACGGGCATTATTAGTACCAGCACCAACCATACCCATAGCGAAGATGGAATTCATGGCAACCTCTAAATCATTATCGTGAGAGTATCTTGATAAAGTATCAAATACCTTCATTTCGGGATTAGACACCGATACTAAACCCATGGCCAGGGGCACAGCACGCTTGATGTGATCGTCACCGTAATGCATCAGATGTCCAAAGTGTCTTAAAACCATTTCTTGACCAATTTCTTCACCCATAGCAATGGCGGCAATACCTAATACGGAGAACCCTTGGAAAAGCTTATCTTTATCTTCTTCTGTATCTTCATCTTCGTCGGCATCAGCGTCGGCATCAGCGTCGGCATCAGCATCGGTAGTAGTAGTGGCATCAGCAGCGACAGTCTCTTCAGTAACAGCACCATCTGTTTCGGACTGTGTAGATTCTTCATCTTCCTTCTTAACTTCGGGGCGGACGGTACAGTCATGAAGGAATTTTTGAATTTGAAGCACGTTACCAGAACCGGAGTAGGCACACATAGTGACCAAAGCTTCAGCGATCTTAGCGACCGGGTGTTCGATGGCCTTAATGGTTTCAATAACTTCCTCGATGAATTCGGGCTTACCAACAAACAGGAGAGCAAGACCAAGAACCATGAAATTAGTCCATTTGTTATCCAATTGACCCTCAACGGCTGAGCGTTCAAACAGAGTCTGTAAAATAGCACCGGCGATGTCACCGTTACAGGATCCTACAAAGACGTGGCCAAGCGACAGTGAAGCCAAAGCGGATACTTGCATATCGATTTCAGTATCCACAACGAGGGGCACAAACATATCGACTAAATCTTGACGACGTGACCCAGCGTAGGCGATACCCAAACCGACAATAGCCGAAACCTTTTCGGATTCCTTCTCACTTTCGACGTATTCACTAAGTAAAGCCATGGCGGGATCAGTTTCATCGTAAACACCGGCATTAACAATACCAGTACCGAGAATAGCACCTGCCTTGACTTGCTCGTCGTTGGAGTACATATACTTATCCAATTGTTGTAAACCATTACCGAAATCCCATTGGAATAAAGTACCTAGGGAAGCCGTTGTGGAGTACATGCCCTTGCCCTTAGTCTTGTAGACCCATGAACCGGCCTCTTGATCTTCAGTAAGTAATTTATCGGAACCAAAACCGGCATTAACGAACGCATTAACGAAACTGGCCGCTAAATTCTGTTTAGCCGAGTCTAATGTGCCGCGCTTCTTGTTATTATTTTCTAAATGGCTCTTGTAGATATCTTCGGGCACCTTAGGTTCTAAGAGATTGAGTTCCTTGATGAGGTATTGGTAGTATTCGGATAACGAGGTATTGGCCAAACAATTTCTAACCTCTTCGTTTTCGAGATCAATAAAATACTGTTGACGGGCCAACATGAAAGCCAATTGCTTTTGAACCAAGACGTCTTCTGTAGCAAGGAATACCGAGCGAATCAACTCTTCGTCGTCGATACGAATGGCCAAGGCAAGCGCTTGGGTCAACTTACCGTGGTTAAGGTAGATGGTGAAAGCAGTATTAAGGAAAGCATTATCATCGGGAGTAGCTAGTAAGGGTACACAACTAACCATGTATAAACAGACGCGGGCATAGGTATCTTCATCGACGAATTCGGGGAGTCTCTCAATGGCTTCTAATTCCAGGAGAAGATCGACGGCATCGGCTTCAGCGTTATGTTTAAGGAAGAAAGGAACAATTTTCAGAGCTAAATCGAGAAGTTCTTCAGTGTTGGCAGTGGAAGCAACTTCAACCTCGGTATCTTTTTCCTCAGTTTGTTCTTCGCTTTCAGATCTAGCTTCATATTCTTCACCCAATTCGAGCGCTAAGTGACGAATGTATTCATGACCCCAGGAGGCAATGTCGTCGGAAGAAGTCTTTAATCGGAAAGCCAGCGATTCACGCTTACCGTCGTCGGAGTAAGTCATACCCAAGACAGAGAGCACATCAGCAAAAGAGTCCTGTAAGTCGCCCTTAGGCCAATTGTTGTACAATTCCACCATAGCAGGGTAATGTGGACGAAGGAATTTCAAGGGTTTAGGAACCGCGGTCATGGACGATGTCGAAGTACGAATAAAGGTCTTCAGGGCTTCTAATGAGGGCGCGTAGAGCTCTTCTTTGGGTTCGGTCAACCTTTCAACCAACATCTCCAATTCACTCTTCAATTTTTGATCTTCTTCGGATAACTCTTCTTCTTCTTCAGCCTTCTTCTTGTCATCGATCTTCTTTTTCTTATCATCGACCTTCTTATTACCGTCCTCGCGGGGAGCGGTAATGGCTTGATCTTGCGCCATACTGTAGGTCTCGGAGGTTGCGGTAGGGTTTTTCGAATCTAATTACGCAAATTGAGTTGAGTAAGATATATTTTTCTTAACTAAACAACAATCTAATTACGCTGATGTAAGTATATAGATATAATCAATAAGTATATATAGAATAAACTAGAAATATCGATAATCAGCTATACAAACTACGGTGCAATCGTTCAGTGGTGGCGATGTCTCAATGAGGCGAATGATTTTGGGAGTGCTGAGGTTTACCGTGCTGGGAGTTACGTGTGTTATCACAACTTTATTATTGTATTTATGCTAAACTAATAAATAGAAAAAAGGAAGAAAGGTAGGAAGGTTAAGAAGGTACTTTTTGGACGATATCTCTTGAAAGGTATCGAAAGAGAGTCCTCATTAGATAATTCTAAAAAATCCTCAAAAGACGATTCCAAAGAGACAACCTGAAAGAGTTACAACCGCACCAAAAAATACTGTCTTTCTATCAATATAATCTTCCTTCAAAAACGTCCTAATTTCCACTGTCAAATCTTCCATCAAATGCCCCCTGAATCCAATACATCAAGCGATCGTAGATCATCGCATTGGCATTATGATGAGTAATTCTATGATCTGAATCCGGAAACACATGAACGTCAAAATTATCCACCGACGCTAGATCTAAATCATCCAACAGCGACAATGTATTCTGGAAATGCACATTATCATCACCGGTACCATGAATCACCAAGAATCTAGTAACATTACCCAACCGTTCCATATCATGAACCCGCGAGCGTTCATAACCCTCAAAGTTATCAGCAGGCGTGTGCATATAACGCTCGGTATAGATAGAATCATAAAAGCGCCAATCAGTAACGGGGGCCACCGCCATACCGTATTGGAACGTATTACCGGCATCAGCCTCCAAGGTCTTGAGTGTCAAATAACCCCCATAACTCCAACCCCAAATGGCTATACGGCTAGCATCAACGTAGGATTTGGCGGCCCAAACTTTAGCGGCGGCAATCTGATCTAGGGCTTCCAAGTAACCTAATTGATCATGAACGCAAGCGCGGAACGCCCGACCCATAAATCCTGTACCGCGACCATCGACTGAAACTACCACAGCATCAGCCATGGCTGCGACAGCCTTTTGAAAATCATAACTAAACCGTTTAGTAACGGTTTGACTACCCGGTCCACCGTAGACATAAAATAAGACAGGATATTTTCTCTTCGGGTCAAAATGCGGGGGGCGAATTTCGATCGCATTGACTAGGAGGTCCTCGCCCAATTTGACCTGACTGTGATGAACCGAGGGTAGATCGTATTCTTGCAACGCCAGCTTCAAATCAGCATTATCCTCAACCAAATGACCCGATCCTAGTGGGTCTTTAGCATGCAAATCCACCATTACCTGATAAGGCACCTCAGGGCCATTATAATTGAGTAAAGCGAATCGCGCGCCGTGAGAGAATGAAACGCCGAAATATCCATCCACTGACGTGTCGGTAACATTAACAAAATTACTTCCGTCCAAATCAACCGAATACAAGTGTCTGTCTACTGATGATTTGGCCGTAGCAAGGAAATAGACCCGATTGGTTTGGCGGTCGTACGCAGCGGGCGCACTGTCAACCTCCCATACCCCGACGGTTAAAATCCGTTTAGGCACCGAGGCATTCAGCGGTGAAAAATAGGCAAGATGGTTGAATCCATCCGCGACCACGGTGTCTATATAACCGTCCTCGGGGATACCACGTTTGTTGTCTGCGGGCACATAGGCAGTGTCCTGAGTTATTTCAAACCATCCACCGTCGTTTTCTTCGGTGGATCCGGGTGTAAGATCCTCTTTTCGAACTATACTATGTTGACGGGTCTGAGTATTAACTAGATCGATCTGCAAGAGGTCACTTTGACGGTTGGTTCGACGGATTATCACGGATTCGTTACCTGTCCATAAAACTTCGGTGATTAGCGATAGACGTTCATCATGGTGGCCAGGGGCCTCTGGGACGCTAAAGAACTCTTCCTTGGCGAGATCCAAAAACAATAATTCCACTTGCGGATTAGAAAAACCGGGCTTAGGATACTTTATATTAACAATTTCCGGGTATGGTAATTTATAATCCGGATCTTGGACATAATAGGGGATAGAGAATTCAGGCACAGAACTATCGTTAGTACGTAGAAACGCCAGATAATCCCCAGATTCTGACCACCACAGGGCTTCGTCACCGGAAAAGACCTCCTCTTCGTATACCCAATCCGGACGACCGTAGAAGATGTCCTTACCCCCATCAAAGGTGGTTTGAACTACTTTATGGGAGTCGGGGGTAACGTGACGGATATAGAGATTATTTTCGAAGACAAAGGCAATACGATCACCACGAGGTGACCATTGCGCGAACGACAACATAGCCTCGGGATGATTTGAGAAAACGGGACTCACAACTTGAGAATTGGTATCCAAGACCCAAAAATGAGCCGTGGATGAGTGTCGCCAGTTCTTGACACTGGAAGTACGCACAATACTATGTAGGAGGTCCGGTTTGGTCAATACGCCCTCAATTGAATAATTCCGATTTTCAAACTCAATAAAATTCGAGGGTACTAGCGTCTTAGAGTACTCTGAATCACCCCATTTTAACACACGATACCCGGCTTCGTCATCCTCAACCAGGTACGAGCCGTGGTCCTTGGTACCCTGGGTGGCGACCCAACCGATCGATTGGCGGTATACATCAAGTTTCCCGCTGCGGATCACGGTTAAATCCAAATCCCGTGGGCCCTTAGTAGGTGAGGAAATCGGTAATTCCTTCTTGTTATCCTTCAGTAGATACACCAGTAACACTGTGCCCCAGAGCAGGCCAAGCGTGAGCAACCCAACGCGGATCAACCGGTGATAGTAACTCTTGCGTCGGGGTTGAGTTATTTCATGACTGTGATTATCTTCATATTCTTCTGACAATAAACCCCGTTCTTCCGAAGGTGAGGGTGAATTGTACATCTTATAAGCTATAGTGTATTAAGCTTATCGAGGAGTAATGAGTGAGCGTCCGCGCCGTGCATCCGTGCATAGTAATATAGTATCACCATCTCCCACAAAGACCTACCCCCCTTAAAACGGTTGAATCATATCATTAAATTAGGTTAAATTAGATTTATTTCTATTATTATTATTACTATTATTATATATATATATTTATTAATTAATTAAGTACATTGTGACCATCTAAGCCAAATTCAAGATCACGTTCTAGTCCTGAATCGTAGCGATCGTCGGGGCGTAAAATGTTTTCACGCGGTTTGGGAGGTTGATCTTGATACTTGAATTCACCGGAGGGGATCCCGAGAGAATCCGCTTGGGGGGATATATTTCCATGAATATGTTGTTGTTGTTGGCTGATTTCATGTTGCTGTTGTTGTATTTGCTGTTGTTGCATCTGCTGGATTTGTTGGAGTTGTTGGAGCTGTTGTTGTTGAATCTGCTGTTGTTGAAGTTCAAACTGTTGTTGAAGTTGTTGTTCTAACTGTTGTTGTTGTTGTTGCTGTTCTAACTGTTGTTGATGTTGTTGATGTTGTTGTTGTTGATATTGTTGTTGATGTTGTTGATGTTGTTGATGTTGTTGATGTTGTTGATGCTGTTGCAACAAAGCCTGTTGTTGTTGTTGTTCCTGTTCATGTTGTTGTCTTTGTTCCTGTTCATGCGCCTGTTGTTGTTGTTGTTGTTGATGTAGTTGATGTAGTTGTTGTAGTTGTTGTAGTTGTTGTTGTTCAGCCACGGGACGTCTGACAGCAGTACGGAACTCAGATACTTCATCTAAAATCATTTGTTTCATAGCGTTTATGTCATCCACTGACTCAAATGAGAAATCAAACTTATCCGCACAATCGGGCTCATCGGCCGGGTCATGCCAGATCTTTAAATAAGGATGTTCTAAGGCCTCGTCCACAGTAATTCTCTGTGCGGGGTCAAATACCAACATCTTAGCCAAGAGATCCAGGGCCTCTGGGTTGGCCTCGGGGAATAATGTGACAAAATTCACGGGAGGCATATAGGGTAAACTACGAACATAATCCTGGGCCCTAGGGGATCCAATCCGGGACAGAGTCTCTTCATTAGGGGTACCCACTAAATTTAAAATCAAGTTCAACTGATCAACGAAATCCTTACCCTTAAATAAGGGTTTACTACCCAAGAGTTCCGCGAGAATACAACCCACGGACCACATATCAATGGCTTTAGTGTAGGCTTGGAAACTTAACATGATTTCGGGTGCACGATACCAACGAGTGGCGACATATTCGGTCAAAAAGCCGGCATTTTTGACTTCATTACTACTGTACCCTCTTGCTAGCCCGAAATCACAAATCTTTAATTCACAATCGGCGTTCACCAGGAGATTACCGGGCTTCAAATCTCGATGCAGCACATCCGCTGAGTGAATATACTTGAGACCTGTAAGGATCTGATAGATAAAACTTTGGTAATGGGCATCAGTTAGCGGTTGACCGGATCGAATAATTTGATGCATATCACATTCCATTAATTCTTCGTAGAGGTATACTTCATTAAAATTCACGGGGTCAACGATATCCATATCGTATAAGCAGGTAATATTCTTATGACCGCGGAAATGGTTAAGTAGTTTAAGTTCTCGTAGGGCTCGTTTACATAGAATTTTCTTAGATAGGATATTGGTCACCTTTTTAATGGCCACACTAGGTCCATCAGTGGATCCCGTATACTGTGCAGCACATACTATACCATAAGCGCCGTGTCCAAGTTCCTTGGTGATTTGGAACCGTTTATCGATAGTGAAGTCTTGATTAAAGACCTTGTAGGTGTGTCGGTCTGACATTGAAAGAGGAAGTTCGAGCGAGGTTGGGGAAGGTTAATTAATATTATTAAGGGTATTATTAGTAGTAGCAGTAGTAGTAGTAGTAGTATATATTATCTTGAGGAAGCCAGCGGTTGCAACGAGGCGAAAAAAATGGGCAATAAACCGCGAAGTGGGAGTCTGAAAGGACCAAAATAAGTCAGTCAAACAGGATAAATAACAACGCCGTGGAAACAGAGCCGTCAGAGCTCAGAGAGTTCAAAGGAAGTTGGCAAAGTATAGCGCCAAAGGCCGAAAACACCAGAAAAAAGCTAGGAAAAAGCTTGGAAAAAGCCAGAAAAGACACCAGAGAGAAAAAACACCAGAAAACACGCTGTAAGAAGACGAGATTCCAGAAGAAAGCCTCGGAGTCGAAGGTTGATTCTGATTCTGCGCCGTTTGGGACCGTTGAGGAAGGTTATTAATAGCCTGGCGGTGGTGTGGGACTTTGGGGTTCTGCGGAGGAAGTTATGCGGGAATTCGTCTGTGACGGGTTTCTGGGCAGCTTATTTACTTGTTTGTGTTTTGGGTCAATTTACTAGTCTATATATATATATATTTATATATTTGCCTCTAGCGCTTCGTATCTTAAACGCCCATTCCACAATTATCTCCTCCTCCAACGACTAATTTGACCATCAGGTCACCGCCGGACGGATGAATTGCATGTACGTTCCACGTGACGTCCGATCTTGGCTATGCACCGCTTATCTTTTTTATTGTATTTTATTTTATTTTGTACTTATTTCTTTTTTATTTGTTTATACTTGTACATAAATGGATCCCGTGATGGTTGTATAACCGAGGGGTTAAATTAATTTCCATAGTTAGACTAAATTATATGCAAACTTTTAACTATTACATTGCGGTTGACCTTCCATGATTTACTATAGAAAAAAGTCATGGAAATTGACCATAGAAATTGTATCATAGAAATTGGCCCTGAGACTAGGTAACTGTCGACCATCTATGGTCCAGCCTTTCTCCACGGTTCACTAGTTAAACTTAGAAACGGCCTCCAAAAACTTATCACAGATGAACCCAGACAAGCCCCTAGGTGACCTCTGAACGATGGAATACGAGAAAGCCACTAGGCCAATGGACGCCTTACCCTGATCGTACCAAGTATGAGTACTGGTCTTATTCGGTGTAGGCTTTTTAGCTTCTGCGGATGAATTATTAGCCACAAATACCGAATCAGCCAATTGGGGTGGCGTGGATTCAACCATACGTAAATAGGCAAAGGCATCCTTACGGGCTAACACAGTATCCACCTTGACTTTACTATGGTCGTACCCGCCGGTATTATCAATTTTATTCGAAAAGTACCGTTTTGGGTTAAAGATATCACTCCTATCGGCCGGGGCAATATTTTCCCCCTCCAACTCCGGTTGTCGACAGACCTCATAACACCAAACGGTCAAAGTGGCTAAAAATACACACCATGGCACATGATCGGCTTTATAGATCAAATTCTGATTTTCAAAGATTCTTCGTAAAAATTGAGTAGAGAACCATACGGCCCATTTGGCATCCTCGGATGCGGCCCAATTATTCATAGCTAATTGCGATGTCAACAGTTCTCGCGTATGGGGTTTACCAGAACCCGGGAACCACGACGATGCACCGCTAAACATGCGTAACATGGACGCGTGTGAAAACATCAGAATCAAGCCAACGTGATGCATGGCCCAATTGGCACACAGTAAATTGGCATTACTATAATCGTTAAATTCAATCGAACCTTCATATTTCTCGTTATTGTCGTTTCCGGGTCCAAAGGGTCCCTGATTAGAAATCACCTCATTGAGCGAAACGTGACTTTGACTACCATCTCCAGAGCTACCAGCACCATAATCGCGATCCCTCACTAGACGTAAATGGCGATCGTAGAATCCCTTCCACACCATAAATCCCACTACTAATCGGGTTTTGGACTCATCGATTTTATTCTTGGCAATCAGACCCATGTCTAAATGACTACGACCCTTGAGATCACATCCGATACTGATAAGCGCGTAAAGGAGCACCGATCGCGAGAATTGTGATTGTGTGTCCATACTATACGAGAGCTCACCGGGCTTAAAATGCTGATATGATGATAAAAGGGTTTTAACCCCATGAAGAAACGAGGGCCATGTGGTCTCGGTACGACCCTGGGGCGATTCTACGTATTTTCCCGTGGTCTCTATCGTTGTTGTTGCTGTTGTTTTATCAGTATTGGAAGAGGGTAGTACCGTGGATTCGTTAAACGAGTCAGTGGGTTCGGATGCCACTGCCACCGTTTCCCATGGGGCAATAAAATTACGTTCGGGCGCCAATGGCTGTTGGTTATATAAATGCCACAACACTCGGGGTGATTCGGCGTACCAGCACGCGTCTGTACATGGTAATTCCAAATTCATATCAAATACCGACATAACCTGTGAATGACGGAACAGTGAAGCATGTTGGGTGTCACAGATAAAGGCCAAATATGAGACTCGCTTGCAAGATTCATAATGAATCCATTCTTGCCACCATGATAATTTTTTGGATGGTTTATCGGCTTGTTTAACCGCGGCGGCCGCCGCCGCATCCTCATCATCTTCCATATCCGAATCATAATCATCCGAGAATTCACAAGCGTTAAATTTTGCCAACTTCTTGGCTCGACGGTTAGTGACCCTCAGGAAATCACGATCGTAATCGGGGCCGAGTTCAAACTCATTACCCTCACCATCCGCGGGAGGCTTGGTGGGCCAAACCGGGAATTTTACACCCTCAAAGTATCCGGATAATCGCATAAGGGCAATATTGGACCCATGAAACACTTGACAATTTTCAAACTGAGCCTTGGATCCCAGCATTTTAGCAAAATAATTTCGCAGAATCAAACACTGCAACACCCATAATGGGAGCACATCATCGTTATTCTGATCATCACCATCGTTGACTAATGCCATCACCGCGCCGTGAAAGCGACGGTGTCTTTGAATATCCAAAGAAAGTTGATAACATTCGTTATCCGGATGATAGGTCATACCTATACTAACCATCATGATGAGCAATTCGGACCGGACGTGCGAGGCTCGGAACGTGGCCCGATGAATGATTGGATACAGTGGGATAAAGAGTCGCCAAAAGTCAGCCAAGTATCGCGATAGCGCCTCCTTGGTGAAATAGGCCGAGTCCGCTGTAACGCTAGGCACGTACCGCAGCGCTTTTAAAAATCGCAATCGTGTAGTACTCGAAACCAACGTCTGCGGGCTCTGCTCTAATGTGGCCAGTGAAAAATCGGACGATTCAGCGTGTTTGCGACGTTCTCGTTCGTCGTAATCGATAGCAGAAGTGCCAGATGAGGTGTTGCGGTTATTGCCGTTGTTACTGTCGTTGCCGCCCTTGTTGTTGCTGCTGCTGCCGTCATTATTGTCGCTCATGTGATTACTGGCGTCGAAAAGAATATCATTCACGGGACTAATTCTGGCATCCAGAATCATCATAGAAATCGGATGCAACATTGAATATGATTGTTCTTCATTGTCTACCCCTCCCAATTGCTTCTTATCGCTATCAGCATCACCATCATCAACGCGCACTCGTTTATGACGGATCATTGGCGTCGAGGGCCGCGTTCGCGGGGCGCTCACAGGAATCCGTGCCGGCGTAGGCACCCGTGTTATCCCATACGTCTGATCTAATATTGAGGCCGTTAATGGCGTCAGTCCATTCAATCTATCGTTGGTTAAATTAGGATTTGCTGGTGAATTAAAAACAATGGGTGTTGGTGGTGCCAGTCCCGGTGTGACCACATTAGTACCACTGTATAACGAATATTGGACATTATATGATGACGATGAAGATGAAGATGACGGCGGCATACCCATATCGTTGACACCGTTTAGCACTGGATTGGGTGGCTGATATGATGATCCGTTCGTTCCTGATAGGTTATAATCATAAGGATTGATCGGGACATTATTGGACCCTGCGTCCATATTAATATTCCCGGGGGTAGTGGCCATTAGTAAATTGCCACCGACGGTAGTTGAGGGGATATTATTATGACTAGCCATGGCCGGATCACCAAATGAACCACTGTATAAATTATCCGCTTGAAAATCCGGTCCAAACAGCCAGGCATAAGAATTATTGGATTGAGAGTGATCGGGGAAATCTGAGAAAAAGGAAAACGCTGGCGTCGATGCCGCGGATCCGCCATAGGACACATGCTGAATTTGGGCCGGTTGGTTAGGATTTATTATGGGCTGAAATGCAGTGGTTGGCAAGGGCTGAAATAAATCCGGTGGTACTTGGGGATGATGATGATGCTTGGAATGGGCCGGTATCGTAGGTACGGATATACTAGTGGTGGTCAGTGGCGGATAAGACTCTGGTTGGGTCAAATAGGTTGTAGAAGAAATTGGCATCGAAACCATGGGTTGCTGTTGTTGTATGATATGATCTATTTTCCCGAGTGGGTCAATAGGCCCATTAGAGCCATTATCCGGAAACTCGGATATTGAAGACGCCGACGAGTCCGATACCGAACTAAAGGGTGAGACTTCAGACTTCATAGTGGTAGATCCACCCAAGGATGAGGAGGAGGAGGAGGAAGATGTAGACGAAGTTGAATTAACCCGGCCCATCTTCTTGGCTCGTCGGTGATTCGATGAAGTCTGGGATGGAATGGTCGGGGGTTGTTGCGATTTAACCGATTTTAAATAGGCTCGTTCAGGATCCAGTTTACAGAGTTCGCGCTTCTGACGCTTTTCATGAGATTTGGTTCGTAAATGTCTAAAAAAATAAAGATAAAAAGAAAAAAATTAAAATTAAACAATTATATAATGATAATCTTCGGTTAGTTGAGGAAGGTTTAAAGTCTAATATGCTTTAGTAACTTACTTTTCAAGCAAATCGGCTCGAGCAAACCGTTGCGGGCAAAGTAGACACTTGAAGGGCAAAACATCCATATGATTTGCCGCGTGTCGAACTAAATAATCGCGACGATTGAACGACTTGGAGCAGCTCGGGTAGGTACACTGAAATTTCTTGATATCCATTGGGCCGACTACGGGGGTTGAGAAGAGCCGGGAAGTATCGAAAACAAACGAGAAGAATGGGCAAGAAACGAGAAAAAACGGAGAGTAATTGAATAGCGGCCAGAAAAGCCCGAGGAAAGTGGTGAAAAACGGGCGACAAACGGAGGCAAAATGCGAAAAGGCCAAAAAAAGTGAGAAATAGCGAGAAGGAAGCGAAGAAATCAAGCGGTAGGCGAGTTATAAAGGCTGGGGGAGCGGCGGTGGTACGTTCCAAGGGTAGCGTCTGATCACCAAGTCTGGATGTCCAAAGGCACATCGCCAGGCCTGGGAAAAAGGTAATTGTACCCCGCTATGCAAAGAGGAGAAGACCCGGGGGTTATGTAACCCGCGAGCAGCCTGCCGATTGGCCGGTGGGGCCTGCAGCTGCGCGGCGCGCCGGCAGCAACTCTATTCCGCGGGTTTACGCGCGGCCTGCCTTGCGTCCGATCTTGAGTCTGGCTTTGTTAGTGGCGGGATGGGGCGCCCGAGGGGGGGCTCGCGGGGCTCCTGCGGCCCTTGTTTGGGCCCACGGCGCCGCGTCCTCAGCCCTTCGCCCTTCGCCCACCGCCCACCACGAAGCTTATTTGGAGCTTAAACCCACCTTCTTCCCCACGCGGGGCTGCTCCACGCCGGATTAACCTGGGCTGGCCCAGACCAAACCAAGCGAACACACACCGTGGACTGGATGCCATAGCGAAGTGGCTGGCGAAGCGGTTGGCGAAGCGGTTGGCGAAGCGGTTGGCGAAGGAAAGGAAGACGGCACATTGGAGACTGGAGACTGTAAATTCCCCGAATTCAAATGTATTTAAAATGGGTGTGTGTAGACAAGATAAGCTAGTGCTCGAGCCTATCGTACGGGCTTCTGCGTTTGCGTTTGCGTCTGCTTTGGCTTTTTACTTTATTTTATTTTATTTTACTTTACTTTATCTCATTTTTATTTTTATTTTCTTGTCTTCAGCGGTTTCCAATGTCTATTACTGTTGTTCGTGTTTTCATTTAGGCGCCTTCCAAAATATAAGTTTTTGTAAATATATATTTGTAAATATACTTTATGGTAGCTGGGAACCACCGAATCGTATATACTCTGCAAAGGCAGCGAATCTGTTAGTTCTCGCTCTAACGTTCAGTTTTTAATTACTAACACCTAATTCACCGGAATTCCAGCATTCTAATAAACCACGTGGGCAGCCTTGAAGGAGTAGAGTGGGGTAGCCTCATTCTCGGATTCTCATGTGGGGTTGCGATCCATGGATGCTTTGCTAGGCCACACACCATCGGCTCGTATCTGCGCCGAGCCCAGTCTACCTTATCGATGCAACCATGCAACAACGAAAACGGGGCAACAATCGCCCATTGTGTGCGTTTTTACAACCGTATCTGTCCTTTGGGGCGAATTCAAATTTTGGCTATAAAGGGCGTTCGACGCTTACCCCACTGCCAACCTTGGTCATCGAATGAGGAGCATTAAAGCCGGTAGAGCGGCAGGTTTCACTTTATAGTGGATCTTTAGATGGGAGAAGGAATCGCACCAATAGGAGCCATTTATTATTTAAATCATTTAGATACCACCCTCAAGTGTAATCTTCTCCATTGTATATGTATATTATCTTTTGTTTACGAATATGCTTTGTTCAGCTAGTTAAAGCTCATTATCCATGTGTTTAGAGAATGAATTGGTTGATATTAACTTCAGGGAAAAAACTAGATCCATACAGACTGCCAAGATTAAGTATACTTTTGCTTTCGAATACAATTGTAGCAACATTATTATTATAGATCAACAAAACTTTAAGATATCTTCCCTATTTTTTATTTTATTGTTATCTTAGTTTTTATTTCTTTTTGTTCTTTCAAGTTTTATTAGGGGTGGCTATTTTTAGCTACTTTTTTTTCCTTAACTGAACCTTGGCTAAATGTACACGCATAAAACCTGCACAAAATGAGTTCTTTAGTTATTACTAGATGTTAATAATCTAATATTGGATATATGCAACGGTTATATGGTGTTAACTACTCAATCTTGATATTTCAGTTTTCTTTTTTCTTTTGTTTCGCTTACTAATCCTTTCCTCATCCGAGAGTTTCTTTGGTTGCCGACTTTTTTTGAAATGACGTTCAAGTTGGCTCATTCATATAGAATGAGTAAAAGAAGTTAGGCTTTTATACTGTTCGAGATTAGACATTGGGGAGATGATTAGATCTTTTAAAGAGAGAATGGGGGTGGAAGTTAATATTATGCGCGTCCAAATCAGCCAGGCCACAGGGCAATTGCCGAGGAGATGGGCTAGAATTCGGGCTTATTTTTCTTTTTCTTTTCGGTTAGCTACTTGAATCGCATTTTAAGGTGTTAGCTTTTTCGTATTTTTAAAAAGGGAGGTATAGTGCGGAGTATACTCTGGAAAAATGAGCATAGAGACTCTGGAAAGGTCGAGTACGGAGAAACTAGATACCGCGTATGAACTCAATTTACTCCGGAGAATGAATTATTGAGTATCAAATCAAGGGCAACCCCTTTTTCGTACAAAAAGAGCGTCATTTTTTATTTATTTTTTAAATAGAATTTTTATTAAAGAGTAAAAACTCATTTAGACTAATTAACAGGAAAACTAGAAATTGTTTTTTTTCCTTTTAAATAGAAATCATTTTTGGTTGTAACGTAAACCGAGGGCTACTGATTATTCAAAAAACTAAACCGTTGTCTGCGGCCATATCCATTGGAAAGCACGATTTCCCGTCCGATCAATCATAGTTAAGCCAATGAGAGCCTTCATAAGTACTACGGTGGGAGACCACGTGGGAACATAAGGTGCTGCAGTCTTTTTTTTAATTATGGTTTTTATTAAAAATTACTTTAGTAAAGAGAAATAGAACCAATACTGTTGTTTTGTCTTTGTAAATATAGTTTTTAACTCCTTGTGTTCTTAGTTCTGGTTTCGGGCTACCCCAATACCTGATATACAAAAGGCTCTAATAAATGGCCTGACCATAGATCATTCCATGCTTGCCTTCCAAAACTAATATCTAAAAACCAATCATCGTGATTATTATTCAAATTAAAGGTGTTATGAAATAACTATATTAGTGGCAATCAAAAGTTTTCTCATATTGATCGTTTTGAGAATCGCTATGGATTGGCGCCATTGTAATCATCATTACTTAATGCAACAGGATGATCACATACACGTCACAACATGGTTAACTTACTTTCTTGAATATAATAGCATTAAAACAATGCTAGGTACCAGCAATGATTGATTTTGTTAATTTCAATTATTCTAGTAAACATATAAAATTTTTTTAAAAATACGTAACTTAGTAAGTGAACCTCGGGCATTTCATTCGTGACCAAATCGATTTGGTGAAGCTAAAAATGCCATTTACAGATATATAACGGGGTTGTTTGGTGAATTTTTGTATCTTCTTGTTAAATGCATAGCCCTCAATTCACCTTTTTTTGAACGTACCAAATGTGTGATAAATATACCCCGTAAGCGGGTTTTTATTAAAATATCCTACCATCTTATACAGATATTTTGTTTCTCCTTTGACAATGACTTAATTCATTATATACATTACATGGTTCCAATTACCAATAAATAGGTTATAATACAAAGCGTTATAATATAGAGTGTTCTAATACCGTGTATGCGCTTTTCTTCTTTTAATTATACAGATACAAGTACCCATGAAATATGGTCTTAATACTGTAATGAACTCAGAAGTTCATCGGCACCCATATCTGCACCTTGGCGTTCTCGTAGAATGCCAAACCATTCTGCTTTAAGCGCTGACCTACTAACTCCAGTGTTTTCCATCATTTTCAAGACCCACTCAAATACTTGAAGATTGTTTTCATTCACTGCTTGAAGCCCAATTAGACGAAAGGCTATCAGACGCTTGTGCGGTGTTGGTAAACTTGATGGTGTGAATTCCCATTGTTGATAAAGATCTTGTTGAGCACGCGCACTGACAACAGTATCGGAAGAAGACGAATCACCCACAGATCTACTGGCGTATTTTAGTTGAATCAATCGCAATCTATCTTGATAAGATCCATCAATCTTGCCTTCATTACTGGTTATCAAATGCTCTATTTTAGCCGTATAAGTAATCACATTATCCAACTCCTTACGTTCATAGGATTTATCTAGAATGGCGCAGTACGCCATAATATAATGATGACCTGAACTGCCAGGCTCGAATTGGGTAAGATCTCTTTCATTCTCGAAGCGCCGAACAAGTGCCACACCCTGTGCTGTGCTCTGTCGTAATGCCACTTGAACTAGCATAGTGACCTCGCTTTCGGAAAGATGTGATGACTGGCGGAAAATTTCACCTACGACTCGTTTAACACCCTCGGGTTGATCAAGTTCTAGCTGAAGTTCCAAAAGTGCGGCCAGATTGGCTCGGGACATAGGTTGCGAAAGCCTTTCGATTACCATCACTGCTATATCGTCAGTCTTGGTTTTAGCACAATAATGTAAAATAGCCTCAGCAATCCCCGAGGATGCGTATTTTTCAACAGGTACAAACTCTGTAATAATACGAAGCGCCTCGTGATGGTAACGACGGTGGTTACTCCACTTACGAATCAAATAACTTAAAAATGAACAAGGAATATCAATAGTACCGTCAACTTTAGTTGAAGAGAGAAGCTTCCATTGTTTATAAGCTGTGTAATCATTATTGACCCGCAAATTAGCCCGAATAACGTCACAGACCTTAATGGGCTCGAGTGCAGCCATACCATAATCAGCTACTAGGCTGGTTAAAATACGGTTACTTCGTGAGGGTATAATAACCTTCCCACTAGTATCGATATCTAAAGCTAAGCTAAGAAGTCGCGAAGTTTGGTCTCGCGTCCACGATACACGAGGAAATTGTCGACGTAATTGTGTTAGCACCTGAAGCGTAATTTTTCCGTACCCTATCGAAGAAAGTGTGATTGTCTCAATAACCTCAGCAACCAATGAATTCAGGCGAGGTTTCGTGAGCGTGGATGTTACTGGGGCAGACTGTGTAGGATTTGGGATTGACGCCATTCGACAAAGTAGAGATGCAGCCAAGAGCGGAAATTCACCAGCTAACGCTAATCGTACCAACATTATAACTATTTCACCCTGAATTTGATCGGGGTCACTTGCCAATGACTTAATAACTGTTTCACGCGACTCCCCGGAATAGTAAATCCGCCATAAATTCCTTGTGCTTGTGAGCATCTGCCCATTACTATTGTTGAGAAATGTAAGAAGAGTATCTCGTACCACTGTTGTCTCACCCGTCACGAGAAGTTTCGATAGTGTGGATAGGAGTACAACAGATGCAGTGGAGGAGTCGGTTGTCGAAGCAATTTTAACCAGAGATTTTAGTACGTATTCACCATCCATCCGAGAAGATTCAGACTTGAGCAAAGCTAGCACAAGATCATATTCACTATCACTTTCTTGACTAGAATTATAAAGTTCAAGGAAACGCTGATACTTCGTAGGTTGGCTCAATCTATTTACAATTTTCTCCTCGGCCTCCTTCGCTAGAGCTTCAGCGCCCCCGGTCTCGCCCTTAACCTGAGCTCCTTCAGATCCACGGGCTGCCCACGTAACCAAACGACGAACCTCTAAAAGATTCTTACTGTACCTTTCCACCTCTATCGTTTCAGGCATTTGAATATCTGTATTCACGCCTGAATTAGCCGGTTCCAATTGACCCGGATCACCGGGCTGTGTGCTCAGTAAACGATAGTTATTTCGTATTATCCGCGCATTTGACGTCGTAATAGGCTTTGAAGTTATCCGGCCCAACATATCCCACAATCAACTATGTAAAAAAAAATCCGAGAAATCACACCAAATGTCGCTGAAAGGGAAACCAAAATCCGCCAAATTTACACTGAATATTCGCTATTTTGGTATATTGAAATGAAATAAAATTCAAGGGATCAGAGAGGCCGGGTAACATCAAGCTCCCAGCCGATCTTTATCTCCAGTCTTTATCTGGCTCTATCGGGAGATTGATCGAATCCCACTATCGAGCGCTATATCGACATTGATCTTCACTGAAATTACCTTTTGCGCCGTATTAACTCAAGTCGAGGACTTGGCATCATTTCACTCTTGTTATTATTCTTTGCGCTTTTATTGGAGTTGATCTATATATCGGGCGTACATATTATTATTCATTGGCCCCGTCTTTTCTATTAATTGATGCATTTCTAGCGGCGTGGACTCACCTCATTATCCCCACCATTATCGCAAATAACCGCTTATGATGCCGTCCAATATGACGGAGGAAGGTCCCCAGCCTATGATTCGACGGGCCCAGACGGCACTGGATAGTCATTTTATTACTACACGGCCCCCGTTACCACTCTCTCGAGGTAACTCGTCTCATGACATGGCGGCGAACTCCACACAAGACATTCTGGCCAAGATTGAGATTGAGAGTAAAATCAAAGAAGGCGCCGCTACTCTATTACAGGTATTAGATCCTAAAAAGGGGGGTACAGTCCAGGGATTGAATACGGCAACTACCGGCAACATTGGAACTTCTGGAATTGCTGCTATGACAGCCGGATTGACGCAAGATCAGGTTATTAAACAAGTAGAGTCTGAACTCCAAGCTTCAAAAGCGAAAATTGCTTTACTTCATTCACAATTAGAACAGAATACATCATTAGATTCTCTAAGGTTACTACCAAGTCAGTCCACTAATTCTACCAAGTCTAAGAATACATTGAAACTGCAACCTTCGTATACGCCGAGCTCATCTAGTCCGGCCTCATTATCGGACTCTAATTCGGCCATCTCGTCACCCGAGGGTGAAAGTCCGACTTGGTCGCTGGGTGATATTCTTCAATCACTTGAAGACCCTACACGCTCGCCTGATTTCCTCATTCAGCGCGCCAATGATCTGGTGAATATACTTATGCGCCACCCGCTTCTTAAATACGACCTAGTTATGTCGGCATTCGGTGATCGAGTACAGAAGCTCCTACTACACCCTAAAACCGAAGTAATTGCCTCGGGTTACCGTATGGCGCGTCATGCCATTACCGATCTGGGGTCGCTTAAAATCATGCGACAACTTTATACTGACTTCTTCGTTGTGCGCACGCTGGCTAAGGATCCAAAATATAACCTTGAAAGGCAGCAGGCACTTAAGTACGTTCGGACATTTCTTGATATCCCTTCAGGTATTGGACAGCTTTCAGTACAGGTTGTACGTGGACTGGTGGCTATCGCCGAACAGACTGGAAGCGAAGATAAGTTAAAAAATGTAGCTATGGAAACTTTGACGGAAATTTTAATTCTCAAACCAGATTTAGTCGCAGTGGCTAATGGTATGCGGCCATTGCTGCAGACTGTAGTCGAAGGTCCTTATTTATTCTCATTGGCTATCGCTAAGGCCGTTGTATATATTTTAGATTCACCTAACACGCGGCATATTCTGCGACATGGTGAAGATCTACTGGTTTTGATTGCTCCTTTTACCGAGACTCAGGTACGTACCCACGTAAATACCGAAAAATTGGTTAATTGTTCAAGGGTGTTATTAGCTATCCTCAATACATGGGCGGGACTTACTGGATTCGCTCACAATGATTTTCATGCTATACGGATACTACTTGACTGTCTACGTGTGCCCATTTCTCAACTGCGTGATATAATCCTTGACCTTCTTTTCGATCTCTTTCGTTTAAATAGACCACAATATCGACTGAATAAAAGTGGTACCGCGGGTTCGCATAAATTATACCCTGCGTCGTTCGACAACCCTAACTCTGGTTCCACTACGACAGGCGATTGTCGTTTCATTAATCATTACACGGCCTTAATTTTACTGGTATTTCTGAAATGTGGACTTAGTGACCAACTCACCGTTGTGATCGAAGGCAATCAGGATGAAAAGAACTCTCAAAAGGCTATTATCCTATTAAGTGAAATCCATCGTCTTGCTGCCCGATTTTTACCGCCCTCACATGACCTAACGGAGATTCTAACCTTACCTCGTCTTTTAAACTCTGCTGTTAACGGTGGTGATGACATTTATAACGATCGAAGTGCCATTTGGGGCGTCAAGGGCAGCGAGGATGCTAGACGATCTGCTGCATCTTCAGCCCTGTTTGAAATGGAACATCTATCACGTCAATTGTACTTGAAGCTTGATGTACCTAATGTGCGCGGTAGTAATGCTATTAAAGGCATGGATATTGTTGATGGTCACGGTCATTTAAGTGTTCATAGTCATGGCCATAGTCATAGCCATGGATCGGGGTCAAATACAGTTATGGGTGATATCCAGTTCCGGCAATTGATTAATGATACACAAGTACTTAATACCAAAAACTTTTCAAAATGGAACTGGGATACCTTGATTGAACTTATTGAAGGACCACTGCTTAATCCGAAAAGACTCGATGAGGCTATTAAATCCACTAAGTTTATGAAACGTCTAATGTCATTTTATCGCCCATTTAAATATCGGTACTCGTCAATAAAACAGAGTCCCGCCAGTCAAAAGTATGTCACGGTCGGCTCAGCTTTGCTGCGCACATTTCTTGCCAATGATGATGGTGTGAAGTATTTAATGGAAAATAAGCTGTTGCGACAGATTGCTGAATGTTTAGCCCAGCTGGATCCTATGAGCGGCATTACATCACCTGAACCACTGTTCTCACAACAACGACTCGAAAACACGCTAACTTCAGGTTATTTCACATTATTAGGTATTCTATCTGGTGATATCAATGGTTTAGCCATGATGGAACGCTGGCGTATGTTTAATATGGTATACCATATTAGTGAAATTGCGGCGCGTGATGACCTTATTGTAATGTTTATAGCGGCTATGGACTATACGCTCCAGGGCCATCATCGGATTATTTTATCCAAGGCCCTGACCACAGGTACTAAGACTGTGAGGTTATTTGCCACTGGTCATATCAAGAAACTACTTGATAGCATTACGATGTCTTCTGCCACCAAGCGATGGGCTGTACAGCTTCTGGTTCAACAGCTTTATGATCCTCAGATAGAGGTCTGTAAGTTGGCAATTTCATTACTTGAGGAATATTGTTGTAATGACTCCGAGCATATTGATGATGTTGTTTCATGTCAGCCCGCGCTTGACCATTTGGGCGAAATTGGTATTCCATTACTAGTTCGCTTTTTATTCACATCTACCGGGTTCAAGTACTTAAATGACTTGCACTATATCGAAAACGAAATGGATTATTGGATACATGGACTCAATGAACGATACGTGTCGCGTATTGAAAATTACCTTGAGTCTGTATACAGTGACTATTCCCGAAGTTTTAGTCAGGGAACCTTGGGCCATGGTAGTGCCTTCACAAACCCAGCGTCGAACTCAGCGGCTGCTTTATTGCCAGTTCGGCCTTCGGAGCCCCCTTCACACTTTTATGGTGAGCTTGTGATGACCGACGAAGGATGTATGTTATTGTCACAGAAGAATCATGTTTCACAATTTGTAAAATTTATTCGTACTCATCGGGATGAAACCCAATCACCTATGATAATTAAGAAACTCAAGGGATGCCTATGGGCTCTTGGGTTCATTGGATCAACACATTTAGGGTCACCGTTTCTTGAAACTAGTGATGCCGATAATACACCAACTGATGCTGATTCTGAGGATGGCCCAATATCTCCTTCTGTATCCCCACCTTCAGTTGTGGCTGATATCGTGTATTTAGCTGAGAATTCACCAATTGCATCCGTGCGCGGTACGGCATTTTTCGTTCTGGGTCTTATATCGAGCACGATCCTCGGGTTAGAACTCCTTGACGAATTTGGATGGGCGTCATCGTTATTGATCACAGGAGAACCCAATGGGTTGGGTGTGTGCCAGAATATTGATGTTTTATTCAATAATAGTAATAGCAATAATCGTATTCTGGATGAAAAGAGAAAAGGTAATAAGGGTGAAGCCGATACTAGCCTTTTGCCTAAACGTAAGATGTCGGTAGCATCATCAACATCTATGCCATTGATAACGCCTTGGATGCCCATAACGACAGATCCTATAAACAAAAAGATCTTAACAGCATTATCGAATCTATCAAATCAAATCCTGGCTAATGAAGCATCGTTGACTTTGGTCAAATTAGAGGCACGCTATACCGACCGATTCCAAAATGTGGATCTGTTTGTGGAGGTTATGCGTCTTCTGGAGCGATTTCGATACCGCCAACTCATGCGTCGGTTTATCTTTGAGCTGTTTGATGTTAATCGTATCTTGACCAAGATGGTACGGAAATCGCGTGAAAATCGTAAACGGCGTAGTCATAGTGATGTTTAAAAAAAATGCGTATGAGGCGTTATTTGTTTATAGTAGTAGATATGTATTATTATTATTTACAAGTAAGAATATTATATGTATAAGATTATATCTCATTTTCATTAGAAGATGTAAACTTATTTCTTGAAAGCCTCGGCTAAAGCATCTTCAATTTCCTTAATTTCAGGGCTAACGGGGGCATTACGCTGTTCTTCTTCCTTCTTATCACCCCCGAGGGCACGCTTCATCATCCAAGCAAATTCCTTAAGATCCTTAACATCGGTGATCCAAGCCACAGCGAAGATACCGGTAGTGAAACCGGAGATGGCTAAAATACTAGCATGCGATACTGCACTCACGGCTTCCTTGACGAAGTTGAATGTAGGCGGCATATGATTGGCGGCAAATAAGGTAGGTGTGTAGCGACGGGCGATAATACCACGTTGGGTCATACGGGCCGTAATCAAGGTAACGGCCGAGGAACCCAAGAATAAAAGCATCTGTTTGCGGTGACGGGCCGTGATTTCATCGCGAGTCAATTTGACAGGTTCGGACATATTTATTTTTATTAGTATATACAAATAGATATATAGCGATAGTCGAAGGCCCAAATGGGAAAGCGTTGAAATCGCACTTTTGGAGGTTGGGACTTTCAGCGTTGGGATCTTTGGGTTTTCTTACTGCGGATGAGCGATTCTCACTTCGGTCATTTCGGTTCGAAGAGGCAAAACCTTTAGATATATATATAATGCATCCCAAATTACACGAACAGCGTTTCAAGAGTATGTAGATCTTAACGGCGATTTTTTGGCTCATGTTCAGCCGTGGTGCGATGGCTTCGCGTTTGTCACCGGTATGCGGGCTCTGAGCTGATTTCTGAAATTGCTCAACGGCGCGAGATCAGTACAAAATCATCATGAAAATGTTACCTTGGCGACCTTATTATATGTCAATACTAACCTTCTTTCTTTTTAGACTGCGAGGATCTCGTTTTGGCCCTTGAAGAATGCCACGCTCAAAATTTCATCCCTCGTGCGTTCGGTTTATGCAACAATATCAGTGACGATTTAACGCTCTGTCTCCGTCAAGTCCGTAAGGACGCTGCTAAGGAAAATATGATGAAGGCCCGTGAACGTCGTAAGGACCTTGAAAAGCGTTGGAAGGAAATCGATGAAGAAACCTACGGTAAGGATATGTACCTTAAGGAAATCGCAAAGAAGTCCTAAATCAGTCGATAGTCCATTAAAATCACTCATATTGGGTAATGTACTTGTCCTTTCATCCAAAATGCCTCCCCCATTGCTTTCTTTGTTCCCTTTTCGTTCTTTCCTTTTCATTCTTTCCTTTTCATTCTCTATGAATTTTTTTGTCTTCGTGGGTGGCGTCTCGTATGGTACGATATTGTCTCCGGGTTGACAGTTATCGTTGCATTCGATTATTATGTGTTCTTTTTTTCTTTCCTTTCTATCATTATATGTCTTTTCACTCCATGTATTTTCTACTCCCTCAGTCTTGGACGTCTTTTTATATCATATTGTCTCTTTGTATATAGTTCAAAAGAAAAATGTATATTCTTTAATATTTTATTTTTTAATTGGAGGTTTTAGGCCGATTTCGTTCTCCACATATTAATTTCCCAATCTCTCAGCCTCGGCATCAAGACTGACTTTCTAACCTCACATCATTCATAAGCATCCGGGGAAACAAGAAAACCATCATGAACGAGATAACAAGTCGACTAAATACCATCAAAAAGACCTTGAATGGGTTATCTATGCCTTCGTTGTCGACACCATTGCCGAATAATCGAGTTAATCAACTTGATGCATCCTTACTAGACGATGAAATGTTCAGACTATTGCGGGGTCAACTCAGCCATGCCTTCCAGTATGCCCCGCGGTTAATCCGAATTCGCGATACCTACGACGCCGAACTTTCCGTCTTGTTGAAGGCTATTCTATTCAAATTGACCATCTGGGATAATGGTACCACGTACGGTGGCAAACTTCAGAACCTCAAGATGAGTGGTCCGAGATCAAGCCATAATGGTGGTGGTAGTGGTGGTGGTTTAAAGGGTTTACGGGGTCGACTAATGGCGCTAGGTGTGGTAACTGTTCTTGGTGAATACGGTTGGGCTAAATTACATCAATACCTTCGAGCCAAATATGAAGATTTGGATATGTCTCGAGATTACGGTGATGATAATAATAATAATAATATCGAATCAAGGTTGGATCGATTACGCCGATGGATTAAATGGTCAGAATCGGCTAATCGTCTGTATTCATTGTTTTCTTTAATCAACTATTTAATTTTCCTTTACAATGGACGATTTCCCACGGTATTATTGAGAGCACTAAGGGTCAGATTAACCCCCGTTACCAGGGTGACCAACGGAGCGTTAGGTCGCAATGTGTCTTACGAATTCCAAAATCGTCAACTGGTATGGAACACCTTTACGGAATTCTTATTATTTATTTTACCGTTGCTTAATGTGACCCAAATCAGACGGAGCTTTAATCGATTAGTAACATCCGCTGGTAACAATGGTGGTCAGAATGGTGAAGCTAAGCCCAAGGGCGAATTACCCTTTTTACCTCGTAACATCTGCGCTATTTGCTACAAGAACAACTCCGCTCAAGCCACCAATAGTAATACTGGTGGTGGGAGTGGTAACCCGAGTGCTACTGGTACGGGTGGCTCGAATACGGCTAATAACGAAATCACAAACCCATACCAGAGCGTACAATGTGGTTGTATTTACTCTTACGTGTGTATCATGAATGAACTTATCGAGAACGAGGTTCCCTTTTCCACTGATGGTTCAAGGCCTTCGGGTGCTGGCTGGACGTGTTTGAGATGTGGTGAAGCCGTATATAGTATACGTAAATTCGGACGAGTGCGTCGCGACAAAGTCGTGATCCACCCCTCAGTTTTAATTCAGGAGTAGGTAATCTAACAATGTAAATATATATGGGCTATTTTATAAGATATTGTTTTTCTACACGGTTCGTTCACTGGTAATTATAGGCTAATTATGGTAATTATAAATTACGCGAAATTTAAATACTACATGGACTGTCTTAAAAATAATAAATGTGAACTTGTGGCTCCCCATAATAATAATAAAGTTTGGTGTTTTCCACTCTTTTGTAGACATTTGGAAAATTTCAAGCATATATATACCTCTAGTGTGCATATATATATCTACAGAATACTTTCGGATTGCCCATGGTTATTTCGCGAAACAGTAGCCATTTTCATGCATGGAAAACTAAGCTGTAGCCCTGACTGGTTAACATTCCATCATACCAACAAAGCTTATTGCACTTTTATCTTCATTCAGATAAGTTCATCCGCACAGAATATTGGGGGTTTCCAAGATTTATGACACTAAGTGTATATTCAAACGCGGAGATCAGCAATGGTCACTACTGAGAGGGTCAATAAGGTATTCCCAGTTCCAGCCAATGAGTGTTGCGGCTGCTGGTTCACCCGAGTATCCACCAGAGAGACCTGAGTAGGTTTCATGCTCGGGAGAGATAACATTTCACTTGCCAGATGCCCTCTTGGTATGGAATATGGTAGGCATCCATCAAGTGTTACGGTGTATATACGTCTATCAATAATATGTATATATACAGATATATGGATATATATATATATAGATATATGGATATACAGATATATAGATATATATATATATGGATATATCCGTAGTAGATCGACACAGGTCAAACCGCTATCGAGAACGATCCCTGAAAAACTCAGATCAGACTCTGACCGGCTGCGTTAATGCGATGTAGCCACGCAGCCAATCGGGAGACCGGTGGACTCGCGTTCGTGATGCGCCCAGCCCCGAAACGGCTAAAACGAACAAACGCCCAAGCAGGGTCCCCGGGATTCCGCGAGGCGTCCCCATGGCGACCGTTGCCCTGGCAAATCAGCAAAATGGCGCTCCCGTCATATAGCCCATCTGCGCTGCCATCTCCCGTGCCTGATATGCACGTCCCTGCCATCCATGCACAATTTTTTTTGATCTGGCTTGATGTTACGTGCCTGATCTGAACTGATTGGAAAAAGAAATAACGAAAACACGATAAAAAAAATGTCGGGCTTTTTGTTTTAATGGTCATACATGGCTTTCTTTTTTCTTATCATGATTCTGCATCCCTAGCGTTTTTCTCCGGTTCTTTTCTTTCCTTCGTTTCTTCTTTTTTTCTTTTCATACCCTTAATCCTCTTTGTTTCTTATTTATTCATCCCCTTCATATATACATTATCTTTTTCCGCCATATTTAGAATCATGGAGAAAGAAACTGAATGCCAGTACGAGCTCGATGTCTCGTCATCGGTTGATGTCAAGACAGAAAACCTTGGTATGTGGCAGAATGTCAAGGACTCGTTCAAACCCCCTCCTGGCTACATGGAAATCGATACCACAGGTATGACCGATATGGAGAAGGCCGCTCATAGGACAGCTCACTCACCTTTGTCCCGAGAACTTAAAGCGCGTCATTTACAAATGATCGCCATTGGTGGTTCCATTGGTAGTGGTTTATTTGTGGGTTCCGGTGGTTCATTATCAGCCGGTGGTCCTGCTTCCGTCGTTATTGCCTTCGTCCTCATTGGTACAATGTTATTCGCTACCTGTCATGCCTTGGGTGAATTAGCAGTTACATTCCCCGTCTCTGGTTCTTTCGCTACATACTCAACTCGTTTCTTAGATCCCGCATGGGGTTTCGCTATGGGCTGGAATTACGGTATTCAATGGATGTGCGTCTTCCCACTTGAATTAGTAGCCGCCTCTATGACCATTGGCTATTGGGATGTAGAAAACAAATATAATCCTGCCATTTGGGTCTCTATCTTTTGGGTGCTCACTGTAGTAATTAATTTATTTGGTGTCAAGGGTTATGGTGAAGCCGAGTTTGCGTTTTCTATCATGAAGGTTATTGCTGTCGTGGGGTTCATTATTTTAGGTGTTGTTCTCGCATGTGGTGGTGGCCCTCATGGTGGTTATATCGGTGCCCGTTACTGGCATGATCCTGGTGCCTTTGTTGATGGCTTTAAGGGTTTATGTACCGTATTTGTTAATGCTGCCTTTGCCTTCAGTGGTACTGAATTAGTCGGTCTTGTTGCCGCTGAAACTGCCAATCCTAGAAAATCAATCCCTAAGGCCACTAAGCAAGTTTTCTGGAGAATTACTCTCTTCTACATCGTTTCTCTTACTGTAATCGGTTTTTTAGTTCCTAATACTGATCCTAGACTTCTCTCGAAGTCTTCAGTTGATGCTTCTGCCTCCCCCTTCGTTATTGCTATTGTTAATGCCGGTATTAGTGGCTTACCCTCTGTCTTTAATGTCGTCATTCTTATCTCCGTTCTCTCGGTTGGTAACTCCTCCATTTATGGTTGTTCGCGTACACTTGCTGGTCTCGCCGATCAAGGTCAAGCCCCTAAATTCTTAGCCTACATTGACCGTAATGGTCGTCCTATCTGGGGTATTGTTCTTACATCAGCTTTTGGTTTGTTATGTTTCCTTGCCGCTAGTGATGTTCAAGAGGAGGTCTTTAATTGGATGTTGGCCTTATCGGGTCTTTCGTCTATTTTCACCTGGGGTTCCGTATGCCTCTGTCACATTAGATTCCGTCGTGCTATGAATTTACAAGGCCGTAGTCTTGAGGAATTACCCTTTAAGAGTGCCGTTGGTGTTTTGGGTTCTTGGTACGGATTCGTACTGAATGCTTTAGTGCTAGTGGCCAGTTTCTGGGTGGCTGTATGGCCCGCTGGCGATGTTCCCAGTGCCAAGGCTTTTTTTATGTCTTATTTGGCTGCCCCTGTCGCTATCGCTTTCTACATTTTCTGGAAAGTATGGAAGCGCACACCATTATTTATAAGAGCCCGTGATATGGATATCATGACCGGTAGAAGAGAAATCGATTTAGAAGTCCTAAAATTAGAGATTCAAGAAGAAAAGGAAGCCTTAAAGCGCCGCAATATTGCCTACCGTATCTACCGCTACTGGTGTTGATAGAAATACCACATATGTACTAATATTCAGTTTTGTATAGCATTTGTTAATTTAATAATATAATAAGACAATAATATAATATAATCTATTTGTTTAACTACCTTTATTCAATGTTAATAAACTTCTCTCGAATTAGTTTTTTCATAACTTGTTTAATTCAACAAGTAGTATAATCTCTTAAAATACCGTGGCATGAAAAGACACGCACTTATATACCATAAAGTAAAGACCTTAGTAAGTCTATCAGTTATGTTGGCTAATTTCCAGTGCGGAATCAAGAAGTAAGGGGGGTAATTCATAAGAAGCCAATAGAAAGGATATATAGTATACTAAATAAATTTTATTTTTCTTCTTCTCTAAAATATATAATAAACTACAACACTTCACTATATAAACGTGAGCTTCGCTAAGGAGTTATGCACGATTATAGATAAAATAAACATCAAGAAAATATATAAACCATTAATAAGTATAAAAACTTTAAGTGCAGATAGAAGAGCGCGAAAGTAGAGGGAAGAATATGACTTTACGTGAAGAGGTTCGAACAAAAACCCTTATTCCGCCTTTATACTTGATATAAGTAGGATGTGCAACTAAATAGGAAAACACTAATAAAAGAAAAAGAAAAAAATTGCCAATAAGAAAGCAATATGTGCCAAGCGTTTTCAGTAAAGCCAAAACATAGCAGAAACCTCAACCTACCAGCCCGACGAAAAGCCAAAAAAAAGGTCTTGCCCGGATTCGAACCGGGGTTAACGGAATCAAAATCCGTGGTGATAACCAACTACACTACAAAACCAAGTATTTGTTACTTAAATAAGCAACTTGCCTCAAGCCGGAGTCGAACCGACGATCTTAGCATTACTAGTGCTACGCCTTACCAACTTGGCCATCAAGGCGGTAATTGTTGTGTTAGAATTTTGAGTATAATTATTAATTATTAACATTTCATTAAATTGGGTAGATTAGTCAGCGTTTTATTTCTTGATACAAATTCTATTTAAAAAAATCAAATCACCGCACCTACTACATATATCCATTATTAAATTATTAACGTCTAATATTATCATAAACATTAATTGTGAATATGTTTTTATATATATTTACTTATATTAAATTAATAAACTAGATTGAACCAAAAAAACCAACAGTTCCCACCCTAAGTATAAGCAGATTCTTCCGGATAGTAACTAAATAGTGTTGACTGCTTAAGCTATTACGGTGTATTTATTTAATTGTTATTGTTAGCTTTACATTCCTCAAAAACTAGTTTGAATCTGAAGGTCATTAGTCACTTACCCCCTTGTTAATAGGCATAGTTATTTAATCCTGCCCGGATTATTTTTGGTTAATATTTATGTAATAATAGTTTTCACATCCTTTAAATATGCTAGTGGACGCTATTTTGACATCATTCATTTTGTGTTGCAGATGAATACTAAACAGATACGAATACACATTACAGCTGGGATAAAAAGGGAATAACTAATATTAAATGTAATATTCTATAAATAATATAGTATTTATGATGTTAAATTTGAATACTTTATAGTCGAATTACGGGAATCTGAAAATAAATTAATTGTTATAATTTTAAAGTTGTAAAATAGATTCAGCAAAAAAAATACAAATTTGTTTGATATTAAAAGACTGTGTATTAAAACTATAAAACATAATAGAACAGACATTCTCTTTTAAATTATAGCAACTTTACAGCTAATTTAAAATAATATCAAAAATAGTAACTAGCACTTAGTTAACCTTTATAATTGGGGGATATTTGCGCTTAGGCAATAACACAATTGTAAGGTGCGAAACCTAAAGAAGTAGAAAGGTAATGTTAGTTAAGTCAATTTCCATTATATATAGAAAATATTAAGTCTGATTTACTCACTGTTTCTATAGGTGATGACACCGTAATATTCATCCTTAGCAGCATCAGTAGTGATACTGGTAGAGTTGGAATTGTTGGTCGAAGGTTGCATTGTAGGGTACCTGGTAGATAATCAAAGAAGTTATTATTTGATAGCAAAAAGAGAATATTAAAAATATATTCAAATTCAGTAAAACTGTGGATATTTATAGTTTTTCAAGCTTGATATCAGCAAGTTATCTTAAATCATGTAAACGTAAAATTTACCCTCAACTTGTGCTCATTACCACTTCGAATTTCCGTATTGGATCTACTGAATGACTGGCTACCCTTCAATTTTATTTTATTTTGACGATCAGATATTAAACTTTTCCTAATCTGGTTGAGTTGTGATACCCAAAGTTTAGGAAGTTGTCTTATCTTTATCATTTGAGATTCATTGCAGCTAATTACCTGATACGGTGGGGACAATGGCGGGGATTCTCCAATCGGATCTCAATACCCAAATGACTCAATTATTTGTAATATGGGGTTAGCCTCAAATATTATTAAAAGAAAAAAAAGCAGAAATGGAGAGAGATAAACAGGATATTATGCATCTAGAATGAGAACTAACTTATTCTAAAGGAAAAACCAGCATTATTGGAATAACATTATAATTCAAATCAAAGATGTAATACAAACACAAATAGAGTTGTCCTCAGTTCCCGTGGCTTGTTATATTGGCTCAATAACAGTAATGATCAGGATCCTTAAGGGTAAGGATAAACCCCCGAATTGAACTGCACTCCTAACGGCAGCTTAAAAGTGTTTCTTGTCGAGCATACTAGAACACAACCTTTCAAATGGCATCTACAACACGTAAAGGAAACTTGATTCGCAAATTATCAACCATCTGGTAAAATAAAAATGTAAAAAAGAGTAAAAAAGACTGCAGCACCTTATGTTCCCACGTGGTCTCCCACCGTAGTACTTATGAAGGCTCTCATTGGCTTAACTATGATTGATCGGACGGGAAATCGTGCTTTCCAATGGATATGGCCGCAGACATTGTTGAAAGACTCTTTGAGGCTGACACCGAGTCACAAATATCAAGCTCTGAAACGTTTTTTCTTCCTGGTTATCTTGTTTACTTTATTTCCATTCAAGGATATTCTTAGTTGACTCCTACGTATGTGACACTATATTAAGGAGTGCTTCCCTGTACAATTCTCACTGCATCATGTTCTACCCGTTCAGGGCCGAAAACTATAAACAGAGTACGGCGGAATTTACCGTATTTCAGTCAGGATGATAACAAAATTCTGAAAAGCTTATATCCCACTAGAATGATAATTATTCATAGTATACAACTGCCGTTTACCATACTCTGTTCTATATATAAAGGTTATCGTCTCACCGAGGATAACCCCGTCTTATTATTTTTTCAAATCACTGTGGTTTAGATTTTAGGCATAATTATTGTTGTTATTTAAGTAAATCAATGTTATGAAAGTATAGCATGTATATGAAATTCATGTATATAATAAACAAGTGCATTAAAAAAAGGGAGCCATAAACATGAACTAATATAAAAAACCTGAGATCTATAAAACATGAACTAATATACAAAAAGAACTAACCGACTCATTAATATTGAGCGAACCAGCCACCATAAAGTAGCTACTTAAGGAAATAAGGGTCCAATTAGAAACATCTACAAGATGCTGAGTTAATTACCATGATCTGAGATAATAGTCTAGTGGTCTAAAATGAAAGAATAAAACTAGGATTTATGTAACAAGAACAGGAAGCCACTGAATTCTTTTACATCCACAACCCATTATAGTTAGACTCATCAATGCCACCAGCGAAACATGTGTCCATATCTCTTTAGCAAATAGCTACGATCCCCTATCCCCTGATATCCCCTGAAAAGTTCTTTCACAAACCATTACTGCCTACCCGAAGTCATTCTGCCTATAGCAGAGAGATCTGATACCACGATTTTCATATCAGGCTTCTGATATTTTAACCCTGTATTAGTGATAGCGATATTCTTGATTAATCCAAACAGTTGGGGGAGAGATGAACAACTTTATGTACTACCATGTTTTAGCTAGCAGGCACTATTGAGTCCCTTACATGATATGCTCTTACCCAGCCCCGCACCCGAGATAATTTTTGGTGATGATATGTCGATGATCCAATATAAAAAGTCCCAAGATTAGAAAAGACCTGAAAAACGAAAAAGATTGTCGATGACCATAATGTCTCAATTGTGGCCGCCTACTAATATCTTCAAAGGAGATCTTCAGCGGCAGGTTCACCCTGCTATCAGTTTCCAGTCACTTAATCGCCCCAGGAAAGTTTCATGCCGTCGAATTTACAATACTTATATCCATCAAAGAAAGGAGTACTTTCGGACCGAAGCGCTTCCGCTTCAGCCATAATTGCACTAAAATCTCGTCCTAGAATAACTAAATACCCCCAATCTACTGCACTTTCGTGATTATATAAATAAAGTAGCATCATAGCATACAGCGTCCCAGTTATTAACCTCTTCCCCTAGTTGCAGTTCATACATTCCACTATGGGCCTGGTATACCTCTTCCATCATATCACACCATTCATATCTCATTGTTCCTTCTCTAACTCGGTTTCTTTCCGCATCCGATTTTCGTGCATCAGCTCTTTTATTTTTTCAAAAAGCTTCCATTCCATTTCCTCATTCCATATTCTACGTTTATAGGCCTCAAAAAGTTATGTCATTATTGGCCGAGGGTCCGAGAGAGAGGGAGAAGAGAGTGGGGGATAAATGGTTCATGTTACCTAGGATAAATTAATAAACGAAATTCAACCAAAAAAACAAAAACCGGCAGAAAAGTTAAGATTCCAATCGCCAACAGAGATTTAACAACAAATAGCCAAGAATAACCGGCAACGGAAATTCCCGGATACAATTCCTATCAAACTTAGCCAGTTTTCAAAAACATTACAATAATACTAATTAGTTCCCTAATAGAGAATTCAGGAACTACAGTTACAATTCAAAGCCTAGCTAGCTCAATCGGTAGAGCGTGTGACTCTTAAAATCTTCAAATGAAGAATTATAGTCATCACAAGGTTGGGGGTTCGACCCCCCCGTTGGGCTTCAATGTTTTCTAACCTGATATTAACATTCAAAAAATCTTTTTCTGTTTTATATATTTTTTCCCTGTTGAGATTTGTGATTCAAATAAGTATAGATTAGTATATTATATTAATGATACTAGTTTTCATCATAAAAGTATTTGCATAGAGACTCGTCAACACATTGAAAAAAAATCGAAAAGGAATTGTGAGCGGAGTAAAGAAGACTGATATTTTCAGGCTGTCAACACAATGTACTTATCTCACATTGTGTTCAGCATTAAAGCATCACAGATATTATTATAGTAGAAGTCGTAGAGATAAAGATTGAGTTTTTGTGTGTCGTTTTTTAACTAGGTTTAATAGTGAAAATCAGAGTGTAAAAACTTCTAATTAGTACTACATGGTTTATGGTAATATTATACTTTAGTAACCTAAAATTGGGTATATTCAGTGGGTATTCTGTTTTTGCGTTATTTACTTATTAATTTAATTATCCATTCCTCATCGGTACATTTCTTTAATGGTAAGTTTTGTTTGTAGCAATGATCATATCAACTCGAGCAGATAAAATGAGTAAAAAAATAAGCAAGTTGTTGATACTGCTTCTTTCTCAAAGAGAGAATAAGGGTGCCAAGGATGGTAGTCAAAATCAGCCGTTCCACAGAGAAAGTACCAAAGAGATGGTCTAGAATTTTGGGCACATCGGTGAAATACCACAATTGATACAAGTAGTTTGGCCCCGCCAGGGATAGGTGGGATCAGATGTGAAATAGCGCTTGTAACGCCAATCTCTCAGAGCGATAAACTGAAAGGCGTCCGTTAATAAGAGATGTGACATGATGGACTGGTATCGCAATTTCCATCTACCTACATATTCTGCTGGTTGAATCCCTGGGTATTTATTGCTCCAGCGTCTGGAAATATAGATGGGGGTGTTGTTTATGATGGTGTGATAGAGTTTTCCATTTGCTTAGTTTCCGTTCATTTATTAGTTAAAACCAGTCGTTTTTTTTAAATATTTGTTTTTTTTTTTTTACCTCCAGTATACGAGTGCAGACTAAAGTAGATTACCATAGGTTTTTATACCTTGTCTGCGGCCATATCCATTGGAAAGCACGATTTCCCGTCCGATCAATCATAGTTAAGCCAATGAGAGCCTTCATAAGTACTACGGTGGGAGACCACGTGGGAACATAAGGTGCTGCAGTCTTTTTAAATCTTTATTGTTTTTTTTTTGAAATAAAAATACAACACTTGATGTTGATATTTTTGTTTTTCCTTGTGCACTTCACTTTGTATAATATGATGATAATGCAGTGGATTTTACTTATTGGATCTAACCTAATCTTGAGTAACTATCGAATATCCCAATTCATGATGGGTTAGGGTGTAATGTAGCGGACTTTGTGTAAAGGCGGAGATGACCATTGCTATTTGCTAACAAGACATACAAGTGGATAAGATTAGATTAGCCCTTTTTTCCTTTCTTTTTCTCTTTTCGAAGCAGTAAAGTGATGAGGTGGTTTTAGGGCTTGCCTAGTTGTCGGTAATCATGATTTAGGTGATGATAGAGTAATGCTGGTGTGGCAACTACCTGGGCACTCATCCGAATAAATAATACCACAAATAACGAGAAGTACTGAGGAGTAAGTACCAATAGCAGTTTAATGTGTATAGCCAAAAACAAAAGCTTAGAGGGTGTATTACAGAATTGAGCTTTTTGAAATGGAGATTAAATAAATATGATTAATTATTAATTACGACTAATATTAATGATATACAAAAAGAAAGCCCAATCGTTCGCATTTAATAAATGAAAGACGTATGTAAATCATCAGAAGTATATAATAGACTAATAAGCAAACACCAGAAGACTAAATATAACAAGATTTTACATCAAAAATTTTGGACCTAGCCCACGGGAAAATAAAGTTTTTCTTATTTTTTATCTATTTGTTTTAACTGCCAAATATTTTCAATTTGTTCATATCGAATTTTTCTTTTTTTTCTTACTTTCTTTCTTTCTTTCTTGCAGAAACTAAACCACTTACAATAAGTAGTTAGCAACGGCAATGGCAGCACCACCCATAACGAAAGCACCGACAACAGCTCTGGAGTTAGCATCACCGGTGAAGGCAGAAACAGAGGGATTGAGAGACTCGGAAGCAGCAGCAGGGCTAGAGGAAGCAGCAGCAGGGCCAGAAGAAGCAGCGGCAGGGCTAGAGGAAGCAGCGGCAGGGCTAGAGGAAGCAGCGGCAGGGCTAGAGGAAGCCTCGGGAGATTCAGAAGAAGCTTCGGGAGATTCAGAAGAAGGCTCCTCGGCACCAGCTGTACCAGCTGTACCTGCCGTGCCTGCCGTACCAGCTGTACCCTCTGTACCAGTACCAGTAGTGCCGCCGGTTCCCAAGGCTTCATCCACAATATCCTCAATTTGAGCGAATATATCGGAACCGAGATTCATAATGGAAGTGACAGCAGCATTGACTGAATCATCTGAGGGAAGGGCGTCAATTTGGGAGGTAATAAGGGCCAATACATCAGCCAAGTTAGATTCAACGTTAGTCAAGGCTTGATCAAGATCGTAGTTGGTACCCGAGGCAGAAATCATGGAATCAACAGTAGAGAAATCATCGGAATCAGTGAAAGCAGCGAAAGAAGAAAGGGCTTCTTGCGCAAGTTCAACCAGGTTACTGGAATTAATACCACCAACAACAACGGACACGGCGGAGTTAATAATATTAGCGATATCAGTATTAGCGGTGATGGCAGCTAAAACGGAGGAGATTTCAGCCGAGGCCTGAGAGGAAGGAACATCAGAAACACGGGCGTCGACAATGCCCTGAGAGATATCACTGACAATAGAGGCCACGATATCGGTTTGAGCTGAGGCAGCGGAAATGATGGCGGCGGTGAGGACCAATCTGGAAGCTTGAGACTTGATTTGCATTTCGAAGGATATGTGTGGAGAAGATTAGAATATAATAATATACTAAGGAATGAAGAAAGGGGGGAAAGGGAAAAAGAAAGAAATGAAAAGAGGAAGAGGAAGGGGGAGTGAAAAACCTATATATATATATATGTGTGTGTGTATGTATGGGCAAAAAAATAAAATAAAATAACGGCCTCAAGAGCTTGCTTGCGAGGGATATGGCAATGGCAATAATAATAATCGTAATCATAATAATATTAATCATATTCATAATCATAATCGTAATAATATCCAGCGCAAACACAAATACGGCTCGAGATGGAAATACGTAAATAAGAATCAGAATGAGGCCACTGAGCGCCGCAGCGAGTGGCGGCGCTGGGCGACGCACGATGCGCAGAAAAACGCAGCAAATGCGGGCATACGAAAAACCAGCGCTGGGCGGCAACACTGGACAATCCCCTCACCGACGCTCAGGCTGCGGTTGGCGCCGGTGGAGGTGCAGGCTATGCACGCCCAGGTGGTAGTAGCCAGAGCGCCCGCCATTGTGCCAGTTCAACCCCACGATCTTACGGGGCCACTGCGCTGCCGCCCTCTGCGCAGCAGATAGCTGTAGCCGTACCGGTCTTGTTTTATTTCCTCAGATCTCCGTGTGTTGTTCGGGGCGTTCCATATATTCACTTGCTTCCATTTAATCCATCCATTGCAATTCATTCAGCTCATTGAATTCCCATTTGCTGAATGGCGCATATATTAGTCTTTAGTTTCCAACGACGGGATATATGCACGGTTTAAGGTTCAGGCCAGTGGTGTGTACACGACTACCCCTACGCTTACGATTACGATTATCACTACAATTACGATTACGACTATGATTGCCACTGCCACTGCCACTCTGGTCCCCCCCACACCCGATTGCGTAATTAATAATAGCTTCCTGGCCGTGATTTGGGGGTTTCTTGCTCTCTCAGATCCCATATCGGCCCCATTTCGACATCTTGGCGTTCAGATGCGCTCCGTTTCTGGGGTAATATCTCCAATGGCAGGCACTAATTTTTTTTATATGCTCATTATCATTACCTTGTCATCCTTGCTACGGCCGCTTCGGCTCATCATTTCACTACTTGACTGTTTAACTACTTGTCTGCTTAAGTACTTCATTGCTTCACGTTCACTTTCGGTTGCTTTACTATTATTATTATTATTATTATTATTATTATGATTATTATTACTCTGCCGTGAACCCCCGGGATTGCCTCATCTGTACCTTATGACGCCCATCCTTTTGATCCTCGTAGTCCTGGTCTTGGGCTTAGTTTTAACCTGTGGTGTATCTATTTTTATCTCTAGTGGGCTAGCGGCCCTGCGCCATCTGGATGCGCTGGTAGTCTGCGTGTCTTATCGGATCTTTCTCTCATAGAAGACCCCTTATCGTCATCTGGTGTCTGCATGAGACTCCCGCTCTGGTGTATATATATGCATACCTTACCTCACTATATTTTATCTAGCTCAAATAGTTGATTGCTTGATTTCCTCTTAAACTTAAAACTATCCCCAAGCCAAAAGTGGTCAAAAGTGAATGCCACCCCCTCCCTCAGGGATGAAACTACACTTTATTATTATATACATATTTGATACCAAATCTATTTTTAACCCCCCCTTACGCCAACCTGTTAAGCAGTCTAAAACACTGATCTTGTGTATCCTACCGTTTTCTTTCTTTTATTTTCCCTCCATTAAAGTTATTAATTACTACTGAGCCTTGTATGAGGACCTCAAATCAGTTTATTGGTTTCACAGTTAATTGATTTCCTCAGTTTCAGATTTCATGACGATTTATAATTAGAATTTTAAAATTTTCAATTTGAATAATTAGTTTAATTATCAAAGTAGAGGAAATTAAACTAATTATTCTACTAATTAACAGTTACCTTATTATTCCTTACTTATAATTTAGTTGGCATTGTTGTCGAAGTATGAATAACCATACGACCTGAAACTTTAGTGATATTGGTTGTATTATGTCTAGAGTACTTATATGTCTGTAGTACAAGTTATAACGCATCACACGACTGCTTGCTTACGGGATTGATCAATACCTTGATCTGTTCATTAAGTATTTCTGAAAGTAACTATCAACTTAAGAGAAAACGACTCTTACGAGCTTACCTATATAATATTCTGATAATAATACTATATTCAGATTCAAAAAAAAAAAAAAGAAAAACCAAGTTTAAATGAACTTGTTAAACCACAAATTCTTGTATGATCACCAAATGGTTTGTAGTAAAAAGATTTTGATATTATGAGGCTGTCTACACAATGTTCTTGCCCCACATTGTGTTCGCAATAAAAGCTTTGGAAGTGTAAGATACCCACAAATCAGGTTGGTTCGCACAGTACCCCCCTGAAGCCGGTTTGTGGTTAATATTTTCGGGCTTGAGAAATGAGGGTCAATAAAACTGCTATTGATATTGTGGGGCGCTTTCAGGATATGTATATATGCGCCTTGGTTGGGACAATGGTGCAGCCGGATATTACCCAATGGGGAGCACTGCAAAAAAACGAGATGAGGGTATCCAGATTTATGAGAGAGTTGAATAACATTAGATAGAATAGAGATGGATATTATACAATTCAAGCGACGGGATGGTATTTGACCGATATAGAAGAGACTCGTGTATCTTGGGGGGAAAAAACGAAGGGAATCTTTGACTATCTCACCGGATCTTTCGAACCCACTAAATTTTGATAGTGTCGCAGATCAGATAAATATAAACACTAGTTATTTATCCCTGATGATTGGTTATTTGAGTTTTAATTCTATAGTTAAATAATCAACTATATGTGGACTTTAAATACAGCTATTCTATTACCCATTATGCTTTTCTGCGTTATTTAACTTGCCTCCTACTCATATACCTGGTGGAATTCCTCCCCCAACCCTTGTGAACAGTATTCAAGCTAGTCTTATATGCAACATAACATTAATAATTTTAGGTTTGATTGACTTAAGGCTTAGTAATCCACTTGGAGATTATTTCTAGAATATAGAATGCTGGTTTTTAAACTCGGCTTCCTGGCCCCTTCGGTTCCTCGCCCCCTTTAAATAGCCTCATTCAATCATCATACATGCCAGGATGAGGTAGCCAATTTTATTCTATACCGTAAACCCCGCAATAAAGGTCAAAAAGGCTCCAACTAACGCCCTGGTGTTATATTTATATTTGCCACTTGACACTAATGGTATGGCTTAATTTGATCAACAAAAATATAATTTATACTTCAAGCACGAGGGTACCCAACTGATGTATCATATCTATATAAGTCAGACTATAAACTGCGTTAACCACTCCCCCTGCCTAAATGTTTTTGAAAGGGGTTGGTATTTCAGGGGATATACGGAGGCGGGCATTCATCAGGCATTCGTCCAGTCATCTAATCATCTATAAAGCCGTGTGGGCATCCGCGACGGTCTTCCTGGCTCGTCCGCTGCCCGCTGGAATCGTTTAATATGGCCTCCTCGACGGGTTGTGAGCCGCCGGTTCTTAGATGCGGCCAGCCCATTACTATATAGTGGGAAGATAGCTGCTATATCTCGCCACAGCCGCCGTGGCTGTCTGGGTCTTGAACGGGTCCGGTAATAAAGGCTCCGATCACACGCTGCGAGGGTCTCATCTGATCTGGCACCCGGACCCCAACGCTTTGCAAAATTATCATCAGTTTCACCCCGTTTCACAATCTCACTAGCCTTTGACTTGAGCTTTTATTAGATTGAAAGGGCCTTTAGTCTGTCTATATTATTGCTGCTGTTGTTATTATATTATATATATATATATATTCAGTCCGTCCTTATTCTCTTTATTCCTTCCTTTCGCTTATCTGCCGCTATCGTTTTCAATATGACCCAATCTACCGCACCTACCACCACCACTACCGCCACCACTACCATGTCCTTATGTGACGATTACGCTGAGACAGATATCGTCGATATAAATTCGCCACCTATTTACTATAGTCGAGCCCATGCATTGCCCTTAACCTGGCGACAAATCCGTACCATCATCAATAATAACCATATCCAGTATTTCGGCCGTACCCCTACCGAACGAGCCAAATACGAAGCGCATAAAATTCGAGTCCGGGAGACCTACCCGAGACCGGATGATCCAGCCAGTTTATCCGACGTCAACCCACTGGCCCGATACCTTATTGACCAACAGTTACATTGGCCCTTGACTTGTCTGAACGCCCCCACGGCTCCCGCCCCTAATGTTGCCAACGTACTGAAAAGCGCCAAAATTCTCGATAACGCCTTTCAATATCGTTTTGTAGATGGCATCACCCATTTATGTGTTTGGTCGCAATTACGTCTACAAACTACCGCTCAGACGGTCCCCGGTCAAGATTTATCTACGGCTGATTTGACCCCCGAGGTTAAAGCCGAGTTGGAAGTCTGGATGAAGGCCTTTTTCTCCAAATACTTAGATATCGATCCTAGAGATATCTGTTGGTTTAAAAACTGGGCCGGCTTGCAGAGTGTGGGTGTCATTGAGCATTTCCATGTGTTGTTGAGGGGCGCCGATCGTAAAAAGATTGATAATTTGTTGCAGAATCAAGAAATGTACTTTGTAGAGTTTGGTACTAAACCATTATTATCCCAGTGATTTAATTCAAAAAACGAATTCTATACTGGGGGTGGGGGGTGTGTTAATGTTGCATTTCTTACGTTTCTTGTCCTGCTAATCTGGTTTGTCTTATGTATATAAATATCCGTCATAACATCTTTTGCATTACTTAGATTGCTAAATAAAATAGATTACATCTAAAAAAAATATCATACAAAATTTATCCGGTAAGTTGAGTTCCTTTGCCCTTTCAGAGCCGTAAAATATATATATATAAATATATATGATTATAAAAATAAATGGAAAATCTATAGCACTGAATGGAAGTAAATACTAGATACTGGCCAGGAATATCCGAGTGACACTTATGTTCTTCACTTTCTCAATCACATTTCAAACTTAATTTTATCCGCTTATAACACTAATATTGCTCAATTCTCACAGTATTTCCATGCTAATCCTGAAGTAACTGAATTGTATAAAATATATTCTGATTTGGAGGACAAATATGAATTTTACGAGATATGTTTTGGAAAGAAACATTTATATTTGTTTAAAATTGACTAATCTCATATATACGCTATAAGCGTGTATCATTGGAGTATCTTCATAGATATGAAAACACAGAAAAGGGTGATATTTTCGGTAATTTTAAAAAGTGGGTGATGATATCACTTCGCCAGTCTGTAGTGTATATAATTATTCTTTTCAAATTAAGGCGCTTTGGCCGAGTGGTTAAGGCGAAAGATTAGAAATCTTTTGGGCTCTGCCCGCGCAGGTTCGAGTCCTGCAGGCGTCGTTATATTTTTTTCTTTCCTCAGTTGTGAGGAAAGTTCCTTAAAAAGTTCTGTGAGAAAAGCCTTTTTCAGCTATTACGACGATACCACAATAATATTTTATTCATCCACATGTTTCTCTCAAGATCTATTTATCTTGTTTCTTCGTTGTGTTATTTCCTCTATCGTTGCTGAGAAGTAGGTCCCTTTATGTCCCTATATTTTGTGCAATTAGGTTTTTAACCCCAGCTCTATGACCGTTTTCCGGATCGTTTTATGTGACTCGGTTTTCCATTCAATTCACCTAGCCAATGATGAAAAAAAAGTATCTGCACGGTCTCTTTCATTCCCATTTTTAAAACTATCTCATGGTATTCTTTTAAAAAATAAATGGTCCTACCTGGGGTTAAAATCGCATAGATTCTAAAAACGAATTGTTTGTTACACCGCCACCTCATTTACCCAATATAAGCCTAAGGAAAACAGTAAACACAATGAAAAAAATAAATAATGAAAAAAACAATTCTCCTGGGGGCGAGTCGAACGCCCGATCTCAGGATATATGTAACAATTACAGTCCCGCGCCTTAGCCAGCTTGGCCACCAGGAGAATAGAAGCTTCCTTGCCAGGGGTCGAACCTGGAATCTTTCGGTAGTGACTAATTAACACACGTTGAACGTACGCTTCTGAGACAGAAATCGTAGCCGAACGCCTTGCCATTGGGCCACAAGGAACAAGCTTTTGTTTTCCAGAATCTTTTGTTGGTTATTTACCTGGACTCTAATTGCTAAAAAAAACGTTTTAGGATTTTTATATTCTAATTCTCCTTTTTTTCAAGATATCTCTATATTAAGTTTATTTTCTATTCCATTTTTTAATCTTTCTTGTTAATTAGTAAAAATAAGTCCATATTAACTAATACAATTTCTATTTTTTTAAAAGAAAAAGAGGCATATTTCAGGACATAATTTTGAACTAAAAAATGAATTATTTAATAACCTCTTGATAATATATATACATATGCATAAATTTTATTAAATTGTCATAGTTTGGTTTTTCTCTATTCTTTTCTTTTGTATTTGATTTTCGTTATTTTTATGAATCTCCTAAGTTTTTAAAACAAATTTCATTAAAAAAATAGTATGAGCCTCTCAATTATATTTTCAAATAAGAAAGTAAATTTGGGAAATAATTAATATTGATTAATTCCAGTGCCAAAGGTTTTGATCAGAAAAATAAAGTTTCTTGTATCAATAACTTACCTGAGCTAATTCTGGTTTACGCTTCAGAGGCTCCTAGTGGCAAGTGTTAATGACATTATTCCTAATAATATTCCATCAGTGGCATAGCTACGCATTTTTTATAGGAAAAAGAACAATTAGCCACTCTATTTACAAATATATGCATCAGTTATTACGTGATCTAAGGGATGAAGTATACTAGGATTCACTAGTGGTATTGATGTACGTTACATGGAGGAATTTTACCCACAGCACTCGGCCTTCATGCCTTTTTTCTTTTTTTCTGCTTCAACCCCTAGTAATATAACCAATTATTGGCTCACTTCCAAAAAAGGATCTTCTATCTGCAATTAATTGTGTTTTAATTACTATTTTACCAGATCCCTTTGATAACTCCGATTTACCTTTCGGCAATTGTGTGCCGACTGAGTGCGGCTTGTTAGCCGCGTTTAAAATGCTGCCGTCTCTGGGACAACTTATACATTACTTTCCCCCGCGCGATCCAACCGATGAGCTTCCTTCCTTTCTTGAAAGGGGCATATCAGCCTTAATTAATTCATATTGTGAAAGAAAAACCACTAAAGCAGTGAGTATTTGGTTACTGTTTTGGAGGATATAGGCTTGGGATATATAGGCAGCTTGGCATTCACTATTGTTTTTATTCTTAGCTCTAATCGATCGTGGACTGGGAGCCTAACACATTCCCCTACGTATTAATAATACAGTATTCTTTGCTTACCGTCAACTGAAAAATATCAATTATAGTTATCTCATAAAGGCGGGCTAGCTTTTATAAACCATAACGATAATAAAATATTTCGGTATTTTATAATTCAGTTAACGTCATGAGTCAAGTCAATGACTTTTATCTTTCGCCTGAAGATGCAGCCCTGCAAGTAGTGGCCACCGCGATCAAAAAGAAACATCTCAGGACCGAGACCCTAGTTATCAACTCCCTTCTAGGCGGAATCTTTTTATCAGTGAGTGGAATGTTATCTCTGAGTGTCCAAGCAGGATGTAGACTTATCTTACAGGATAACCCCTTCATAGTACATCTGTTACAAGGGCTAATGTTTACGCCTGGACTGGTTTTCATCATAATGATGGGTGTGGACTTGTTTAATTCTAATATTTTATTTTTTACAGTGGCAACCCTACACAGGAAGACATCAATTTGGGCTTTGCTAAAGTCTTGGATTATCTCGTTAATCTTTAACCTCGCGGGTTGCCTAATTCAAGTCTACATCGTTAATCATTTAGGTGGATTAACGGGGACAACAGAATATATCGAAGCATCAATTGAAATTGCTACTGAAAAAGTGTTAACCCCTAATTGGGGTCAAATCTTTATGCGTGGTCTTGCTTCAAACTTTTTGGTGTGTCTTGCCATCTATCTTCAAGTAATGAGTCGGCCTTTCATTGCTAAGGTTGTGGCTATTACGCTACCCATTTTTTCGTTTGTGGTCTCGGGTTACGACCATGTAGTGGCAGACATGTTTTTCGTTCCAGCTGGCATGATAAATGGTGCCCCAGTGAGCGTCGGTCTCTACATTTATAAGAGTCTTATCCCGGTAACTCTGGGTAACATTGTAGGTGGTGTTATTTTCTCCGTCTCAGTGCCCTGGTACCTTCACATTTATATTGCCAATAAGTCTAAGAACAACGCAATACCCTTGTTCACTAATGATAGACACTATGCCAAGGATATCGAGGTTGTTGAGGCTTTGCCAGATATTGGTATGACTCAAAATTCACCAACCGAAGCTGTACATAATATCACTAGATCCTTAAGTCGACAATTTTCTAGATCATCCAGAGAACCATCACCTCCCCCCCCAGTTATCATGAGTATCCCGGGGTTCAACCTCAACTACCCTAACTCCTTACATAATAGCGGATGTAATTTACATACACGACCAGGATATGCTACATCAAATCCTGCGCGTGAAGAACAGAGAATGGAAATGCATGAATTAAATAACGTGGCACCCGGTTTCCTTTCCCCGGTGTACTCAGCATCTGGTACGACCACACCCGGAGAAGTTTTGCCTTTTCAAAAAGAATCAGAGACGTCAACTGACCCTTCTACTAAAGGAAATGGTAGCGCATCTGTAAATAATATATAGACCTAATAAAAATGTTATGTAAGTTTATTTAAAGAGAAATAATTATCTATCAGTTACGTATAGATGGGTGAAAACGTATGTATTACAAAGAAGGGATTTTCTATCAAGAAAATAAGAGAGACCTACGAATGATTTATTCGTCATCGCTTTCTTCCTCGGAAGAATCCGATTCGGCATTTTGTAACCAATCGATCCATTTAGCCAGCAGTTCTTTTGTTTTCTCATTACCGGCCTTAGCAGCATCACTCATCCACCATTTGTTAATAACCTCTTCCTCAACGACATCATTATCGTACAAGGCCATAACAGTGTACATCAAAGCCTTGGAAGCATTAGCGGGGGGTCTAGAACTACTATCTTCAAGAACAATTTGCAGTAAATCTTCTTGATCATCTCTATCAAAGACTTGACGAGAGAATAATGGATACCATCTATTATGAACTTTATTAACGGCACTCTTAACATCAAGAGTATCAGTATTAACCAATCGGAAAATATGATCATGTAGTGTAGTAATTGTAGCCAAACGAACTTCATGATATGTGACGTTCATGGCCATACGTAAAGTATTAAGTTCCAAAGCGGCAATATCAAGGTCATGATTTTCGAGAATGGCACGATCAAGCGATAACTGAGCTTCACGCATAAAATCTTCTTCTTCATCTTCTTGGTCCGAAAGATCAGAGGCAGCAGTGTTAACACTGGTAGTACTGTGCCTTCTTCTGGACCTCTTACGAGGCTGACTGAGCGAGGCAATGGAAGCATCCGACATATTTAATTGGTAGAAATTATTAACCAAACTATTCAAAGCACCCTTATTGTAACCGCCAGCGGAATCACCATCTTCTTCATCATCCTCATCAGATTCGATATCAGTTTCATGATATACGATACCCTTACCGTCCAAGCCAACCAATCTCTTACTGCTTTCTTCATCTTCATCTTGTTCATCAACGTAGTCTTCATTAATGGTAAGTTTGGCATCGACAGGGATGGTTTGACCCTTACCGACAACAACACCAAAGGAGACAATAGCACCAGATTGCAAGACAGCACCTTGCTTGATGATAGCATTACTAGAGACAATAGAATTCTTAATAATAACATTGTCCTCAATAGTAACATTATCCCAAATATAAGAACCTTCAATAACAACGTTGTTACCGATGGTACACTTTCGACCAATGGTGGAGAAATCTACCTTAGTGCCATCACCAACAAAGGTGTCTTTACCAATAACGGTAGCTGACTTAATCATACAAGATTGCGCCAAGACAACGTCATCTTCTTTGTAGATATGACCACTTTGGTAACCGTAAGTTTGAGAATCAAGTAAATTACTGTCAGGGCAAATAGGGTATGTGTAACGCGAGATAATATCTCTACTGATTGCATCATAGGTTTGGAAGTTTTCAACACGCGAGGCATAACTGTCATTGACAATATGGGTGTAGATAGTCTTACCTAAAAGGTCAGAAGTCAAAATACCACGAACAAAATCCCTTCTTAAGTTATCGTAATCGAAATTTTCTTGGAAAAGAGCAGGAATATCGGCAGAACAAATATCGATATGACAATCAATCAAATCATTACGGACGGAAATATCTTCGAATTCGTCTAATAACTCAGGATCGATGGTAATTTGAGGGGTAGAATCAATAGTGATTTCTTCATAACGAATACATCTATTAGTAGCTTCGTCAAGAATGAAAACACCGGGGTCAATCTTCGATCTAGTACGATGCAAGGAGCTGGCTTCTCTTAGAACCATAGTCATAATCGAATGTTTATCCTTAACCTTTCTCTCTCTGTGAGCTTGAAGAACCTTATCAAACTGAATGTTGGTCACAACATCACCACTAATAAGCAAGAAGTCGTTCTTAATTAAACCCTTAGTATCGATGTCACGCATGGCATCACCCACTGACATACTTTCAGGAGACATAACGGTTTGAACGGTGAAGGGAGACCAGGGTCTACTCCATTTAGAGTTTTTGATGTATTCCTCAATCTGATCACCGTGAGAACAGCAAACGATGTAAACTTCGTCAACACCAGCGGTAGCTAAGAACTCAAGAGTATATTCAATCAATGGCGCATTAACAAGTGGTAAGAGACATCGAGGCTTATCCAAAGTCATAGGACGGAAACGGTTTTGGTACGAATCGGTCAAGACCACGGCTTGGAATTTGGTCTCCTCCTCAAATTCAGCGGTAGCACTGCCCTTTCTATCCTTTTTGTTTTCCTTCTTGGGGGGCATTATTAATTAACAATTCACTTATTTGTGGTGGATTAACCAAGCCGAGATTCGTTAACTGTTGATTTATGCACGGTCTCATATTTTTTTTCTCTGGCTGTCTCTCCCCCCAAATCGCATGACTAAGCAGCAGGTATCAGGGTAATCAACCAGCACAACCTCCACCATAATTTAATTAAAATATACAGATTTATTGGTTATTACAAAAACTTCGGACATACATTATATAGACCAAGGAACTCAAACACATAACTGTGCTAATTCTTGTGTAGTGGCGTGGAGCATGTTAGTCAACAGCGTTTTGGTATTTTCTACCAAATGATTCTCAGCAACGAGAAGATCCTTCAATCTATCGATTTTATCCTGGGTAAGTCTTAAAGACCCAACACTGTTCATATCTTCTCCGGGAATATTGTTATTATGGTTACTACCTTCAAGTATGTTGTTAGCCTTATTAAGCATAGCCTTGCCTTGTTCAAGGGCCGCCTCAACGCGGGCCTGCAAGCCTCTCTTGTCGTTCAACTTAGTTTGCACACGGTTGACTTCCTCAAACCATTTCTTTTCATTTTCACTTAAGGGCAAGGCATATTTACTTCTTAATTGACCCAGTAAATCATCGGCACGTTTAGATAATAATCGTTGCCGATCTAACGCAGCCTCAATGAGTTGGAACTGGTTATTTCGACTGGCTAAATCCTTTAATTTATCTTCAAATTCCTTAACCTTCTTTATTTGTCGACGGTACTCTGTAAGCTGTAAGACCATACGTTTATGCATCCAGAAACTAGCTTTATGAACTGTAGTAATTTGTTCACTGTAGAAATTCGCTATTGTCGAAAACTGGTTCAGCGAAGGACCGTCTTGTTTCATAGTCTGATTGAGGGGGATGGTTCCTAAAAGTGGCTGAGGAGGACTGGTCTTCACATTAGATAATAACTTTTCCACATCAACGTAGGGCTTGGATAAGAGCGATTCATAGCTAACTGATTTAACAGTTTCAACATCTTTATCATTAATGGAAACGTTAGCTCTATTGAAAATGCGCGATTCATCCAAGGCTACTGCCAAAGAGGCGTCCTTTCCATCATAAGTTAACAAATAAGGTAGACCCGATTTATCAGTAATGACGGCACGACCAGTGAATCCACGAGGTGATTTACTGACCTCTAATACCGAAGACTCAATACCTGATTGTAAAATGGACTCCACTTTATCTAAATCGCCTTGATTAATGGCATCTGAGAAGGGTACAGCCCATGAGGCGAAATCAACCCTATATATTGATGTTTCATCCACAACAAAGAAGCAAAAGGGAATTTGAGCGGATTGGTAAATAAAGCTAGTTTGAAGGGGAAGCTGACTATTTTCAACAAGGGATAAGATCTCCACGATTGGCTCATCGGAATCATAACGGTCCGCAATGGCATCTTCAGCGAAATATGTAACGGTGGAATTCTCACATAGTAAAGTTGCAATCATGCCGTTAGAGTATGCAACTATTAAACCAGGCATGGGTCCAATATCAATACTGACAAAATCAAGGGCATCACCCTCATATAATTCTTCAGGGAATGGGCTGATAGTATAGGGACCAGCGGGCACGATATTAGAAAAGAGCACGGGTTTCTTGATAATAAGCAGCTCATTGGCAACTGAGGAATCGGTCAAGGAAAACCGGGTCTCGGTAATAGCTAACGGGATTTGATTCCAGATACTAGATACCCAATCAAGTTGTCGCAAGTATCGACGTCTTAAAGTGTTGTTATTATTATTGGTATCGGTATTCGGTTTTCGAGCTTCTTGTTCCATGGAAACGGCGAAATCAAACATTTGTTCGATGGTTTCTCGCGATAAAACAGCTTGACTGGGGATCCAAGGACATAATGAGTATAAATCACCATCAGACGATAAAACGTACAGGGTAATAAGACCCATGACATCGGATGACGCACCAAAGACTATAGAAATAGGATCAATGATGGTATTAGTACTGAATGAAGCGTTAGCACCGCCGCTACCCAAAGTGGTCAAGTCCAATGTAAATTCTGGTTGTTCATAACTAATGCAAAGATCAAACGAACGAATGATAGCATCTGACGTTAATGTAACCAAGTTAGAATCGTATCTACCCGTTGGGTTCCAAATGACCTTCCTCAACTGAGTGCAAGTGGTATCTGATAAGAAATAACCCCCTACCTTACGGACTTTGACCGGAATTAAGGATCCCGAAGATACTATAGTATAATGAGATGGTAATACACAGGAGACGATTTCGGTCAGACCAATAATGGCCAACATGGTACCAGTTTGATTGATTTCTAGGGCTTCAATGGCAAATTTTACCAAACTCAAGTCCAGTAATTTGTAAGCCTGATCCTTGGCACCAATTTCAGCCCATCTAACTGAAGTACCATCGGTGATAAACAATTCATTGCCTCTAGTAGCTAATTTATTACTTTTAGAGAATCGTCCTGACTTTTGTCCGGCGTTGGCCAGCAGTCCGTCGTCACCCAGGGAAAACACGCTATTGGCTGTGATTTGGTCAATGAATAAAGAATTAGACATAACAGTGATCCAAGATATTAGAGAGGGCGCGTGTGTTAGCCGTGAGTGTAATTGATGAATAAAATAACGGGTCGGTTGATGCTGCGATTAGAGGTGAACGAACGAGAGAAGGAAGTGATTTTTCGCATCAAAGTCCCAATGCGTCCAGACAGACTGCAATGAGAATAAACAAATAAACACGAATACAAGTTACGATTGAAGGATTTATATTTATGTATATATTATTAATGTACAGGGGAAAAGATTATAGCTATATAACTAGTGGACAATGAATCTGTCCTTTTTTATAATACACCAATTGGCTTGGGAACCCAATTATTGGTACGTTTCCAGATTTCAGGGCCGGTCTTCTGCTTCTTGGAAACCTGGCCGTCCAAAGACGAGTCTTTTTCTTCTTGACCCAGGACTTGAACGTTAAGACGAGTAAGATAACCGTTGACTTCGTTCTGCACTTGCTTGATGGTCTTATTATTGTTGTTGTTATTAGCTTCGGCCTTCTTGGACTGTAATACACTAGCCAGCGAAGCTTCAAGTTCAGTAGAGCGTTTCATGGTTTCTAAGATCTTTTCAATGTTCAAGGTAGATGCTGTAGATACTAAATTGTTATCTAAACAGTATTGAATAACTTCAACGTTCCAAGATCTAGGTAACTTTATGCATTTTTCAATGGCGTGTTCGACATTTACAAGACTAGGAAGCTTCTTGCTTTGCGGGGCCAAAAAGTATTTCAACCATACCAGTATAGCATCGTTAAATTTAGCTGAATTCTTTATCTTAGCTTCAAAGCTCATAGGGGTTGAAGATTCGGGTTCGTTAACATTCTTCACTTTATCGTTTAACGATGGGGGTACCCAATCAAGGAAAGTTTCTTGGTCATTTAAATTATCAATAATTTGATCGAATAATCTTTGAATAAACTCAGGGTTAGATTCATTGAGAAGGACCAATAGAGGACCAAACATGGTAACCGAGGCCTTAGTACGAGACAGACCGTCCTTACCGGAGGGTATCAAAACGTTCATATACAACAGGACATCAATAAATCCGGTTTCATCAATTTCCAAGCTAGTTTGAATTTGTTTGACTAATTTCCAAAATTCCTTACCCTCTGGCGTACTATCACCGGCCTTTACCACCTTTTTAGGGTCATCACGTCTCATACGTCTCCATAAACGCATTGATTCCTTGAGCGATTCCTTTCTTTGTTCAACGGTTTGACCATTATTATTATTATTATTATTATTTTCATAATCATCATAGTTATTGACGGCCCAGTAGTTGACCCACAACCAATCCAGACCACGCTTAGCGGCATCCCTCAAGATTTCAATCGAGGGCAAGGCTTCATGAGTACCCGCGTGTCTCAATTCTACAAAGAACGAGGGCAGCTTAAGCCGTCTAGCTAAGAGATGCAAGGGAATAGCAAACTGGGCCCGTTGCGCCGGATCCAAGAGACCGTTAACGAAGCGAATCACGGCCATGGAATAGGTCATACGAACCGAGAAACTGTCATTAGCGGGCGTGTCGGCTAAAATGGCCGCGGTAAGCAACGACGTCGATTCGATAGCATGGGGCAAACTACCACGGGTCAAGTAGGCCTTGGTTCTGGCCACGGCCCGAGGCCTGGTGTCGAGCTCGGCGCTGGTTTCGTCTGGGAAGAACCACCGCTTGAGGGTGTCGAGCTCAGCTTCGGATCTCCAGGGAACGACTTTGGGGACTCTGGCACTGGACATATCTGGAGTCAGGTAATACGGCAGCTGAGGACGGCTTTTTGCGATCTGAAAACCAGCGAATATTCCACAAATCAGCCAAATATTTCTCGCGAAAACGAAAAAAACGAAAAAAAAAACAAACAAAAAACAAAAAAAAACGATGCCCCAACGGCCGGGTAAACCAGTCCCGCCAGAAAAGTCGGAATTAGAGCGACAACCCCACAGAACCCGAGATGGAGCTCGAACTGCACGCTTTGGACGCCGCCACAGCCATTTAACGACCTTTTGACGGCCTTTTTGAGCAAGGTTTGACGGGTTTTTGGACAGCCAACAGTCCACGCTTTAGTTTCCGCGACGCCCACACCGACGAACGCCCCCCCCCCGTGCCAATTCGCTATATAACCAGCCGCGCTTTACTGCAAAATGAGTGAATCACGCCGCCTGAGAAGGGACATGAGAAGGGACATGGGCAGGTTAGACCGGGCCTCCCCCAGCCGCCGTAATAACGAACATGCTTTCAGTGTTTCCGATATAGAATGTGCGATTGATAACAGTAGTGTTGATGGCTCGAGAGAAGCCTCCCCGTTAAGGCTGTTGCACCATTCCGAGGCCGAATGTAGCCCCGTTAGGTATAGTCCATCGCGACAACGAAGGCGATCTTATATCGGATCGCGCTCGCGCGATCCTTCCCGTCGATTATCCACAGGTTGTATCGTCCATGCGGCCGTGGATATCCCCAGCCCCGGAGAGTCTACTCACCCCAGCTCCGATGATCTTCTTTACTCGTCCGAGACTAGTAATACCGAAGCGGAGGCAGGGTTGATTGAGGATAGCCTTTCGCCATCCGAGATTGAACGCATGGATGAATATGAGATAATGAAATTGGGTGAACAGCCGCCTATGACTAAAGAAGCCCTATCGGAGATGCTAACCGATGTTCGAGCCCTCAGCAAACGATTGGGGAATCTTAATATTCAATTAGGCATGAAAAATATTATGATTGTGACTAAGATTTACGATATTGAGTTACATCATTATACGCGGGATTTCGCCCTTTATCTTATATCGGATCAATTATTCCAAAAGTCGAAACATAATGATATAACAGTTTATGTACAGGACGTATTCAAAGATAGTGCCGAATTCGGTTACGATAAAATTGACCCTATGCAACATGATTTGTCGCGATTTAAGTTTTGGTCGACTAAATCCTTTCAGGAACATGATGGTAATTTTGATTTTGTCATCACTCTGGGTGGTGATGGTACAGTTTTGTTCACATCTTGGCTATTCCAACGTATTGTACCACCGGTATTATCCTTTGGTTTGGGCAGTTTAGGGTTTTTAACCGATTTCTCATACGATGATCATAAAAATATCCTTACCGATATAATAAATAATGGTGCTACCTGTTCGTTGCGTATGAGATTTGAATGTACTTTAATGCGATCAATCAAGAGTGATACTCCAGATGAGTTGCGTGATCTTACAGCAGAAATTAGTGAAGGCAGACATCATGAAGAAGCCGGGTTTAAGACTCATCAACAAACCGGAATTTTTCATATCCTTAACGATGTAGTCATTGACCGTGGCCCCAATCCTACTATAACTACAACTGAGTTATACGGTGATTATGATCACTTGACCTCAGTAGAAGCCGATGGTGTGGTTATTTCAACTCCATCCGGTTCTACTGCTTATTCCTTATCCGCTGGTGGATCATTAGTTCACCCTGAGATTCCTAGTATTTTGATCTCACCGATTTGCCCTCACACTTTATCATTTAGACCTCTGATCTTACCTGATTCGGTCATGATTCGTGTCGGCGTCCCCTATGATTCACGCATGTCGGCTTGGTGTGCATTTGATGGTAAGAGCCGTGTAGAATTAAATCAAGGTGATTTCTTGACCATAACGGCGTCGCGATTCCCACTCCCCAAGATTCAAAATGGTTCAACTAATGTTAACTGGTTTACGGGATTGAAATCAACCCTTCACTGGAATGAACGTAAGCGACAGAAGCCATTCACTTCTAAGACGATAGAAGTAGTTCCCGAATTATTGCTCGCATAACCCGTTCTTTGGTTATTATTATTACTATTATCATGATCATTATCATAATTATTATCATTATTATTATTATTATTATTATTATTATTATTATTATTATTATTATTATTATTTATTTATTCCTTTCTAACGAATACATATAACAACCTGTACGTGGAATTCTTTTCTTTTCAAAATTAGTTTGAAACTCGGCCTAATACAATAGACCAGACCAAGTTAAGCAGACAACTCACAGGTACAATTATATCATCAGGGATAAAACAAAATGCCAGCACCGAAAATATAGGCCAAATCACCCATGAGGCCTTCAAAACTTTCCAAAAATTAACCTTGACGGCCAACATATGATTATTATGACTGCTTTCCCATAGAGAACTGAACATTAAATAAAGCACGATATTAACGGGATTACCAATACTCTGATCCAAAATTACTCGGAGTGGTAAGTAAGGAATATCATTAAACAAAAGTTCAAACCATAATTTACAGAATATACCATTAAAAACACCCCAAACGTAAAACTTTATAATAGTCATGTAGTTGAAGCTTCTCATTTCGGGCGATAACCTATTGGAACTGAGGATACCAAATGACTGAGACAGACCCTGTGACAGTCCCGAAAGCGCGGAAGAAATCATCGCACTAACCCCGATTGGCGCCATTCGGTAAAGAGCATCATAATTACGAAGAATATAAAAAACAAACCCAATTTCGATTGCTAAAATAAGAAACACTTCTGCGAATACCCCGAGCCAGGATTGCTTGTATCTGGATTTCGGCCTAAATCCCTCAGAGGGGGGAGGAGCGTGCTTCGACGACGGAGTCAAAGAAGATGATGACGATGAGGTTATTACAGAGTCCCTTCGGGATTTGGGATATGATGAGTCTATCATACCTAGCTCAATGTCGTCATTGCCCTTGTCTTTGCCTATGTTAACCATTGAAGATTATTAAAAGATAAATGTTACACGGTGTACTTTGCTGTGATATTTTTTTTACCGTATTACCGACAATATTAAACCAATTCTTGTCGGGTACTAGTAGCGGGGGAAAATCCAAATAGACACACAAAATCCGCACGACTTATCTGGTTAAGATCTTAGCTGTTCAAGACAATTGGATAATATGTGAAATGTTGATAAAGTAATGTTTCCGGATACGGGCATTATGTCCCATGGAGATACGTAGTATTTATCTGTCTGCATACACCCAGATCGCGCCATATCAGATATGCCTCATAGTATTTATAGAGTCTTTAAAAAAACCCTTTTTTCCTATTTATTGTTAATATACTTTCATTACTATACTAATCAATAATATAACCTTTAATTCATTAAATACATATTTCCACCGCTAGTTCACATATAAACAGGGGGGAGGAAATTCTAGCTAAAATGGTTCTCCTAAGACTAACTGACAACTCAGAAATCAGTACATCTACCATTAAAACTATAATCACCATGTCTCAAGGGATCTTGTTTAGGCCCACCAATCTCGCCAGTGACGGGGTTCTTGTCACCCACAAACTCATCGTTATTCTTTCTGAATTCAGGGTGAAACTGAAGCGCAGCGGCACCTTCCTCCGACTTGGGTAAGATAGGATCACGAAGCGTCAAGTCCTCTGCTTCAGCAGCGTCGGTCGTCTTGCCCTCAATTTCGGCGGTCTTATCTTCAAAGATCTCAAAGGCAATTTGAGTATTGGCTTGTTTTTGTAATCTTTCAAATTCTTCTTGCTCGGCCTTGGGTAGTCTAGGAGGGGCGGAGAAGGAGCCGAAATCGGCCGAGTAGAACCGGGCTGGCATGACCACGGCAGTAGCGGAGCGAGACGCTCCCGCCATACGAACTACATTAATAGAAGTGAGTCTAGCTGATCTCGATAAAGCTGATAACATGTTAAATTCGGGGTGGAGAGTAATTTGATAAGGGGGGGAAAAAACTAGTTTAGTTGGTGGCGGAAAAAAATAAAATTAATGGCGACTTGCATATCAGATCCATCCACCAGTATGGCTTAGTCAGAAATAATATATGATTCCTTTATCTTGGAAAAACCTAGATTTAATGAATAACGATTATAACAGTTACAAAAAATATTAGAACATCTTTAGTTCCCACTACTAATGAATATATATAATGAATGTAGAATATATATAATGAATGTAAAATGTATCGCAAAAGCTATATACGCTTTATTTTGGTTTAGTCCCGTTTATTAGTCTAACCTAGGTAAAAGGTACATACTATATATATAAGTTCTTTAAATAGAACCTTTATTAAGAAGCAAAAACACATTTAAACTAATTAATAGGAAAAATTAAGAGAAACTATGACCTTCATGTAGCCAATATAGTCAATATTTTTGTTTTTTCCTTATGTCAGTTTTCTACTAAGGTTGTGATGACTGTAATAACGGAAACCTCACAGAAGGCCCCTTTAGCTCAGTTGGTAGAGCGTCAGTCTCATAGACTTATAAACTTCAAGTTATCTGAAGGTCGAGAGTTCGAACCTCCCAGGGGGCATTCTTTTTTAATTCAAAACAAATCTTTTTTTTTTGTTTTTTCTTTTGTCAATCAAAGAATATAAAATAACCAAACCAAATAATATAACAAAATTTAGAACCGATTAAATCCACACTCCTCGTTTGCCAGCCTATCTCGTTTGTGTTACTTTCATATTTCTAGTTGTTAGTAAAAAGTTACTCCGAGACTGCATGAAAATTACAGAAATTTAATTGACCACAAATCTAGAAGAATATTTCAAATACATGAAAAACCTCACATAAAGCGAGAACCAAGGACAGTTCAAAGAACGTAGTAACCATAAGAGAAAATAATGATATCCAAAGAAAAAAGAAAAACAGGCATGAAGCAAATTAGTCTAAATGAAATAATAAGATGAAAGAATAAAGGGAAAGGATAAAACCGAATAATAGAAACCAAAACCAATAAATAAATGCAGAAGATAAAAAGTGATAAAAACCCCAAACGAATATTACAAAATATATCATAAAAAGATATCATATAGACATAATAGTAAACAGTAAAAATTAAAAAAGTAAAGTTGTAGAAGGTATACTGATTTCTATAATAATATAATAATTACAAATAGTAACTTTAATAATAAGTTTTAAATTACTTTCTTCTTTGAGGAAGGTTGAGGAAGGTTGTTTGTTTGTTTGTTTGCTTGATTTTTTTTCTTCTTCGTTTCAAATTAAACGAAACCAAATAGTATTTTATACTTATTTGGTAAGCATAGAAGTACGACCGGGACCAACACCAATCCATTCAACCTTAACATCAACGAACTTTTCAATGAAGTCAATGTAGTTCTTAGCTTCTTGAGGCAATTCAGCGTAGGTCTTACACTTGGAGGTATCAAAGTTCCAACCAGGTAAGGTAACGTATTCGACTTCAACCTTTTCCAAGATGGAGAGATCTTCGGGGAAAGATTCAAGAACCTTACCATTGTGCTTGTATTGAACACCAACCTTGATTTCAGGTAAGTTATCCAAGACATCAAGCTTGGTGATGTTAAGGGAAGTGTAACCATTAATGAAGTTAGAGTACTTCAAAACGACTAAATCTAACCAACCACATCTACGCTTTCTACCGGTGGTAACACCGAATTCAGCACCAACGGTTTGTAAGTGCTCACCAACTTCGTTTAATTGTTCAGTGGGGAAGGGACCAGCACCGACACGAGTAGTATAAGCCTTGACAACACCGTAAACGTTTCTAATCTTTTGGGGGGGAATACCTAAACCGGTACAGACACCACCAATGGAGGTATTAGACGAGGTGACATAAGGGTAAGTACCAAAGTCAAGATCAAGCATAAGAGCGTTAGCACCTTCAACTAAGATACGCTTGTTAGCGGCAAGAGCCTTGTGCATAAAGGGAACGGCGTCAACAACAAAGGGTCTGAGGTCATCAGCTAAAGTCTTGTATTTTTGGATTTCAGCTTCAACATCGTACTCAAAGTCACCGTAACGCTTTTGACGACCTTCAAAGAGACGTCTAAACTTAACGACAAATTCGTCCCAAGCACCTTCTTCTTGAGAAACAAGGTGGTGAACTCTAAGACCGGATCTGGAGGCCTTGGTAGAGTAAGTAGGACCAATACCCTTACCAGTAGTACCAATAGCCTTATTGGTAGTGGATAATTCACGTTCCTTTAAGCCATCAGTAATTTGGTGGAAGTCAAAGACAAGGTGAGCACGGGAGGAAACAAATAAACGATCACGGCAGAAAAGACCCTTTTCCTCAATGGCTTCAAGTTCCTTGAAGAAGGAAGGAACGTGAACGACCACACCGGAGCCAACCAAGTTAATACAGTTGGGGTTGACCAATCCGGAGGGTAACATGTGGAAATCGTACTTGATGTCACCAACGACAATAGTGTGACCGGCGTTATTACCACCTTGACATCTAGCACAGACATCGATTTGATCACAGAGGATATCGACAAGCTTACCCTTACCTTCGTCACCCCATTGGGAACCGAGAACTACGTCAGCCATGATTTATGTGTGTGTATATTCTTTGGGAATTATGAAAAATAAAACTTGTTTTGCGATAAAAAGTAACCAGAAGTGAGAAAATATTTGTCAGATAATAAGATTAACAGCAAAGACGTCCACGCAACCGATTATTCAAATGAAATTCGTTACAAAGTTAGGGGTAGGTTTGACTGGCACAAGTGTCCGGTGAAAGCGGAAAATAAAATTTGGCGCGCTCGCACTCTCTTTATAGCAGGTGTCCGCGGCCCTCCAGCGCTGGGCGCCCGCGGCCAAGCCCAAGATATACTGCGAGCTCCCGCTGGCCGCAGATCGCGATGACTCTGCCGCTCACGTGACCAATAGACAGATGCGGCGGCCGCTCGTTAGGCCTGAGAAAACGAGAAAATAGAATAAAATGGGGCAGGCGCCTTGGCCAAAGGGGGTTAGCCGGGGCGAGAGCTCGTGGTTGTAGCTTGCAAGCGGTGCTCGAAGGATGGTCATCTCGGGGTGCTGGAGGCAGCGTTGAGGACGCTGAGTCGGGCCAGCGATTGCTCTTGACAGATCCTTATCACATTTTGTACACTGTAACGCCCGCATCTTTTTCTGAGAGTATTCCCCCACACAGACTGCTCGGGCATCCAGGCAACCAATGTAGGTACCCACCAAACCATCAATAATAAGTAAACCGATAAATAAGTCGATAAATAAACGGATAAACAACCCGATTCTCCAGCCCAAAGTCCTTCTCTCAACTTCAATTAGTGTCTTCAGGGGGCCCAAAACCAACAAAAATCGGTGGAATAAGCCCTCACCTCACACACCGGGCCGTTTTAAGCACGCACTCCTGCGGCTGGCCCGTTGGGAGATATACACGGGTGCTTAGTCAGCTGGGACCCGCGCGTTTCTCTTTTCGTCGCTTTTCTGGTGGGTGCCGTCCAGCAGCGATTCGCGTGCGGTTGGCTGACTTCTTCTGGGCTGGAAAAATATAGTCCCAGCATGGATCTCGTGGGAACCGTTCACGGCGCTTAATTTTGTATCTACCAGGCCTTTTGACTACACTACGAAGCGACCCCCCCCTCCCCCATCAACCACTATGAGTACACCCCGACCCGATGGCAGACAGCGGAAGCGGGCTAAGCTTAATGACGCCCGCACCATTTTGGTTCAGAACGCAGAGCCCTCGCTCGCGGATAGCCGACATTTGATGGTTCCCAATTTTGTGCAATCACGTCAGTACGAAATTCGACAGCTGGAGAATGCGATGATAAAATCGCGAAACTCTTCCAAGAAGCGGGCCTTCCAATTAGTGCCCCGCGTTTTAAGACGTCGTGCCGCATCTCATAATATTAAACGAGTCCCTAAGCGACTTCGTTCGCGGGCCCGTAAGGAAATGAAGGATGATAATACACCACCCACGGACAAATCAGCGCGGGCTCGCGCTAAGAGGGGCCACTCGAGAGCAATTGAAATGGCCAAGGAACAGGCCCATCAGCGACTTCGTAATCGCTCAGTGTTGGTATTATCACCAACCGATGCCACTGCCATAAACTCATTAGCCCGTCCGCCTATGGGTAAATTGAGATTCCGCGGTCGTCAAAAGAAGAAGACTTGGTTACCCACTCACGTGTGGCATGCTAAACGAGCCCATATTGAAACCAAATGGGGCTTTTCAGTGCCCAGGGCTCCCACGCTCAAATGCTACAGACCTACCCATAAGGCCGACAATGTAGAGGGTGCTGTGGTTTGGGATACCAGTTACTTCTCGACCTTTGTGATTCAATCGTCAGGAGACAAGCCTAATTTTGAAAGGGTTTTAAATGGGCTGACCAATGATTACGCTGCTAGACCTAAGATTATCTCGGGTACTAAATGCTGGGAAGGCTTGTTTAGTGATCCCAGTTTCAGGCCTACACCCAAAATTTTGGGACCCGGTTTGATTTATTGTAACCCTTGCAAACCCAATGCTACAAATATTACATATTCCGCCATAATTAGATTCCACCCTTCGATATTGGACTCCATGGTATCTCTCATCCAGAAATTATGCCACCAATTTGGTACTACTTACCACGATTGTCGTTATTCTATTGGCTCTATTGATATCACTGGACCCAAAAGTATCACTGCATTATCCATGATTATTAAATCTGCGAAACCGGCCGACGGTGATGCTGATACTGAGACCCGATTAGCTCGAGATAGATTATGGAATAATTTAACTCGATTATCGAATACTGCCGCATTACCTACATCGATTGTTTTTGGGTTTAATCACGTTATTGACCCGCGATTGTCATATCCTCCCAGACGTCCTTCACCGAAAAATCCCATGTCATCGGATGAATTGGTAGATGTTATTGTGGACTGGAATAAGAACCAGACCGCTAGTGGTGCTGATAATAATCTTTTCACTATTGAGGGTCGAAATGCCTCATACACAAACCAACCTACTATCAAAGCAATTAACCGACGTAGATCTAACTTGGGCCCCGGTAAGAAACTAGGCCACAATGCGGCTAAGGATCCGTTGATTCCGCTTATTTTGATTAAGCGACTCGATAACTCCTGGACTCTTCTTACGCCCTGGAATTGGGTCTTACCCTTCTGGTTCTCGCTTAACCATATCCCCCATATCAAATTAGGTGGACTTCAACAACAGCACCAACTATCGTTTGAAAAGACAAGATTGTTCTTTCCTGATGATTTTCCCGTAACAGAATCCGGTTGGAACTGCGAACATGAAAAGAGTATAAAGCGCCGTGAGGAGTGGTTTAAGCGACCCAAGGGTAAACGTGTCGCTTACCATAAGGTCATAACGGGTGAAGGTGTAGGTGAGATTGGTGATCCCTTCAAATGTGACTGGGATACTCTGGCGCTTATAAAACGCAAAGAGAAGACTTGTTCTCCTGGTACTCAAGATTCTACCAATAACTCACAAGATACTACTTTTATCAACTCGCATTTAAATCTGCAAACTACCGCCAAGGATAATGGCCAAACTATTCCTAGCCGTTCAGTATATTACCTTCGTCAGAATATTTTGAATTCGGATTATGAATTCGAGCCCACAAGTCTAGTCAATGATCACTTCACACGCCAAATAAATGACAAGGACACTTTAGTTGCCCGTTTACCACTTATTCCAGTGAAAATTAAGTACTTGCATCGTGGTGTACCGAAATCACAAGCTAGAATTTACTGTGTTCCCACTACAAAGGAAAGCAAATGGAAAAATCTCTTCAACCGAGCCTCAGATAATAAGTCTACCGATGAGACTAATGAGGATTACCCCAGTTGTCCCTCCAGTGACTATCTCATTGGCTTTGTTACCACGGGTGAGTTCAACCTCAAGGAAGGTAATGGCGTGGCTGTAGGCTGGCTCGCTGCTGAAAATTGCTTAGTTGGTGACTGTAGTTATGAATCATCAGTCTTGGGGCGTATTTCCAAGGAAGGTATCTGCATTGTTAGAAACATCGGTTCCAGCGTTGGCCGTATGGCCAAATGGGAAAGAATTGTGTTATGAAGAAAAAAGAAAACATAGAGTAAAATAAAATTAAAAAAAGAATACTTTTTTTTGTTGTTTTGTTTTTGGCTATATAATCTATAAAATCTAAATTTAAATCCAAATTTAATTACTGTAAAAGCTCATATAAAAGGCCTAAACGGTCGGCGTAGAACTTAGGCGTAACCAAAGGATTAGGGCCTAAAATAGTGTGTTCCTTATCCACACCAGTCAAAACCATAAGAGTACCCAAGCCACCCTTTTCACCAAACTTCATATCTGTATTAAGTCTATCACCAACCATACATGTTCTAGTAGGGTCCAAGTGGTAGGCTTCCTTAACACAGTTCATCATCTCATCACTGGGCTTACCAAGGGCAACCGGGGTACGACCAGACGCCGTAACCAGAGTACCCACAATGGTACCAGCCCCGGGAAGTAATCTACCAGCGGAGGGGAATGTGGAATCAATGTTAGTAGCCAAAAAGAGACAGTTGGGGTCCTGAATCTGGAGAAGGGCATTAGAAATCTTGAAATAATTGAAGTGCAAATCCAAACCACATAAGACGGCACCAATGGATTCATCACGCTTTAAACCAGCCAGAGAAGCATCAGTGGCTTTCACGTTGTACGCAGGGTCACTACCACCAACATAACTAATTCCGACACTATCTAATTCTTCTTCAATACCCTTTTCACCAACAACAAGTACCTTCTTGTCCTTAGGGAAATTAAGGACCTTACTCAAGTAAACGGCGCTGCTGTAAGCACTACCGAAGATTTCATTCTCAGTAACCGTGATACCAAATTTGGCAAATTTCCCCGTGTAGGCCTTGCGCGATTTAGTTGAGTTATTAGTGACAAAAATCAAGCGCTTACCGCGGGATCTTAACAAGTCAAGGGTTTCAACAACATGGGGTAATAAATGAGTACCGGACCATAGCACACCGTCACAATCAAACAGGAAGGTATCGTAGGATGAGAGGAAAGTTTCGACTTGCTCTTTAGTGGTGATTTTAGTAGGCACCTTGTTTATTTCAACGTGTTCCATAGTGGTAGTTTTAGTGGGCATATTGTTTGTTTATAATAGATATATATATATATTCTTTGATGAGAGTCAAAAATCGTGGGTCTAGAAGTTAGGAGGAATGGTTATTACTGTAATCGGGGCTTACGAGCCGCGAACCCCGCGTCAGATTACCACCAGCCTTTATCGAATCACCAGATGGCGCCGATATGATTGTTATGAACCTATATAATATACCCAGGTTTATATACAAATAGAAAATTTGAGCGTAAATAAAATACAAGCTAGAAAAGAAAAAGAATTAAATTTTTAAAGAGAGGGGGAAAGGTACATTTTACAAAAAAAAGATGCCATCATTCAACACCACCAAGAAAGAATGAAATCGCTATATATATAAATAATAAGTTTTTAGAAAAAGGAAATGGCATGCATTAAAGGTAATTTAGAATGATCTTCTTGCCATCTAGCCAGAATATCAATAATTTCTGTATCCAAATCATTGGCTTCGGTTAACATATTAGCCAGATCAAGAATTGCTTGACCACCAACCAGGGCCTCTTCGTAGTTATCTTTGATATCCACATTTATGACATGAACTAAGCGATTCAAATTAGCACCTCGGTTCATTAAATCTGATAAAAAATGGTTAGTAAATAGGAAAAGTTTAGAGTGAAAAAAAACGAAACAAAACAACTATCAATAATAAACGTACCATCACAAACAGCATCAAAACATCTTTCTTCACAAGTGAAAACGATATCAAATACCAACTTATGCTCATACCATCGTTCAGGGGCAACCTTAATTCTTCTATTACGATCCAGCATTTTTAATAGACCATTCTGCTGATACAGCCTCGTATCTTGCGAGGTCAATTCGGCAAAAATCTTTTCATATGGTGTACCAAAGCTATACACATTCGGCTTATCAATACTCGGGCCCGGTAATCTAACAGCCGAACCAGTACCGTACGAATTCACATCAAACCCGGCTTCTTTCAAACGCTTATGGGCTTCCATAGAACTGTAGAGAGGAGCGTTAGTATATCGTTCATCGGTACTATATAACGCAATAACAAATAACGAAAAACATACCGATTCTGATTCGATGCGCATACTGTGCAAAATTTAATATTACTTCCCGTCATTATACTTTATTTTTATACTCTATAGTTACCAACCAAGGCTCTGTTTTCTTGGATTCGATTTACCGCTTTAACGCGATGATCAAGGGAATTGGACTAAAAGCCGTTTGGGTTGGGAGGTTTAACCCTCCCCCCAAATTTGAATGAGACTGTATGTTAAATTTTAAAAAAACCAAATTCTAATATTACAGTTGGGTACTACTTAAATTCTATATATTGTAAATAGTAAATATTTTTTTGACGTTAGCAGAATCAATTAGAAGCACTTGATTCTCTGCTATTTTTCACCCGCCACTTTTCATTTTGTTCGGCCACGGTTTCCATTACGGGTCTCTCCTCCAGCTTTTCATAAACGGCAATGGTATTACCCCGGCCGTAACCAGTATCGATTCGCACCCCTTCTAAAATGGCCTCACCAATAGGTGGCAGGTTGGAACCCTTGACGGGTGGCACAGAAAGAGCCTTCATGGATTTGAAGATGACATCACGCATGGTCTTGGCCATTTGAGCCTTAATACCAAGTTCATACCATGTATTGAAGATAGAATCTTGTAACTTACCCACACCCACCGGTGTTTTAACACTGGCCCATTCAACATCATCAGGATAAACACAGTCATATAATACCAAAGGGATTTCCGAAGCCATGATATATAGTGGTCGACTAGGGAATTTGGTATGATCTAACAAGTCCTTGACAATCGTGGGCTTTTCATAACCTTGGCCTACTAATAAAAGAACAGCCATCATACAACGAACTTGATGCCACAAGAAAGCCGAACCCTTAAGATCCAGGAAGAAGGTTTCGTCATCATCTCGAAGATCATTCCCATCAATTTTACTAACTTCCACCTCCGTACCAGTCTTAAGCTTGTGTTCAGCTGTGACGGGTGTTGAACCATTTCTCAAGGAAATAATATCAGCGTTATATACAGTTCTTTCATAGGTTATAATCTGTTTAGAACCATCGATCTTACAGAAGTTACGGAAATCACCCGGTCCAACATAGTAACTAGCCGCTTCACGCATAGCTTCAATATCGAGACCCTGTCTAGGGAAATAATATCTGTAATGTCTGTATTGACAACTAAATCGGGCGTCAAACCCGGAAGGAGGTCTTAAACAAACCTCGTAAACACGGATCGATGGCGGCAAGTTATAGTTAAGAATATTCACGTAATCTAATTCTTCGGCATCAAACGCTGGGTCCATTTGCTTTTCTGGTGTGAGATTAGATCGTACCTTAATGGAGATGACTTGGGCCAAGGCACTAACACCGCGATCCGTACGCCCACATCTACTGAATTCACATTTATCAAGATCCTCATCTTCGATCAACCGAGTCTTAACAAGAATAGACAGGATCTCGCCTTCAATAGTTGGTAATGGAGTAGCCGTATGCTGATATGCCAAGCCATTGTAATCCCATCCTAGATAAGAAAATCTCAGTGCAATCTTACGTTGAGAAAACTTGGACCAATCAAACGCCTTCTTCTTCTTCTTAGGTTGCTGAGGCTTGTTTTTGGTAATAACTGATGGGGCAGGGTTCAAAACCTTGGGGGTTTTATCAACCTCTACTACCACAGTAGATGCCGTCATCTTAATATCGGCACTTTCTGAGGGCTTTTCGGGAAGTTTAATAGCTTCGGCGGCTTGGGCCTTTTCTTTGCGATTTTTTCTATATACAGGTCACCTCAAAGTTAGAAAATTAAACTACGAATTCAAAAAGGAACCAATCCTAAATATGACAAAACATACCTTTCTAATTCCACGATCCGCTTGATCAAGCTCTCCCTGTTCCATGAATGGTAGTTGGTAGGCATGATTGAATAAAGGGCTTTAGCGGTGATCTGGTAATAACGATAATAGAGAAACGGGCGACTGAGAGTGCTAGGTTTTACAAAGAACATAAAATAAAAACCAGCAAGCTCTTGATACGAAAGAATTCAAGAATCAAAGGCGAAATCTAAATGAGTGTTTATGGTTGATATCCAACGATGAAGAGAAAACGGGGAAAAAAACGAAAAAAAACGAAAAAAACCATGAAAATGTCGGGAGTTAATCCGTATGTAGGAAGACAAGGCTTGCAGGGAAATTTTGGGGATCTTCAGCCGCAAATATATACATATAGAGTAAATGAATGAACGAATCAATTATAATACAATAAACAAAAACAGTAGACAGAATAGACAAATTACTTGAAAATAAAATAAAAAAAATAATGCATAAATATGGATCAATCACATAACTTGAACTAATCCTTGTTCTTCTTAGACTTCTTCTGTTTGGGTTCGCTATCTTCATCACCAGAATCAGATCTCTTTTCCTTCTTTTCCTTCTTCTCCTTCTTTTCCTTCTTTTCCTTCTTCTCTTGCTTAGATTCGTAGGTATCTTCCTTAGGAGCGACGAAATCCTTCTCTCTTTCTTTTTGCTTGACCTCCTTCATTTCTTCTCTCTTTTCCTTCTTTTCATCCATAGCACGCTTTTCCTTTTCCTTCTTGCCAAGGAAATACTCACCACTTTCGATTTGAAGATCAATCTTTCTAGGTAATTGAACAGGAGGGAATGGTGTGTAGGCCTTCTTTTCCTTAATCACCTTAGGCTTCTTTCTAGCGATATTACGTTTCTTGAATTGAGGTAAGAATCGACTCCAATCTTCGTTGGCTAATTCAGGCTTCTTTGCTAATTCACGCTTGATCATTAATTCCTTAATATAGTAAATGGGATGAATATTTCTCATACAATCTTCAACAACTCTTCTGACTTCCTTAAGACCCTTGTAAGGACCCATGGCAGATACAGTATTACCTTGAACTAAGATGTAACATTTCGTTAAAAGTTCAAGAGCCTTAAGTGTGTTACCGTCAGGTCCAAGAAGACGTTGACGACGCTTAATAAATCTTTCCTTATTGGCAACAAAGTTACCGATCTTAATAACATCACAGGCAATACCATCTTCTAAAATCTTAACAGCCTGGGGGAAGGGAACCGAACGAGCTAAAAGCTTGATCAAATCTCTGGCGTTTAAGATAGCGGCGGGATCAAATGTCTTCAGCGTAGTCTTTACAGTCATAGAACCATCAACCAAATTAAGTTCACAGGCAATATTATGTTTATCAAGCACTCGGGTTACATCACCCCAAATTTCTCGAAGATAGTTTTCACGGTACTTGGGGAACAAAGTTGCAAAACTACTTTCTTCGGTGAATGGTAAACCGGTTGAATTGTGTTCTGGTAAGAACTTTTCTTCATTCCACTTGTCGATATCGGCAGTATCCCAGGGCTTTTCCTTATTGTGTGTCGAAACCATTTTTTTATTGTTGATTTTTCAATTATAATTCCTAGAAATGTATAGAATAATGAACTTTCCTTTTGAAGAGGCTGATCTTTTTTCGATCTTTTTCTTTTTTTTCATTCATTTTTTTTCTTTTTTGCAGTTGGGAGTTTAAGCCTGGGATATACTTAGCAGCCTGGGATATACCTCTTTAGTAGTGGGCGCATATCCTGTTGAGGATTGAGATATATTCGCCTTTCCTTAGTAGATTATAGATAATAAACATACTGTATGTAAATGATTAATTAACAGGTCTATGTACGAGAACATGAATAATAATAAGTGGACAGATAACCCAGGAACAATTGATGGAGTTGTAAGTTCTTACAAATGAAAAACAACTAAAAATACAAAAATAAAACAACAGCGGAAAATAGCAAATGGGTCTATGCACAAGCGGATGAAATAAAAGAATACCTAACTTCTTTCATTTCTCTTGTACACAATGAATCTAGATAAGTTCACGGTAACCTCATCGGCTCTGGAGCGTAATTGATAGAAACGTCTGCGATCAATCTTCTTGGTCATTTGTCTAACTTTGGGTAAAAGTTGACTGAGTTTGTCCAAGTATTGGCCTTCGACAAACACAGGAAGATCGTAGTCGAAATTAGCGTCACCGAATACCTCAAACATATTGTCAAGGACTTCCAGCACTACTTCAACGGGAGTTTCAGGTAATGCAGAAATTAAGCTTAAGAAGAAATCACCAACGGTTTTCGTGGTTTCAGTTCTATTCTTACCTACAGCTAAGGAAGCTAAGAGAGCAACGACTCTAATGAGGTATTCATTAAATTCATCTTCAGGAGCCGAAACCTTAATAGTAGGGATTTGACTGATAATGAAATTGACTTCATCACGATTCAAGGGCACGTTACCGTTGTAAGTCTTTGAAACGGCACCAAGGACACCAAGAGCGGATGAAACAACATCGATTTCATGTTGATGTGATGATAAGTAAGGGAAAATATTAGTCCATAATTCTTGAGCGTTAGATCTCCAGGATTGGTGCTTAGCCATCTTGGTAGTTAATGTCCATGAAATATTATTGAGCGAGGCCATAGATCTGGAAACAAATTCAGGATATGAAAATGCCTTAATAGAAAGAGGAAGCACTGAATTTTGTAAATAATTCACCAAAGCACCAACCGTGGAGTCATCGGTAACAACATCCTCGTCTAACTCAGCGGCGCTGACAGACTGGCTATCGCTGTCTTCTTCATCTAATTCAATCTCAGTGTCTTCATCAGGGATAGCCTTTTGAATGTATAATTCAGCTTCTTCATCATCTTCGTTCATGAGGGCATCATCTTCTTCTTCTTCTTCTTCGTAATTTACAGCTTGGTCAGTAGAAGACTTGGTATAAATCTTACTGGGTTGAACGGTAATGGTTTCAGCAATAGCAGTGAATAATTCTAAAGCAACCTGAACACCATCAATGACTGCTCTCGCGCTGATTGCAGTCTTATCGGCCTTATTAACTTCAATTACGTCGGTAGAATCGGTAACGGGATTCAAATCAAGCTTGATTTGATCCATATTAACGTTTTCAACGATAGCAACCAAAGATCGGAGGATATTAAAAATCTCTTCTTCATCAAGTTCGGAGCCGCTGAGCGATTGTTCAATAGCAAGATTGTATTTAAGACCGTTCAAGTACACGAGGGCGGAGACTGGTAAATTCTTAGATGACAAAATAGTATTAATGGAACCAACAAACGAGGATTGAATAATCTTATCGGTAACATCAGGATTTGATTCGGAGAAGACGAAAAGAACTTCACATAAAGTCGAAAACAGAGAGGCAGTAGTCATTAAGAGAGCATCGGCCTTGTCAGAATCGTTACGTTGTGATAAAGAATATTGAAGTAAAGAAATAGCAAAATCAGCTAACTCAGGTACTTTCTTGGTAATACTATCAAAGATATCATCAGAAGAACTAGCCAACTGAATCAATAATGAAAGGTAATTTTCAGTATAATCGTTCAATAAGGTACGTTCGTCCTTAGTGGACTTTGTGTTAACATCGGCTAATTTCTCGAAAGAAACCTTAGATTTGGCAATACCAGCTTGAATAGTGGTTAAGATATCCGATCTCCAGAGATGAATGCAAACATCATGGCCGTCCTCAAGTACGATATTTCTCAATAAACCATAGGATTCCATAACCACTTCTTCGGAAGAATCCGACAAAAGTTGGGTAAGAACAATCTTAATTAAACCTTCCTTCAATAATAGAGTTCTCAATTTAGGATCGTCAATCATGGCCGTAATAGCCGAAATAGCCATTGATCTATCGTTGGGGGATGTGGAGGATAATTTACTTATCAAGGGAGCGATCTTAGTTTGACGGATATTCTCATCCTTAGCTTCACTTCTATTGACAGGGGCAGAAGTCTTTCTGACTTTGCTGGATCTAGATTTTCTCTTTACTTTAGCCATTTTGTTTGAAAGTAGATGCTTTTATATATAAAAATATATAAGCGTAGGAATATAGAACTGAAAACGACTGGAATTAGAAGATTCCGTCTACAATTTTGGGTCGAGAGGCTTAAAAAAAAAATCTTTGACCCAAACGTCCAACCCTAACCGCGGTGGTCAGCGGCTTAGGTAATCGATGGTTTTTCTGGCAGATAAGGAATATTTCAATGGAGGAAATTAAAAGAAAAGACATAGTAAATAAATAGGATTTTAAAAGGGGAATAAGTATATACAATAGGGGTTATGGATAGGTATTAAGGAATTTAGGGAAATTCCCGTACCAAGTAGTAGTCCATTTGATGAGGTACGCCCCAGTTTAGAACAAGGCCTCACCAACTATTTGGACAAACACAAATATAGATAAATTATATATACCATTAGTAGGTAGTTGTGGGCTCAGAAGATGAAGAGGAGGAAGACTTGGGTTCAGGGGCAAAGACCTCTTCCTTGGCAACGGCCGCATTAACGGCGGGTGAAGAGGGGTTAGTTAAATCTTCGGTCTTCTCTCTGAGATATTCGAATTCTTTCGGGAGAGCAACGTCCTTTCTGAGGGTACCATTTCTAGCTAATTCTTCACTGTATAAAAATGTCTAGTTAGTAAAAAAAACTTGAAGTATTCTAGAAAATGTCCTTAAACAGTCCTTTTGCCTGTCGCTTTCCTCTGATCTACTTACAGCACGATTGGTTTGAAAAAATAAAAACCAGAAATGGAGCCAACAACGATAGCACCAATAGGCATCATAGCATTTCGAAACGACATGTTGATATATATAGATATATGGATGAACAGGAGATTATAGTTAGGGCTCGTGGATAGGGAGATCGCACGTAACGAGAGTGACGTTTCATCCAATATGGAAACCTCTGGTTGGGACCAAACGCCTTTGTCATTTGTTACAAGACCTCGTGTATTGGTTGTGGTTCAAGGACTTTCACATTGAATACTGAGATAGAACTTATATATTTTAATTTTATGATACTAATTCATTATATATAGCAGTTTTTCTAAGTTTTTTATTTTATTATTTTATTATTTATTTTTTTCTCTTTAGGCTCTGTCTACAGTAAAGGTATCCAGGTTGCCTTCCCTATAAGGTCTTTTTGAAACTATTGTATCAACTATCTTTCGTAAGGAAAAAAATAAAAAATAAATGTGAAATAGGTAAGAAAAACTTGGACAAATACTGCTACATGATAAATAATTTTTAAACTGGAATAACCTCTTTTGAACCACACTCTACGTCCTGTTTCTCAGTAAAACTACAGCATTAAAGAGGAACGCCTGCCCTTACCACGAAGAAATCGTTATGCATACCTCTTTGGAGATTAGCGGTCACTATTAGCTGAATGGATTTCATGTTATTTCCTTCTTCTTTTGTTCCTATTTCATGGCCGAGGTCAAACTTTATGGCCCCAATTCCCAAAGATAATTACAAATGATAAATACCGAGTGATTTCTCATATTTTTAATATACTCTACTACATTAGAGTATAACTTCATATAATATGTTAATCCAGGCTCTAATACTTACTGCTATAACGACCAGCTTTAATGTCAGGGCACTGATAGATCTCTATGAGCCCAACCAATCTACTGATATGACTAAAGCTTCGGCAATTGAACCATTCCCCGAATGGCTGACTCAATTAACCGGATTATACGAGTGGCCTGGAATGGATGCACCTTACATTAAAATGGAAGGTGTAGTTAATCTTGACACTATTCCTAATATTCCAGCTTATTCACTAAATGATGACTGTTCAAACATTGGCTTGGAATTTTGCTCCTACTCTTGCCATGATTGTATTCATGCGCTTGACATAAATTCTTGCCCTATTATTTCTCAAACATTTGATGATGGACCTAGCCCGTTTTACACGATGAATCTACTCTACGACTTATCACCTAATCAAAGGACTACATTTTTTATTCAGGGTATAAATGTGGTCAGCAACGGCGATATTGCACGAGAAGCCTTTAAACGGGGTCATTTAATAGCCTCACATACTTGGTCACATAAAGATCTACCACAATTAACTAACGAGGAGGTTATTTCTCAAATTCAGTGGTCCATATGGGCCATCAACGCTACATTGGGGGTTATTCCACGATATTTTCGCCCGCCCTACGGCGCCGTAGATAATCGAATCCGCGCCATAACCAGTATGTTTGGACTTCGAACCGTGCTATGGGATTTTGATACTCTGGATTGGATGGTTAACTCTGGGCAACGATCACAGGATCAAGTGTTTGCCGAGTTTGCGCGATGGAGACAAACCACCTCTCAAGGGTTGATCTTGGAACATGATGTTGGTGAGCCTTCAGTCCAGATTGGCATTAGGCTAAGTCAAATATTGGGTAATAACCAACTGACAGTTGCTGAGTGTATCGGGGAGCCTTGGTATCAGTAGAAGTATATCTTTATTTATAAATACTATTTTATAGGGTTTGATTTTTCAACCTGTCAAATACAAAATATGATGCATGCCAGATTGTCGTAAGCTGCAGGGACTAACGTCCCACGCCCAGCCCCGGATCTAACTATCAATAAAGGGCTTCGTTCTTCATCCACCGACCATAGCGGGGAAATCTTGGATCAAATTACATCCATGCCCATAAACGAAGACAAATACCACCTATAAACGTATTTTCTATAACGTTAGAACTACATAGAAATTCAACATCCACTGACGACATGAACGAGCCAAGTGGTCATGATTCACATATAGACAAGAGCAACCATCTTGATCTCGATGCTGCACCCGGTAATAATAGTAGCAGTGGAGACGACAATAATAATGATAGTGGTAGTGATGATGGCATAATCAGCCGGTCTCGTTCCACTACGCGTACGCCAAGACCCACTAGATCAACGACGAGAAAAACTAATTTTCTTCTACCTGAAATGCCTCCCAGACATATACTTACAAGATCTGGAGCTGGATTTAAATCAGGAACTACTTCACCGGTTTCTGGTTCTTCAAGACCCATATCGCGAAATCATAGTCAAGATTCCCTTTATAACAATATATACAGCGGTTCTTATGCATCGAGGCCTAGTGTATCGCGTGGTGTATCTCAGGATAGAATACATAACGAGTCATCTAACAAGACCTTGGACCCAAATCGTTACATTGGATTTAGCTCCCACTCTAGGAACTCCAGTATGGAGTTTTCAGGGTTAATTTCCAGGTCACCTTCACCTAATAGGTTGTATAAACGGGGAACAGGGGCTGTATCACTAAGGTCATTATCTAAAATGAGACTAGAACAAATCTTTCCAAAATTTAATGAAGATTTGGATTCCTATGGATTAGAGGAGTTAAGAGAAGGGTTTTTTGACGCTATTTTCACCCCACGCTCTAAAATGAGATACCCCAAAAGACCCACATTAGCCGAAGAAAGAGATTCTATATTACAAAAAACCAAACAAAGCGTGATTGAAAAAGCCGCCAGCTTCATTCAAATTAAAGTGGCTAATTTTTTGGTATTTTTACATGATATTATGATGACCAAAAATGGTATTGCGCTCACCAAATCGTTCTTGGCCTATTTTATTTCATTTATCATATGTGTGATTCCGGCCTCAATGCGGTTTTTGGGGCCTAACTGTTATTTAGCCCCGCTTTCCGTATTATTACATCACTCAGGTAGAACGAGTGGTTCACAACTAGAGATTACAATAGAATCTATCTTTGGCATATCGTTTGGCTTAGGATGGGGCTCACTGGCACTTTACATTGGATCATTGTCGGGACTCTCGCAGAATGGATACATTGGGATCAATGCTGCATCTATATTACTTGGTATGATAATATCATCGTGGTTTAGGGCTAGTTTTGTCAGATTATACCATTTGTTACTGTCATTCTCTTTAGCCCTTGTATTCGTCGAAACTCTGAATTCGGGAGCTGTTGTGAATTGGAAAGTTACTTGGAATTTCGGGATACCTTATCTTTTCGGTATACTTATATGCTTAATTGTAAATTTAGCAGTTTTTCCCGACTTTTATAACCAATCCGTCTACGAAAATTTACAAGGCACAATTGAGGACTGTAAATTATCTTTGATTGATTGTTTGGAAGGCACAGAAGGTGATAAGGAGCTGATAAATGATAGAATTCAAACAAGACTTAACAATCGCTCAATTGAAATGACTGAATTTTTTAGAAGTTTGTGTAATGAGATTACGATTTCTACATTCAAGGCCTCTGATATCAAATTAATGCGGAACTATTTCCAAGTTGCCATTTCAAGAATTCGGGCAATTCCCGTGCCTACGGTAATGTTTAAGCCCCTCCGTAAGGAAAATCGAAAACATGAAAATATTACTATTAACTTGGAGAAACAGGATGATTCCAAGTCCAATAGTGCCCCTTTTATTTTCTTGCCAGAAAATACCACAGTTTCGCCTCCCCATACCTCACCAATTGAAATTGTCAAAAAATTCTTTGAACTTCCAACGAGGGAAGTAATATTTGCTATGATCCAGTTGTTGGATTCTTGTAACGATTTTATTACCTATAGTTACAAAGGAGAGCAAATCGAAGAGGGCGATAATAATCATAACGTAATTAATCATGAGTCTGTCCACTTACTCCTGAATAACGGACAGAACAAATTGATCGAAGCGAGTGATGAACTAATTGCCAGTTACAAAACATTTTTGGGATCAGAAGAAAATATGGAGTCATTGCTTCACACACAAGAAGTTATTGATATGTTTCTATTCATTCATTATATTAAACAAACAGTCAAACCATTCATAAATTTATCCCGCGAACTAGTGAGAGTATCCCAATCTAAACGTAAGTGGAAGATCAATCTACCGTATTATCCATTTATGAGAGCTTTGAGAAGAACTACGCGACAAATAATTCATGACAGAGGTGGTGAAATCGCATCCCACTACTTTCAGACTAAGAGAGAAGTAGATGAAGCTTTTGTTAGAGCTTATAATCTCAATACCTCGAAACACGCCCCCAGTGGAACCAATGTTAATATTTTTGGCGCCGACAACGGTCTGGAAAATGGTGATACTAAGCATAAAGGTGATGTTGAATTTCATGTCAATAGCGCGATTGATCATATGGACTTTAGCGAGAAGGTCTACCAGACAGACACATTTAGATACAAAACATGGAAAATCCTTCATAGACTACAAGGCTACGAATCTCGATTTTCAATGAAGGCATCTATTATCGTGTTTCTGCTATGTCTACCCTCATGGGTTAACAACAATAACGAAACCAAAACACACTGGTACAATGAGTATGACGTATGGTGGTCTGTAATATTCGCTTTGATCCTCCTTCATCCGCGAGTTACAGGTAATTTTTATGACTTGGTTGTTAGAACTACTTGGTGCATCATGGGTGTATTATGGGGCGCCTTCGCCTTCGCCGCAGGGAATGGTAACCCTTATGTGATGTGTGTTTTTTGTGCTATATTTATGATCCCTACACTATACCGTTACTCGATTTCCCAATATCCTAGATCTGGATTAATTGGTTGTGTGAGTTTCACATCGGTTTCATTAGGTCTCTACGTAGATGCACGATATGGCGAAACTACTGGAGTGATTCAAGGTACGTGGACGAGAGGCATCGCTTTATTGGTTGGGCTTTTTTCTACATTTTTAGTTAATTGGATCTTTTGGCCCTTTGTTGCCCGACACCAAGTGAGAAAATCAATGTCTAATATCCTATCAAATATTTCCCAGTGTTATCAGATTGTGACTGATCGGTACTTATATCATGATGATGATGATGATCCGACTGAATTAGCCTTAGAATTAAGTGAAATCCGTGAAGCTCGTATGAGACAAAGTTTCCACGCTTTCAAAAATTTGCTTGAAGATACTAAACATGAACCTTCGCTAAGAGGTAATTTTGATCCAAAGCCTTATGAGAAAATGATTGAATTGTGCGAGGAAGTTTTTCAAAAAATTGTTGTTGCAAGAATCAGTAGTACCTATTTTAAAGTCTACGAACATGATAAAAACGAGAATACAACCAGAACACTAATGTCATTAAGGCGAGACTCGGTTGCTTCAGTTTTATTAATATTCTATATCTTATCAAATGGTTTCAAATCAAAGCATAAGATTCCTCGCTACTTGCCCTCGGCTGCCGCCTCCAGAAATCACCTCTATAATCAAATTATGGAACTGGAATTAGAAGTCTTACATGCAGATAATCGAAGCAGTCTCTCTCTCGCTAGTTTTCCAGATGACAACTCAGTCCACGAGGCGAGCCAGGTTGATTTATTGAATCAACAGAGTAGCTCAAAAGATTCAAAAGCTAACGACTCTCCACTTTCTGTTGAAGGAAAGGGAATTAACTGGCAAGAAGTTCACATTGCGGCATTCTCCAAGGCATTTACGGATATGATCGAGGATTTGGAACAAATTATCTCCTGCTCAAAATCTATTCTAGGGGAAGAACAGTATTAAGAAACTAAACGAATCTTTCATGATATAGAAAAGGGGAAAATATATTTAGTTTATATTTAAATTTTTTATAAAATAGAAGTTACTATGTAGCAGAAACAAAATGAAAAAATATATAATTAAAATACAATTAGAGAAAATAAAAACAGAAAAAGTCTATTCTGCCCAACAAAAAAACAATAGATAAAAAGATAAAAGAACCAAATAAACAAAAACTGAAGATCGTAAACACATAAAATTAGAAAAAGAGGAAAACCTGCTCAATGAAAAAAGTTATTCAAAGATTCTCTAACCAGAACACATTTCACAAGCTTCAGGGTTCTCAATCGAGCAAGCAAGAACTTGACCAGCGAAGATATCATATTCTTCAGTACCTTCTTCGTAACCAGCGGCAGAAGCAACCTGGGCGGCATTCTGAACAAGTAGGCCATCAATGTTACCATTGGCGACAGCTTCAGGAAGACTTTCAATCTTTCTAGTAACTTCTTCAACAACATCAGCGGGGGATGCAACAGGAGCAGAATTGGAAACAGGAGTAGAAATTTCCGAGGTAATTCTCACGGGGGAATTAGCGACGTTTTCACGAGTAACACCCATGTGCTTGTAAGTCTTTCTGTTTAAAGCATACTTAGGTCCCTTTTCGTGACTCTTAAGAGATTCTTGATCGACAGTGAATTGAATAGCGGCGGCAGCAGCTTGGGTACGAAGGTAGTACATACCAGTCTTAAGACCCTTCTTCCAACCGTAGAAATGCATACTAGTAAGCTTACCCATGGTAGGACTTTGAATGTAGATATTCAAACTTTGGGATTGATCAATGAAAGCAGCTCTATCAGCAGAAAGATCAATGATGGTCTTTTGAGAGATTTCCCAAACAGTCTTGTAAAGAGCCTTAACCTCATCAGGAATATTAGGAATATTTTGAATGGAACCGTTATCGGCAATAATTCTGTTCTTCATGTTTTCACTCCAAATACCAAGATCAACAAGATCTCTAAGCATCCAAGGGTTAACAATTTGGAATTCACCAGCAAGAACTCTTCTAGAGTAAATATTAGAAGTGTAAGGTTCGAAACATTCATTGAAACCAAGAATTTGGGAGGTAGAAGCAGTAGGCATAGGAGCGACCAAAAGAGAGTTTCTAAGACCGTGCTTAGCCATCTTATCCTTAAGAGTTTCCCAATCCCAGAGATCAGTGGGGTTGATATTCCAAAGATCGTATTGAAGGAGACCTTGAGAAGCAGGGGAACCTTCATAAGTTTCATAGGGACCCAGTTCAGCAGCGAGTTCAATAGAAGCTTCGACAGCACCATGGTAAATAGTTTCAAAAATTTGGATATTCAAAAGCTTGGCTTCAGGAGAATCGAAAGGAATACGGAGAGATAAGAAAGCATCAGCTAAACCTTGAACACCAAGAGCAATGGGTCTATGTCTGAAGTTAGATCTCTTGGCTTCTTCAACAGGGTAGAAATTTCTTTCAATAATCTTATTCAAGTTACGAACAAGAACCTTGGAGATATCATGAAGCTTCTTGAAATCATACCAAGAACCTTCAGCATCCTTCTGAACAAAGGTAGGTAAGGCTAAAGAAGCAAGGTTACAGACGGCAACCTCATCAGGGCCAGAGTATTCAACAATTTCACAACATAAGTTAGAGGACTTAATAGTACCAAGATTCTTTTGATTACTCTTTCTGTTACAAGCATCCTTGTAAAGCATGAAAGGGTTACCAGTTTCAGTTTGAGCTTCAAGAATGGCATACCAAAGCTTTTGAGCCTTAATGGTTCTTCTACCACGCTTTTCACGCTCGTAACGTTCGTATAAGGCTTCAAATTCATCGCCGTAAACATCATCTAAGCCAGGGGCCTCATTGGGACAAAACAAAGTCCATTCTTCATTAGCTTCGACTCTCTTCATGAATAAATCAGGAATCCAAAGAGCAAAGAAAAGATCACGAGCACGGGATTCTTCCTTACCGTGATTCTTTCTACAGTCAATGAAGTCAAAGACATCTTCATGCCAAGGTTCAAGGTACATAGCAAAGGCACCAGGACGCTTGTTACCACCTTGATCGACGTATCTAGCGGTATTATTGTAAACACGAAGCATAGGTAAAAGGCCATTAGAAGTACCGTTGGTACCAGCAATGTATGAGCCAGTAGCACGAATATTGTGAATACTGATACCAATACCACCGGCAGACTTGGAAATAAGGGCACAGGTCTTTAAGGTGTCGTAAATACCATCTATGGAATCATCCTTCATGTTAACGAGGAAACAAGAAGACATTTGAGGATTGGGAGTACCAGCATTGAATAAAGTAGGAGAAGCATGGGTGAAGTACTTTTGAGACATGAGATTATAAGTTTCAATGGCAGCGGGAATATCATCACCATGAATACCAACGGCAACACGCATAATCATATGCTGAGGACGTTCGGCAATCTTACCATTGAGCTTTAAAAGATAAGATCTTTCAAGGGTCTTGAAACCGAAATAGTTGTAGTTAAAATCTCTTTCATAGACAATAGCGGAATCTAACTCTTCAGCATTAGCTAAGATAGTCTCAAAGGTTTCTTTAGAAATCAAAGGGGAGAACTTATCATTCTTAGGGTTAACATAGTTGTATAGATCTTTGGCAACTTCAGAGAATTGCTTCTTAGTTTGCTTGTGAAGGTTAGAAACAGCAATTCTAGCAGCGAGAATAGCATAATCAGGATGCTGAGTGGTCATGTAAGCGGCAGTTTCAGCAGCAAGGTTATCAAGTTCCACAGTGGTAACACCTTGGTACACACCGGAGATAATTCTTTGAGTAATCTTAACGGCATCAACGTGCTCAGAATCGAGGCCATAACAGAGACGTGAAACACGAGCTGTGATTTTATCGAATTGAACCTTCTCTTTCTTACCGTCTATTTAAATGAGTTGTTAGAAATTTGCATGAAAAATAGCGAAAGGGGGCTACAATACCGTTCGTGTTGTTTTTGTTTGTTATGATTACAGGGAACAAAATGGAAGACTTACCTCTTTTATAAACGAACATTGTGAGATATATATATGGACTAAAACCCGAAAATTGAGAATTCAACAATTATCAGCGTCAGTTAATTGTCTCGAGAAACAAGAAAAGAAGAGAGAAAGGAACAGGGGAATATACCCTCACAGGGGCGAAGATCGGTATATATATGGCTCGGAAAATAAATTCGCGTGGATACATTACCCGGTTGACAAGAATACGTGTTGGGTATTAATTTCGCGACTCGGACCCGGCCGTTACGCGCTTTTTTCACGTTTTACGCGTTGCATCTGCCACGTTTGGCGCTGAGATCGTCACCTCACGCGGATGAAAGTTTTTTATTCGCATTGTTTGCTTGCATAAGGAGATCCTGAGTCTGTAGTAATTATCTCCGGGCGGTTAATAGTATATTCATATTATAATCACTTCCTTTGCCAGTTATTTTTGAAATGACGTTAACTGTTGTTTTCCTCCCTTTCTGGTAGCTAATTTTGGTGATTTTACAGAGATCTGTAATTCACGTTGTCGCTAATTTTTACGCGCGACGCCAGATTTCTGGACGACGCCTGAAGTTTATTCGACGGGTCGCATAATCTAGATTGCTCTATGCGAGACTTGATTTATAATCTCTAGATTATTAATGATTTGTCAAGAGCAGGAATCTCTTTTCAGGCAATGTTATGTGGTATTGTTCATTTTACGTTTACACTAGGTCACACACTGCCTCACTTATCATAATTATAATTTTTGTAATCTAGCAACCTAATAACTATATTCAGTTTTTTATTAAAACGGAAAACTTCTAGAGAATTGGGGCTTTTGTCGTAAGCAGTTATAATATGAGTAATTAATATTTAGCAATTATTTACGTATTTCTACCGCTAAAGTAAGAACCTTTTTGCAATGTTTTGGTTTTAGCCCTCAAGTAACTTAATCCTCCACGTTTCTGACGTCCAATTTGTTTTATAAATCTGTAATAGTCGTCGTCCGTCCAAACGTAGGATGATGATGAAGAGCCCTTGTTATGCTTCAACAGGTCAGTACTAAGCCTAATACTATTAATATTATTTTTAATATCAATATTATCATCCTGATCAATACCAAGTAAATATCTTCGCTTGTCGGTTACCCATTTACGCAAAGCATTGATCTCCTCCTGCGATATATGGCCAAATCCATTCCTAGTCTTAAAGCATGCTTCTAGTAGCCCACTGGAATTTATCAGTCGTTTAGGAAAATTCTGAATTAATTGGAACACCTCCATTTGATCACGATCGGGGTTGAGTTGATTCTGTTTCATTCTATGATGTTTCCTAAGAGATATATGGCGCGCTGCCCTCTTGAACCCTTTGGCCTTTTCCTTGTGATCATTTCCATCGATATTCTTGGAACTGGAATTATTACTATTATTATTATTGGCCGATCCTGATGACATGGTGGATAAAAGTGATGATGTAGATGAACTTGTCAAACCAAGAAGCGCTTGAACTTTAGGTTCGGCTAATTTGAAAATGGTCATAGCAATACGGAAAAATATCTTGCTTTCCTCGTAGAAAAAACAATCCCAGACTCTTAAGACTGATTCAATAGGCAAAACACCAATAAATCCACTCATAAACCAGCCAGCAGTACATAGAGTGATTGGAGGTAACTTAATAAGCATATCATTAATTTTGTCCTCATCTGATTCAGTGCTGAACCCAGGGGTACTGGAGTCCCCAGAGGGTGACGTTTTGCAGAGATTATTGATATCAACATCGTAAGGATCACCTTCAAAGTTGATTCCAACATTTTTCCACATCTCGGGTAAACTTCTCATGAGACATATCATCAAAACACCTTGATCTATATTAACACCTTCTAAATTACGTTCATGGACACCAGGTAGATATCGTTGAGTAATAATAACTAGCATCCAGAATGCTTTTTCTTCTTCCATAAACAATAGTAAAAGTCCAGCCAAGAAATTTAAACTTTGGCAATAGCCAATATTAGGTTGATAAACCGAGAATGTGGTTAAAACTCTTCTTAGCGACTCTATTATAGGGGTTTCCCCCTTATACTTACCATCGGGTTTGAAATAAATATTATCGGGGAAAGTCCTATGTAAATCACGTTCAATTAATTCCATATCCTCGGTTGTTTGTTCCAAGCAATCTTCACATAATTTATCATAAACCCCCCTATTGGCATTTAATTTTTCTGGCCCCTTGGCGAAATAGAACCATGCATTACCTCGCCATTCAGCGGGTATACCCTTTCGAATATATCGTTTCAATTTATCTGACTTGGTAGGAAATCTAACGGGTGCAGTTTTCTGGTCCTCGGATTCATCATAAAGTCCTGACTCTTGCATAAACTGAACCCATTTGCGTTTTCGGCGCAAGAGGTATTTCTGATAATCGTGCCACCATTCATTATATTCATCTTCCGTGAAAAACGATGACTTCTTTTTGAACCCGTATCTATCCCGTTCATTGTTCCGTTCTTCTTTTTCTTTATCACCTAATGCTTGGTTTAAGCTTTCATCAATCGAGATCCTCAAATCGGCAGCAGCCTGACGACTAGCCTGATAGTGAGCTAACCGATCCGCGGGTGTTTCGATCTTGATCTTGGGTTTCACATTTGATCGATTAGAGATATCAAAATCAATATTATTAGAGGCGATGGATATTTCTGATGCTAGATCTGATCTAATGTGGTTGTCGCCAACGCTGGTAATATCGTCTCCACTGTGGTGGTGGTACAAGTCGATTAAGTTCAGGGCATCTCCGGTTCCATTCTCAGACAAGGTTATACTGCGTATATCAGAATTTACACCATTATCATTACTATTGGTTCTATTGGCATAACTGCCGTTGGATTGGTTATTATTAACCGCGGAAGTGTAGTTGCTGGGGGATGATGCAGCCATTGCCTTAGCGATGTAGTCGTCGTCTATACCCAAGAGAAGATTATCGATCTTGAGTATATTTTGATCGTTAATGACATCAGAATTAACCTCCGATAGGTCTGCTTGAGTCGATCTATGGTTATTGGGCTCTCCAGCCAACCCCTGGTTCATGCTTGAGTCGGTCGACGATTGATCAGACGATTTAGATAATGACATGAACGCCGCGGGCATATTCAGCCGGTAGCTATTACCATCTTTAGATACCATTATACCGTCAATGTACTCTAATCCATATAAACACGTATATGGGTTGGTATATATATTCAATAAAAGTGGTTCCAATGGCAAGCCTATAATAATAAGCAGAGACAGTGATTCCGGCGGGATGAGATTATCGTATTGCAAAGTTGGGTAGTCCCTGGGCGGCTCATGCGGTACCCCAAATCATTTTGACGGTTTTGTATAATTATATATACAAATATAAATACATATCTATCTAGCTGTTAATCACTCCGGGTCTAGTGCAAATCTAATTATTAATCACGGTTATTATCTAGACTCACCGCCACTAGGAGTAGAAACATTAATCGGCGGCTTCTCCGAGGTACTTCTCCACCGATTCTCCTAATACATTACTACATTGGTTGGCCAAGGCAAAACTTTCACGGTACATGTCAATAATTTCAATCAGGACATCTTCTTTAGTCTTCTGGCCTAATTCAATCTGTTTCATACACTCTTCCATCTCCTTACGTAGAAAGGGCTTGGTGAGAGATTTATTAAAATCAATATTCTCGTACCCTTCAATAAGAGCTATACCCAAATTGGATGGTACCAAGTATTGTTTTGCAGTTGATGAAGCCGGTGGGGGTGCTTCATGGCCGGTATCGCCATCGTCAGCTCCATTTCGACCCTTTCGTCGGCCTTTTGCGTTTCGTTTCGTACGATTATTATTGTTATTATTATTGTTGTCATTGAAGCCACCGCGGTGAACGGGTTCGGCAATTTGTCTGCCGGTGGGATCAACTTTCATTACATACTGTCGCTCAATGATGGTATTGATATGGTCAGCCATAGTTGCATCAGTCCCAATCCCATTGGCATCCATTAATCCAATTAACTCCGCTTCCGTTAAGTACTCTGGTGCTGTCGTGGTACCCTCCTTCATTTCAGTACTATGCAAGTCGACAATTTCGCCTCGCTCGAAATTAGGCAACGCTGTAGATGATTCCCATTTAGTGTAAGGGTAGACATCCAAAAAATTCCTGGATACAACCATCAGACCCGAGGCGTAGAAAGTCTGACAGGCCCATTTCGCCGTCACTGTAGTTTGCATACCCTTAGCATCCTCGGAACAGCAAGCCAAAAAATGCTGAGCAATTAATTTATATACATTATAATGGTCATTGGACGGTAAAGCGCTTCGTGCGACATACGCAACCGGATGAATTGGAGGATGAGCATTATCGTTATTTTTTCCCCGACGAGGTTCTTGGTACTTGTCTTCATTAATAAGGGCATTAGCATAATTACCCCATTCGGTACTAATGAATTGCTTTTCGACTAATTTTTTAAGATCCATCGCCTTGTCAAATTGATCGGTTTCCGTACGTGGATACGAGACAAACCCCTTGGTATACAGCTCTTCGGCAATATCCAAAATCCGCTTGGCACTCAACTTGAAATACCGTGAACCAATCTTTTGTAATTCTACTGTAGTCAAAGGAAGGGGTCTCCATTTACTCTTAGGCTTGGATACCATACTCTGAATTTCTATATTATCCGGCTGGTTTAGTAAGGAATGCTCATAAAGAATCAAGACAGTTAGTCTATCAAATATATTACCTCGGTCCCACTTAAAATTCACTTTGATTCCATCCTTTTCAATCGTTACCACCAGGGTCCAGAATGGTTCTGGTTCAAAACTTTTGACTCGCTTATACCTATCAACGACAAAGCTTAATGTCGGGAACTGACATGTGCCGTAAGAAATGACATCAGTATTGCCCAGAACCGGGAAACGGGATTTTAGTAGTTTAGTTTGGAAACGAGTAAACGCGGCTCCGACTCTGAGATCGATCTCCGTTCGAGCCTCTACCGCCAAAGCCATAGGCATATTCAAATCCACCGGATTACGCGCCGCGTTAATAATATGGGATCGCTCAGTATTATTGAATCGAGCTCGCTTGATATCAGTATCCCGTAATCCACGATTGCCCTGTTTGGCAATATTGACTACTTCCAGGCCAATATTTTCCCCCTCACGATCACAATCGGTCCAGATCATAAGCTTTTGGGACCGTCGACTCTCCGTCTGGATGTTTTTAGCCACCGAATCCATATCGGATTTAACCGAGCTAGTAATATCCGCATGGAACAATTCACTGGGTTGGACCTGACCCCACCCGTAGCGCCTCCGATCAAAATCCTTGTTGGTCAAATGACCCATTACGGAGGTTATGGTAACATCGCACTCGCCCCAGTCGCTGAAATTGAACGTGAAATCGTAGTTGTTGACATACTTGTTTCGAGATTTCCGCACCTGATAACGCCCGCCTAGAGATGTGGCCACGCTTTTGGCGATAGACGGCTTCTCCGCTACACAAAGCACCTTCATAAAGTCGGGTGTGGTGGTGATTGATGTCCGGAACCTCTTCAGAGCGGTTGGAGAGACATGAACTATATGTCTCTTGGGACCATAACGGCTCAGCGCCTGAGGGAGCGGTGGATCTGATCTCAAGTTTCAAGAGCCAGCGATCTCCGATTCATTCACAATTAAATGGTGTACAAACACTGGGAAACCCCTCGGATGGCCAGCGAGAAAGCAGCGTCGGAGTTGGAAATCACAGCCACTGGCCAAATTCTGGTGAATTTCGTATATAAATAACGTCTTCCGGCGTAAATCCCCAGTCGCAGCGTGAGTCTGGGCGGCCGCATTACTGCTCCCGACAGAATTTAACTCTATTTTTTTCGGAAACCCAGCTCCATCTCACATCATCCGTGTTCCACAACTGCCTTTTGGGTGAGATTTCGTACGTATTGCCACATTTATTTCGGGTTTCGTGATCGTATCAGACGCTAACCATTCCGTTGTATAGCTTATCCTTGTTTGTTTGAATTCTGTTTCGCCGATACTAGTCTCTTTGTTACGATGCGTGCCTTCAACTCTGTGTCTAATTTAACCGCTCGCTCGGTTTCCCGAAAGTGCCTCAGCCTGGCTTCCAAGAGAGCCTTGAGTTCTATGGCCATGTCCAGAAAGATTGTTTCGGCCCGTGGAGTGGCTGTCTCTCCTGTTTCCGTTCTTGGCGCTAAGATGCAATACTCTTCGGTCGCTGATGTCCAACTGACTTCGGAATCTTACCCCGGAATTCAACGTGGTGAATACGCGAAGTTGACAGCTGAAGATGTTGCCCATTTCAAGTCTATTGTTTCGGATTCGGGTGTTATTACTGATGCCGATGACCTTGTCTTCTACAACGAAGATTGGATGAGAAAATATCGCGGTATGTCTTCTATCGTTTTGAAGCCCAAGACCACTGAACAAGTTAGTCAAATTGTTCAATACTGTAACGAGAAGAAGTTAGCCGTTGTACCTCAAGGTGGTAACACTGGTTTAGTTGGTGGTTCCGTCCCCGTCTTTGACGAAATTATTTTGTCCTTAGCCAACATGAACCAAGTAAGATCCTTTGATCCTGTTTCGGGAATCTTGGTGGCCGATGCTGGTGTTATTTTGGAAGTCGCTGATCAATACCTTGCCGAAAGAGGTCATATTTTCCCACTTGATCTCGGCGCTAAGGGCTCCTGTCATATTGGTGGTAACGTAGCCACTAATGCCGGTGGTTTACGTTTACTCCGTTACGGTTCTTTACACGGTACCGTTTTAGGTCTCGAAGTTGTCTTACCCAATGGTAAGATTCTTAATGCCTTAAGTTCCTTAAGAAAGGATAATACTGGTTATGATCTTAAGCAACTCTTCATCGGTTCTGAAGGTACCCTCGGTGTTATTACTGGTGTCTCTATCCTATGTCCTCAACGTCCCAAGGCTACTAATGTAGCCTTTTTGGGTGTTAATTCTTACGAAGCCGTTCAAAATGCCTTTGTTCACGCTAAGGCTGAATTATCTGAAATCTTATCCGCCTTTGAATTCATGGATAACAAGAGTTTGAAATTGGTTCAAGATCACTCCGATCTCGCTAGACCTCTTGAAGATGAATATCCTTTCTACGTCTTAATTGAAACTAGTGGTTCCAACAAGGATCATGATGATGCTAAGTTAGAATCCTTCCTTGAGAATGCCATGGAATCTGAGGTTGTTCTCGATGGTGTTGTCTCTCAAGATGAAACCCAGTTAAAGAACCTCTGGAAGTGGAGAGAATTTATCGCTGAAGCCTCCGGTAAGGCTGGTGGTGTCTACAAGTATGATGTTTCCGTTCCTCTTAAGGATTTGTATTCCTTAGTTGATGATGTTACTGCCAGATTAAACGAACATAATCTTATTGGTGATTCAGAAGAATTCCCCGTCATTGATGCAGTCGGATACGGTCATCTTGGTGATGGTAATTTACATTTGAATGTTGCCGTCAGAAGATACGAGAAGAAGGTTGAAAAGGTTTTAGAACCCTTTGTTTACGAATGGATCTCTAAGAGAAATGGTTCCATTAGTGCTGAACATGGTTTAGGTTTCGCTAAGAAGAACTACATTGGTTACAGTAAGGACCAGGATTCGATTGGTTTAATGAAGGCTATTAAGAATCAATACGATCCTAACCAAATCATGAACCCTTACAAGTACTTTTAGATAAGTAAGGATGGTTTCAGTGACTAATATATGGTACAGCTGAGTTCATTACTTTTTTTATAAAAAAATTTCTTCTTTTATTTTTTCTACTTTTACTGGTTGGTTAAATTAACCTGGTTTGGTTTTTTTTCGGGGGCATTTTCATTTTCAATTTACTCTTTCGGTGACATTATTCATAAATCAAATAAAAAATAACCGTTTATAACCTATTCTATTTATATCTTTTTTCATCTCTTCTTCCTTTTATCTTTTCCTTTCTTAGTCATGAATCCACCATTCATCAAAGCTTCCTGCGCGCATGTATTGATGTGCTTGAATCGATCATTCCCTAACTGAACCCCGCCATACCATCTTGTGACGACCACCATGACGTTAGATATATCAATCAAAGTGAGTAACTTGAGAATTCTTTCGCCACCAGGGGCTTCGCCATTATCATCAAATTCTTGAATCAAGCTATGGTTGGGGCCTCTTATTCGCCAAGCAGTAATGTTATGACTGGCTTTAGCGATTCTCTTGTCGGTTTTAAGAAGAGATAGATTACGTTCAGCCTCTTCAACGCTCGTAACTGAACAAGCACGACCGATGAAAACTGATTTTCGGTCATTAACTTCATTGGATATCATCCACTCTACTACAGATGTTTCTGAAACCTGGGATTTAATAGTTCTTTTTAATTTGGTCGTCGAATAATAAGAACGCGGGAATGAAAACCGCGAGTATACTCTAGGGAAACAAACGGTACCATTCAGTATGTGCATTACTCTCTTAAAACGGATTTGAAGATTGGACCAGTTCCTAGGTGTTTCATAATAACCCCTTTTCTATTCTTTATGTTTGTTTGTTTGGTTATTTCATGCCGTTACTCTAATGGAAATTATGTAGAGTTTAATCCCAACACATAAGATGCACAATTCTTGTCAGTCCAATGTCTAGCGATAAATAAATCTAAAATCCAGGAGTCAACGAATAGTATTAAGTTTAGATATATAATGCCCTTATATTCGAAAATGGGGCTTTTTTTTAAATATTTGGCATTGTTATATTATGAAGAGAGTATATACAGGTTTAAATAGAATGAAATATTGTAGAGTGGAACTCAAACTTGAACAAAAATCAAAGTTCATTTCTAGAGAGAAAGACTAGCTTGGTGAACAAAAGAAGTGATGTGTAACTGTAGGTTTTTGATCTTACCTCCTTTATCTTAACTGAAAGAGTCATAGATATTGAGTCTCATAGGAATTAATCACAGTCACTCTAGTTTTGCTCTTCGCTCTTGGCTTTGGTTTGTCCAACCATACTTGAAGCCTTGTTGTAGATGAGTTGGTGTAATCTGTGACCATCTTCAAATTCATGAGACTTCTCATATTGCCAGTAAGATAGCACACCGATGGAGAGCGCAATAACTCGATCCCAGTTTCTATCAAAAAAAAAGTCAAAAGCATATGGCCGATTGGTTAGATGAATCCCTATAGGTACGAAAAACTATAACATGTATTCGTAATAAAACGTGCAAAGCCTTAAGGTTCTGATACATACTTGGAAACAATAAATGGCAGAGATTGAGCTTTGTACATTGTGATGATATTGGATTTGTGAGATATATGGCGAGGTGGTGGTGGCCAACGTGGTGATGCTGATGATAATATGCATGATTGGGAATAACTACTACAAGCGACCGCTGAATGGGTGGCAGATTTTGGAAATGGTATATACACAAACATATAATTTATCTGTGAATCTCTTTCAAATATAATAGTACCCATTTCATAAAATCTAAAAATAAAGGTATTATTAAATGATCTTAAAAGCAGTTTAATTATCCGAAAGGCCTTTTCTAATCCGCTAAACATCCCCCGAACCGAAAGAAGCTGGCTTGTATGACAGAGCACTCCACACTAATTTGATAGAGAGGCTTTTTCAGTTTCAAAGCCTATTAGATTAAATCAACTATCATAGATTTGAAATGTAAAATTTGGATTGGTTTAATACTAGTTATATTTTGGTAAAACTAAGGAGCGAATATAATAGGTCTAAAAACACTCAAAGGCGCAATCGTTTTATAAGAATCAGGTCCTGTATTAACTGGCGATATCAATTTTCCCAAAATGATTAAGAGTATATATTAGAATTCTTTTTAAAACATTATAAAAATATGATGTGGATTATTCTTTGAATACAAAAAGGAAAACATTAAAAATCAAATATACTTGCGATTTATCATCAAGCCTCCTTTCCCGCTACTAAAGCAATTTTAGTAATATTGGATTAACTTGAAGAATTTACCCAAAGTACAAAATTGTTAACATATCCTAAAGCTCTGAGGATTTTTACCAATTTGTAATTTCGGCGAGATTTATAATAGTCTATTAGATTATACAAATGAAAAGCACCCTTGATTTTACTTTTAAAATTCACATTAAAGGGACGCCTATTTGTGCTGCTGGTTGTTTGGTTTACCGCATAAACACGTTGGAGGTTTCACTATTTTGGTTAGATTATAAGTGGACCGAAATAGTGAAACAATCAGATTTATGAACAACTGTAAAGCTCTTATTGACTTAAATATCCTGATTTTAATTTTTCATCTTGTTCCCTGAGGGATTGCGAGTACTTTGTTATGAATTGAGGCCTAGCCCACATCATTTTCACCACCAATACAATCCACGTTAACAAAAGCAATTAAATTTGGTTTCTTTTCGGTTTAAGCGTAAATAATTTTTAAACCTAAAACCCTAATTTGGCAACAAGAGCAATTTTGAAAAAAAATGCTCCAGGAGGGGATTGAACCCACGACCATCGCGTTCCTCACACGATCGTGACATATGTATATACGTCGATAAACGGCTATAAGCACGAAGCGCTAACCTCTGCGCCACAAGAGCTTTTGTTGGAAATCGCCCCATTATGCACATTATATAATGTATTTCAACATTGTCACGTGGTTTTCCTGTTAATTAGTTCGAATACGTTTTTACTTCTTAATAAAAATTCTATTTAAAACCAATTTTGTAGATTAGGAGAATTTACAAAAATAAAGATCTATAGTGTGTAAAACTCGATAGCGATATATTCAAATCCATTATAGAAAACCCCCACAATTTTAATAAAAAATAATCAATCAATGAATTTAAAAAAGACTGCAGCACCTTATGTTCCCACGTGGTCTCCCACCGTAGTACTTATGAAGGCTCTCATTGGCTTAACTATGATTGATCGGACGGGAAATCGTGCTTTCCAATGGATATGGCCGCAGACAACAGTTAAGTTTTTGGTTAATCAAATGGTCTTGAACAAACTTCTACTCATACGAATTTTTTTAAACTTTTCCCGGCTATAATGCCTATCAAACTTAACCTGTTTTCTTCCAAGCATCAACCAGATAAGATTTGGGTTTCCATATCGACGTGTGTTAACTGCATGGAACAACATCAAGAAAACTAATGCTTCCAGAGTGTAAACGATTAATAATAAAAGAAGAAAGAAATGGTAGAATATAAAAGTAAAAATATGTGATTTAAACTAATATCCAGGGATTTGACCCGCCCAACGGGGAAGTAAATGGAGATTGCGATACCAATCCATTATATCACACCCTTAACTGAAACCCTTCAGTTTCGGGCCTTTGGACATCTGCGTTTCAAGTCCCATTACAAACCTGATCTAAAAATATATCCCTGGCGCGACCAAACTACATGTATCAATTGTCTAGCCGATGCCCCCAAAACTCTGGCCCATCTCCTCAGCAATTGCTCTGTGGTGTCGCTGGTTTGGACCAAACTAGCTTTCAGCCTCATTCTGCCTTTGAGAGATTTACTCGTACCATCATTGTCCAATGCGGGACACTGGCACTCATATTAAATGGTGGCAAAACGACAATTAAAACGGTGGCAAAGCCAAGCTTTTTGCGAATTTTCAAAAAAAGAAAACAAGACGCAATATCGATGAATCTTGTGCTTTTGACGTGCCTGACACCACACCGAGCCCACGGATGTCAGGGTTCGGGGTCCGGCCGTGCGTGCACTGTCCAATCATAATGTACGGTCGTTGGGAGACTGCCGACGGAGAAAACGGACAAAACGAACAAAACGGACAAACGCTGGCCGCCAGAGCGATGATCGCATATCTGGCCGACTACGCTGCGGGGTTTCCAATTTGTCAGCTTGTTTCTCGCGTCTACATTCCATACGATTCTTGTCTGCCTGTGTCGTTGTTCTAGAAGGCTTGTCCGTTTGCCACCATCAAACAACACATAATGGCACACCCACACATGCTCATTGGTTATATATCGCTCATTCACTGAGAATGGCTATATAAATGGGCCTATATCCACTCTCAGTGCCTGGGTCTCCGTTCTTCCTTTCCACACTCAACTATTATTATTAAAAATGTCTTCTGCCCCTACTGCCCCTGCTACTACTGTCTTACTTACCGGTGCCTCTGGATTCATCGCTTCCCATATTGTTAAGCAATTGCTCGAACAAGGCTTCCATGTGGTTGGTACCGTTAGATCGCAAGCCAAGGCTGATTACTTCTTCGAAAAATACGGTAAGGACGCCCCTCTAAAGTTTGCTATCGTTGAAGATGTTGCTGCTGAAGGTGCTTTCGATAAGGTTTTACAAAATCATCCTGAAATCACTGCTGTCTTACATACTGCTTCCCCCGTTCATTTAAAGGCCACTGATTACGAAAAGCATTTATACACTCCCGCCATCAAGGGTACCCGCAACATGTTAGAAGGTGTTAAGAAATTTGCTCCTCAAGTTAAGAGGGTCATTATTACCTCATCATACGCCGCTATTATGGACCTAACTAAGCTTACCGACCCTACCGTCATTTTCACTGAAAAGAACTGGAATCCCGTTACTCGTGAGACGGCCTTAGATCCCGATTCCGCTTACTGTGTTTCCAAGAAGTATGCTGAAACTACCGCCTGGGAATTCGTTGAAGAAAATAAAGGTCAAATCAACTTCACCGTTACTACCATTAACCCTCCTTATGTCTGGGGTCCTTTGGAAAACAAATTAGATGTTAAGGCCTTAAATACCTCTAATGAGTTCTTATTCAATATCTATCTTGCGGCCAAGAAACGCCTTGAAGACGGTGAGGATAACGGTGAGGTCATCCCCGGCCCGCCCTTCCCTTACACTGATGTTCGCGATATCGCTTGGGTCCATATCAATGCCATTACCAACCCTAAGGCTCCTAATCAACGGTGGTTGCCTATCTCTGGTGACGCATCCCCCCAAAATATCGTAAACATTTTGCATAAGGAATTCCCCGAATTAGGCTCTAAGATCGCCGTGGGTAACCCCGCCAAGCCTGATTTCGACCTTAGCACTATGGCAACTTACGATAATCATGTTACTAATGAACAAACTGGTATTAAGTACATCCCTCTTTCTTCTACTATTAAGGATGCCTTTAGCCAATTCTTAGCTGCTAGCGAATAGATTAAACGCTCTCTGAACGTTAATATTTATTAAATATATCAATAAAAACCTGTAAATAGTTATTAAATATATTAATAAAAACCTGTAAATAGTTAGAAATTACTCAAAACGAATTCACGGCACATTATAACTACGTAAGGCCAACTATACGAATACAAAAACTAATAACCCTCATTCTTAATGAATTTTTTTCTTTTTTTTTTTTATTTTTTTTTATGGAGACTCTGGAAAGGCGGGTACAGGGATTTTGGAAAGGCGAGTACGGTGACTCTGGATACGAGATATGAAATCAATCGACATCGGAGGATGAGTGATTGAATATCAAATCAAGGACAGCCCATTGTTTGTACGAAATTCAACCGAGAAAAGAACAAAATGAGCGTGTTTTTTTTAAAAAAAAATAGATTTTTATTAAGAAGTAAAAACTTATTTAAACTAATCAACAGGAGAACTAAAAAGAGTGAATAGAGCGTTTTTTTTTTTTTTTGTTTTTTAAATAGATTTTTATTAAAAAGTAAAAACTTATTTAAACTAATTAACAGGAAACTAGAAAGAGTGAATAGAATTCCTAAATGAAATAAGAATTAGGATATAAAATCCTAGATATAGAGGAAAAAGAAGAAAATTATACTATCATCCTCATGATATTAGTTTGAATCACATACTTTTACTTTTATATTTAACCACTTGAGCGTGTGATAGAATTTCAAAATGGTTTTTCCGTTGTTTATGGCATTTCAAAATATTAATCAACAAATTCCAACGCCTTGATGGCCAAGTTGGTAAGGCGTAGCACTAGTAATGCTAAGATCGTCGGTTCGACTCCGGCTTGAGGCAAGTTGCTTTCTAAGTAACAATTCTTTGGTTTTGTAGTGTAGTTGGTTATCACCACGGATTTTGATTCCGTTAACCCCGGTTCGAATCCGGGCAAGACCTTTTTTGCCGTCTAGAATACAGGTATTGGCTTTGTGATGGCCTAGGTGGCTCTGACAAAACCCAAAAATTGTTTTTTTATCATTTTGTTGACATTAGCATATATTTTTGTTCTAATAGTGCGGTTGTAATGGCGTATTATCCAAGTTTAATAGTCTGTAACCCTAGCCATTATTTCTAGACCTTATAAACATCATAACGAAATCTACAAAATCATAATTGATAATAACCTATAGTATTCTAATGGGATATTACTCTGTTAAAGTTGGATATCTCAGAAAGTATAATTATAGAAAGGAAATGTCTATCAAAAAATGCGGTGAAACTGGGTTAAAGCTTACAATAGAACCTGATAATTGAAGTGGTGACCATCACACGCTTCTGAAAGATAGTATTGCGGTTTTTTCGAAAATATTGTCCTTAAGTATTTTTCCGAAACCTTCGGTTAATTAAAGGTAAAATATATCGTTAATATATAGCGGCATTGAATATCTCTTCAAAATGTGTAGTAGTACTACTTCCCATATACGGGTACATCATACTCCCACCCAACTAGGATTCATGTTAGGTTTCATCTCATTTGATTACTAAGCCAAAATCAACGTACCTCTGGGAGGGGATCAGAATAATATTTTGGACATAAAAATTTGAAGCCGAATCAACTGGAACTTATAATGATGCCTTCATCAACTGTTACACAAAATAAGAATGATAATGGAATAATAGGTAATAAAAAAGCACTCGATTCATTATAAATTTATATAAATTTTGTAAAGTATATACGTTTCGAGCCACGATATTCATGATTGACCATGAAAATCGATTCTTGGGCCGTAGAAACCAGTAAAAACCCGTGGGTCTCTACCTTATTATTCTCAGGAGAACCGAGCACGAAAGCATCAGAGATGCTAGCAAACTTCATGAGAATTTTCTACGTTCTCGCACTAAGCCGTGACTCTGGCCGCCTTGGTTATAGACATTGTTTGTAAAGAAAAGAAAAAAAGAAAAAGAAAAGAGAAAGAAGGATGAGTGAAATGGTTTCCTTTATAGTTTTCGGCACTGGGAGTTATGCGGAAAACGTTTCTTCACTTGCGTTTTTGGATTGTTCACGGTGTCAATAGCTCCCAACATCTTTGAAACCCTAACTGATTGCGTCCAGGGTTAAATTCCTTGTGTCTAGTGCTTCAGCTCACTTTTTGGTTATGTTATTATGCCGAATGAATTGTGTGTTGTATCCACCAAAAACATTTAATATTATATGAATTGTTATTGGCTATAGATTATTGATCTATCTATGAATATTCGACTAATAATTTAATAAATTGAAAATTATTTTTTAGTACTAATAATAACTAAAATATTAGGTTTCTTGCTTGGTACCTGTAACTAGGAATAAGCTATTGGCAAATGTTAGATTCTAATTATCTGGTATTTTGGAAATTAAATATTTTTTTGTATTATTATTAGAGATATTTATTGAATCTTAATACATTATTTTCTTTCTTTTTTTTAAATAGAATTTTTATTAAGAAGTAAAAACTTATTTAAGCTAATTAAGAAAATTAAAGAGATTTATCTTTTTTTAAATAAAAATTATTAAAAAATAAAAAATTATTAAAAAGTAAATTTTATTTAAACTAATTAACAGAAAAGTTAAAGAGAATGAATTGGAATCCCGAATGAAATAAGAATTAGGATATAAAAACCCATAATATATAAAAAAAGAAAATTTTACTTTTTTAATATGCAATGAATATAACTTGGTTCCCATAATATTTAGACTTGAAATAAGTTGCGGTTTTAGCTCAGTTGGGAGAGCGTCAGACTGAAGTTCATACTTTAGTCCAGTTAATCTGAAGGTCCAGTGTTCGATCCACTGAAACCGCAATTATTTACAAGCGTCGTGGCGCAGCGGAAGCGCATTGGGCTCATAACCCAAGGGACCTCGGATCGAAACCGAGCGACGCTAATTGTTTTTTTTGAATCGTGTTTAAGTTCCAAGCAAAGGTTTTTCTTGCTTGTTTTTGTTAGGCTATTCTCCTTATGATTTTGGCCGAGGAGCTGAATTCCCTATATGCTGCTTCTTTTTGAAATTCAAGATTCAGAGGTGAGAATGATTATGGATTAGATTTTATCAAGTTATTGTAATATTGCTCTTAGAACTTATGAAACTTTTTGGCTTAATTAGACTACCTAAAAATTAGAATTTTAATAATTTTACTCTACATAAAATTCTGCTCTGTGAAGAATTTTTATTGAACTTACAGGTATAGCGTATTAGAAATATATTAGGGGGATTAGTTAAAAATGATTCGCGGAACACAGGCGTAGAGATTTATATTAGATTACTGAGGTAAATCCGGAGCCATATATACAAGCTAAAAATTATAGCATGCCTCCAGTTTAAGATATAAGATAAACCTATTAAAATCCAATATCTCCCAGGTCGGCTTATTATTCAGAGGTTTTAATATACTTTTTTTCTTGTATAAACTAATACTTTATGCTACTGGTATATATGATATTAATAAGATAATGGTGACAATACTTGGTAATGGGGTTAACTCTCACAATGGAGTGCTCATTGTCTACCGACTCACGAAATGCTACCACATTACTTTCTAGCAGTAATATTTGTTCTTAATTTGAATAGGCCTTAAGGCCCCAACCACCAAGAGTTTTACGGAAGACAGGGGATGGATACCCTTAAGCCTGGATACTATCAGAAACATGAGTATCACTGCTTTCCTTGGAGCTATGTAAATAAGGAAAGTGGTTCCGGGGAAGTCGTAATTTGCAGGTTTCAATAGAATGCCATCTTAGTTTACTAATATTGTTAACAGTAAATTTCTTAAAAGCGTTGATATCATGTTTAGTGTAGATTAAGGAAATTTCAGGATTGGCGAAAGCGGCTAAGGCAAAATGGTGAATATAGGAACAACAAAAAAAGCAACTAAGCTTGACTATATCTTCAAAAGGCTATTCCCAAGATTTTGAAAACGAAGAACCCCTTTGAAAAACGTAAAGGGTGAGTTGATCTTTATCTAAATTAGGGAATTCACTGAAACGCAACAAAATTTACTACCAAATTTAGGGTAAGATTCTTGACTTCAATGGAACCAGCAAATTTTTCCGAATCAGTGATCCGAAAAGATTAGAAAGTGGTGGACCAGCAAAAATGATATAATCTGCGTGCTCAAAGGGTTCAAGAGCATTAGATAATCCATTTTAAGCATAAACAAAATAAAATTATGTTACTTAATACTCTTGAAATGAGGTCGAATGTTATAGTCCCTGAATGCACGAGCAGTAACTTCTTTGGGATAAGCTTTATTGGAAGCGGGGCTGGCAATGTTAGCGTGTGCTAATTGGCCACTAAGAGTTTTAGTGGGGATAACAGTGGTAGTAACAGTAACTAACATTTCGGAAATTTGAGTTGTACTTGGTTGTTTTAAATAATTTTCTGCAGTGGAGGGGAAATGACCAGATTTATACTAGTCTTGGCTTTTGTGCAAATTGAGCGAGGTAAAATTATGCCATGGTTTAAACATAGCCGCTCTAAATTAATATACATTTAAGTAAAAATAGAGAAAATTGCAATTTATATTCACCCTTTATTGTGGTAATTGGAAACACATATATTACTTTAAATAATCAAACGAATGAGTGTGTTATATCCGGGTTGGATCCCACTTAACATTTTACACTTTACAGAATTAATAATATTGGTTGGGTACCCAAAAATATTTAGTAAATAAACAATTTAGTATATGAATAAAATTAAAGTCAGGTTATAAATGCTCAATTATTTGTTCGTTTCTGGTTAAGTATTTTATTTATTTTTGACACAAGCGCTTTCGCCAGTTTGCCTTTTGACTTAAAAGAGATTTATAGTTCAACTAGGAAAACAGCTATATACCATTTAATTAAAAAAACCATATTACAAAATAGAGATATATAAACAAGATATATGGTGGTTTGCAGGTTTTAAATATGAACGGTTCATATTAAGCCATGATCAATTGCCTATTGTGCTCGCAAAAACTAACCTCACACAATCGCGAGAGGGGAGAATCTCAGACGACTTCGTTCCGAAACGTTTATGAGCCTTATGTTTTCAAATAAATTAGGTATAAGATACAGTAAGATAATACCACGTGTCAAGAATCGGTGCCATAGGTGGCTGAACCAGCTCCATAACGAATGGGCGAACGGATAATTAATCAGCCGTTCCATTAACGGTGAGGCCCATAGTACACTAATATAATCTTAAGCCTATAATGTTTTGAACGAGTTGGTCAACTTCAAACGACAGGAATAAAAACAAGTAGACATGAATAATTCAAATTAAGCTTTAAAATCTTCGCATAAATTTTCAAAATAAAAAAAGAAGGTCTTGCCCGGATTCGAACCGGGGTTAACGGAATCAAAATCCGTGGTGATAACCAACTACACTACAAAACCATTAATTGAAGTTTACTTCGTTATAACGCTGAAATGCGCATTGATAAGGGGCCAGTAAAGTTTTTTTTATTCTCTCTAATTTCTTCTGTTAATTGGTTTAAATAAGTTTTTAGTTCTTAATAAAAATTCTATTTAGAAAAATCAAAAAATCTATTACTTAATTTTCAAAATATTAGATAATTAGTATTTAACATTTACTATTATTCAGTTGCTATGGGTTTTTCCTGTATTTATTTTTTTAATATATATTTATATAGTTTCCTGGATCAACAATAAACGAATTTAATCCAAAAAATCAAAATCAATGAGTTTGAACTATACCCAAATTTCTTAATGATAGGATATTTTGAATATGACTCCCTTTTTGCCTTTTGAATATAGCTAGAAGTTTTTTGATACTGTATAGAAGAGCAACTAGTAAACTACCGTAGAATACACCATTTCCAAACTGGCGATTCGGCTGTTGGTTGATGGGGGACAGAAGATCCGCAGTAGCCTCAACAGCCGATTAATATCCGATATATTACATAGAGGTTAGTTAGAAAAATAAACCGATAGGAAAAAATACAATTTATTTTATTGAAAATTCTAATGATTAATTTTTCACATCAGCCGACCAAAAACATATCGGGACTACATATATATATATACTTTAATTTTTCTCGTTAAATACGGGGGATGGGACCACCGGGGGAAGTATCCTTTCTGGCACTAAGCACCTCACAACCAGTTTCGGTAACCAAGAGGAGATGTTCAAATTGAGCACTGGCGGAACCATCGGCAGTGGCGGCGGTCCAATTATCGGGCCACATCTTATCCTTGTAAGAACCGAGGGTCAACATAGGTTCGATTGTGAAGGTCATGCCGGCCTTGGCGATACCAACGGCCTTATTACGGGCGTAATGGGGAATATTAGGAGCACAGTGGAAGTTAGAATTAATACCGTGGCCACAGTAAGCGCGTACGACGGCGCAGTCATTGGCCTTGGCGTGCTTTTCGATAGTGTCACCGAGCGTACGGAAGAGGAGACCGGGCTTTACCATACTAATGGCTAAATCTAAACATTCACGGGTGGTTTCGACTAAACGGACTAAATCAGGGTTACTCTTGGCCTTGTCACCAACGTAGTAGGTTTCGTTAAGATCAGAATGGTAGCCGTCCTTGTAAAGGGTAACATCCAAGTTGACGATATCACCGTCAACGAGAGGTCGCTTATCGGGGATACCATGACAGATGACTTCATTGACTGAGGTACACACACTCTTGGGGAAGTTGTAATAGTTGAGCGGCGAAGGGTAAGCACCACGTTCCATACAGGCCTTGTGAATAATGTTATCGATTTCTTCAGTGGTAACACCGGGTCTGACGGCGGCGGCACCAATATCTAAGACCTCACGCGCTAATACAGAAATACGTCTCATCTTTTCAATTTCATCCTTGGTTAAAATATCAATCTTGTTGGTTCTATTTAACTTTTGTTCACTACGGGGTTGACCATCGCGAGCGTAATCGGGGATAACCACCGAGGCATCGATTTCAGCACGGGCAGCAAGAGGGTATTGAGCTCTTAATTCACCGCTGTAGTCAAAGGTAGGGAAGGGATCAAATGAATCCTTACCGTCCACGGGGTGAATGGGCTTGTGAAGCTTCCAGTTACGCTTAAAACACTCTTGACTACAGAACGAACTGGTAACACCGGACTTGAGACAAGTAGGACATTTGAGCGAGCCGGTAGTGAGTTTACCACAGTCGGCACCGGAGCATCTTAAACCTTCGGTCATTTTATTATTATTATTATTGTATTCCAGGGAATTACGAGCAGAGGGTTGGTTCCTATAATAAATTCAGGAAATAAGTGCCGGGAGAGGGACAGATGCGTATTTGGGAGGTTAGGGTGGCCGAGGGTTTTTGCCAAAATATGCAACGCTCGGCGGGACATAAAGATGGATCTGGGTATTGAGCGCATGGAACAGTTTGGGAGGTAATGAAAATTACATAAATATATCGGCTTAAAGACGATCCGATATCGGGTTCAATTACAGAAAGATCGGCCCGCACAACCTGGAGTGAAAGCCAGATCAGTAGCCCCAGGCCCACGGCTAAGCGCCCAAGGCCCAACTGTTTGTGTCCAGAATGTCCCATTCAGGCCCGATGCCAGCTGCAGACGGGCGAATTCGCAGGGACCACAATGTGCCCTACTAGGCCAACTCCCAATAGCTCCCAAGGACGCAAAAACGAAAAAAAAAGTGAGAAAAAATGAAAAAATTTAACTTCACAGACTGGCTGGGTGGTTGGGTGAGCCTACAATTTTTCTTTCGCATTATACATATTTGATATAATTTTTTTATTTTTATTTTTAAAATTTCTCCTCCCTCTTTTGAAAATCACCACGGTATTTTTTTAAAATATTAAACAAAACTTAATAATGTCTGGTGTCGATTACTTGTTATTCGAAGAAGCCACTGGTTACGCTGTTTTCCAGGTCATTCTTCAACCCGAAGATATTGGAGCCCGTCTTAAGGAAGTTCAAGATGCCAGTAATGATTTAGCCCTTTTCGGTAAGTTAGTCAAGCTTGTGTCATTCGCCCCCTTCAAGGGTGCCGCTCACGCTCTTGAAAACGCTAATGATATCTCTGAAGGTATTGTTAGTGATCATCTTAAGGCCGTTTTAGAACTTAATATCCCTAAGCCCTCCAAGAAGTCCAAGATTCAACTTGGTATTTCCGATAAGAATTTGGGTCAAAGTATTAAGGATGCCCTCCCTTACGTCGAATGTATCTCTTCCGAAGTCGTTCACGATCTTCTTAGAGGTATTAGAAATCACGGTGTTAAGCTTTTAAAGCAATTAGAAGACGGTGATATCGAACGTGCTCAACTCGGTCTTGGTCACGCCTACTCTCGTTCCAAGGTTAAGTTCTCAGTTCAAAAGAACGATAATCATATTATTCAAGCTATTGCTCTCGTTGATCAACTTGATAAGGATATTAATACATTCTCTATGAGAGTTAAGGAATGGTACGGATGGCATTTCCCTGAATTAGCCCGTATTGTCCCCGACAACTACGCCTTTGCTAGACTTGCTCTCCTTATTAAGGATAAGGCTCTTTTATCCGAAGATAGTCTTCATGATGTTGCCGCTGTTGTCAATGACGATGCCGGTGTCGCTCAACAAGTTCTTGATGCCGCCAAGATCTCTATGGGTCAAGATCTTTCTGAAGCCGATATGGAAAATGTTTCAGCCTTCGCCGCTCGTGTTGTCTCGATCACTGAATACAGAAAGAGACTCTTTGCCTATTTGAGTGAAAAGATGCACACCGTTGCCCCTAATTTGTCGGAACTTATCGGTGAAGTCATTGGTGCTCGTCTTATCTCTCACGCTGGTTCCCTTACTAACCTTTCCAAATACCCTGCCTCCACTGTGCAAATTCTTGGTGCTGAAAAGGCCCTTTTCAGAGCCTTGAAGACCAAGGGTAATACCCCCAAGTACGGTTTGATTTACCATTCTACTTTTATCGGTAAGGCTGGTGCTAAGAACAAGGGTAGAATTTCTCGTTTCTTAGCTAACAAGTGTTCTATCGCTTCCAGAATTGATAACTACTCTGATTTCCCTACTAGTAAGTTTGGTGAAGTCCTTAAGTCTCAAGTTGAAGAACGTCTTAAGTTCTACGATACCGGTGCCGCCCCTACTAAGAACGCTGATGCTATGAAGTCCGCTATGGATGAAGTTTTGGCTAACATCCCCTCTGGTATTGCCGATAACGCTCGTGAAGACATTGAAATGAAGGATACTTCTGATGTTGAAGAAGAAAAGAAGGAAAAGAAGGAAAAGAAGGAAAAGAAGGAAAAGAAGGAGAAGAAGGAAAAGAAGGAGAAGAAGGAAAAGAAGGAAAAGAAGGAAAAGAAGTAAACTTAGCATATATTTAAGCATCTTTTCTTGGAATCTTTCCTCAAACTCCCTCTATTTTCATATCCCTTACTTAGCTTTCTGACCTTTCATTAATCTCATCTTTTTTCATTCTCATCTTTTTCCATTTTTTTCTCTCTGGATGTACTTTATTTTTTCTTGTTATATTTTTTTCTCATTGCCACCCCCAACCCCAATTTTTTCTATTTATTGTTATATTAGATATTAATGAATATGTTTGTCTCAAATTTCTTTTTGCAAAAATCTAGCTAGCAGTATTTTAAACTTATAGTTTTGAATGTATATTAAAATCGATTGAATGTGTGTTTGGAGGAGTTTGTAGTATGTTGGTCCCAGCTGCCATTTTTTTCCCGCCAAAAGGGAGGAGGGATATATACCCTTTCCCAACCGCACTTTAACCTTCACTAACATCGATCGAGATATTAACATCACATTCATCACCATATACAATGTCTACACCATCCACTGACCTCACACAAGAAAAGCTGCAATTCGAAAAAATCAGTGAAGAGTTTGAAAATTCCCAAAAGGGTACGTACGCAAAGAAATTTCTCCTTCAATAGCTAATAGAATTGAAACTAACTGTCTTCTTTTTTATTTTATTTTAGATTACTCCAAGTTCATCGCGGCTAGACAACAGCTAGAAGCCCAATTACAGGAAAATAAGATCGTTCAAGATGTACGTTTAATCAAAAAGAAGAGAATTAGATCTAGTATGGTCAATAATACTAACTATTTGGGGGTGTGTCTATAATTTAGGAATTCGCACTTTTGAAAGCGGACGCCAAGGTGTATAAATTAACAGGACCTGTGTTATTGCCCCAAGAAAAAGCTGAGGCTACCCATAATGTTGATAAGCGATTAGAGTTTATTAGGGGTGAAATGTAAGTTATAATATGGAGAAATGTGGTAAAAATTGAATATGGAGAAATGTGGAAAACTAACTATATCCAGTAAACGCGTGGAAGCCCAGATCGCCGATTGTCAAAAGAGTCTCGAGTCTAAGAGAGAAACTGTGAGTATAAAAAGGATTGGTGCACTACGGGTATTGTGTGAGATAATATACTAACTAGTTGTGTTGCGTGTTTAGCTCTTGGCACTTAGAATGAAGATCCAGGGCGTTTAAGCCCAGTCAAGGTGTGTGTAAGTTTATAGAGAGAAATAAATATGGTATTAGGACTAAGATCAGACAGAAATACAGATCAAGCTTAGTATTGAGTGGTAAATCCAAGATGGGAAATCTAGTATGTTTTTTTTCTTTCTTGGAGATCGCAGTTTTAGTATAGAGATTGGAAGATTCTGATTTTGATTTTTAAAAGTTGATACACTTGAATATATTTAAAACTAAGTAAAGACTATTTAAAGAGAAATATAACCCTAAAGCGAACCTTGACTATAGGAGGGAATAATACACCGAAAACAGTCAAACTGAGCCCAGTGGATTAAAACCTACGCAAGGATTAGAACGGATTTTCCTTAGAATTTATCTCCTTCCGGCCATTTGTGCTCGAATAAATGGATGTGTATTATCTTCGCTGGTTATCCGGAAGTGAGTTATATGTATAAGGAAAAGAAGAAAGGAAAAGAAAGAGAAGAGAGAATCCTTTGCCGTGGGGGCTTTATAGTGGCCGTGGGGTGGGTTACCCGGCGGGGGTGCCTTTCAGGGGTGGAGCTGGGACCTTGGTTTGGTTAGGGTTATTTGGCTGTTGTTGTTGTTATGGTTGTCGTTATCATTATTATTATTATTATTATTATTATTATTAAAAAAATAATCGCTATTTATCGCCGTTCTATTAGTGCTAGTTTTCAAGTGACATTTTTACGATAGTGCCCTGGTTGTTACGTTAACCTCTATTTAGTCCACGGCCAATCTAGTCTGTCCCATCTGTGTCTCCAGCCGACCTTCCCAGCGATTACTCCCCTACTCCATACGCTTAAGCCCACATCTGATCTCATAGCCCTCTATTGCTTTTGTAAATAATATATATTCCAATCTAGCTGTAGTTCTATTATATATCTACTTTATATCCCTTAATACACACAAAACTCATTTCAGACCCACCGAGTATACTAATCTACTGCTTGACTCTCTACCACCACCTACACACACACACACAATACCTACACCTCGATACACCCCAGACGATATCTATCACCACCACCACATCTCCCAGGGCCCAAGACCCACTGAATCGACCCTCCAACCCCACCTTTTTTCACATATTCGAACCCCCACCCTTCTCAATCACATCACATCACATCGCATCATGTCCACAAGAACCCACAGAGCCTGTATGGTTTGTGGCATCATACTGCCCTTTAAAGATTTTGTCGCCCAGGGCTGTCCTAACTGTAGTTCTATTCTCGATTTCACTGCCGATGATGGCCTGGTCCAAGAGTGTACTAGCCCTTGTATGTTTTAGTTTTTTATCATTCCTTTCATTATAATTATCGTTCCTTATCAATACTAACTCCATTTAGCTTTTGAGGGTGAAGTGGCGCTATGTGACGCTGATCAATCATGGGTATGTCTGAGATATAGTGAGAATATAGGTGAATTAATATTTAATCAATACTAACTTAATTTAGGTCGCTAAATGGTTAAGAATTGACAAGTTCCAACCGGGAATGTAAGTACTGAAAAAATGCTCGAGAAGGGTTATGTGGGTTGAGACACTAAAATAGTCAGATAATCAAATTTGAACCATATTGGACTATTTGGACAATTTATATGTAATCTTGGATACACAATAACATCGAATTCTCATACTAACCCTCCATAGCTACGCCGTCAAGGTAAACGGTAAATTACCTGAAGATGTCGTTGAGGATTTAGGCCGTAAGGGTGTCGTTTACAGACCCCGAGACGGTAGTGTCCAGGATTAGACAATACTAATTAATCTCCTTGTAACTATTATATAAATATTAAATGATAAAAACCCTTATAATTATAATCAATTAAAAAAACAACAAACTCTACTGGTTAAAATTCACTAAATTGGCTCATATTGATAAAGGGTTTCTTTCTCTATCTCCCTGGATTCCTAACCTCCTACCAACCACGGCTAAAGATGTCCAAAACCCCCAAAGAGGTAACTCGCGAGGATATCCAAGATGCTGCCCAATCACTAAACTACACTAAACTCATTGATATTCAATCGGCCAAATCGGCAGCCAAACGCTCAACCCAGGGCAAAAAGACCTTATTGGAATTGGATCAATGGCGCTTAAGGACTCTACCGAGGATCTTACATGAGAGATTGAGTAACGAGAAGGTGATTTATTTCACCAAACCGGAATTATGCCAACTAATGGAATGGAAGTTGTAAGTAACCCAGTCTTTAATTGAGCTAGCACATTTTTTTTTTAAATTTGCTTTTGACTGACATTATTTAGATTAAGAGGCACCTGGCGACCCCAGCTATCCAATCTTATCGCATCCAATGACGAATCCACTATCCACGAGGTATCCTTACGTGCCTATGAATCAATTAAACCCTATCTGTCTTCAAGTTCATCATCATCATCATCATCATTAGAAAATACTATTAAATCCACTATGACGATCTTATGTGAACTTCGGGGTGTTGGACCCGCTACAGCATCACTAATTATGTCCACTTTCCCGAATTTAAATGCCGACACTGGGGACGAAATCCCCTTTCTTAGTGATGAGGCCTGGTGGTGGTGTTTTGGTAATGGGAAAAAGGTGGAATATACCCCAAAAGGGTATGCGCGGTTTGTGGATATGATTATTGAGGTCGCGAGGAGGATAGGCTGTAAACCAGGGGAGGTCGAGCGGTATGGGTGGACAGCGATATCTTCGACTTCGTCTCAGATATCGCAGTCGGAGAAGACACCAATAAAGTCAGAGAAGAAATTTAACGATAATGTAGTTAAATCAGAGAAGGTAGTAAAGTCAGAGAATTTAAACAAGGACAAACTAGAAACTGCAACTACGAAGAAACGACCCCTAGACACAACGGCCACTCCTCTCATGAAAACGACCGATCGATCGTTAAGGGCTCAAAAACGAGTTAAAAACGAGTCAAATTAGATTGATTTATATGGACAATATATAATTAATATCATTTATTACTATAGACTGTTCTAAGATAATTTTCTAAGATTACCTTTCAAGATTAATACCAGTAGAAGTACCTAGATAAGCTTCCTGGGTAAGCTTCCTCAGCCTTCCTAAACCTCTTGAACTTCCAGTCTAAATCAAAGGAAAAGCACACCCATCACCCCTAGGATCACTACCGGCACTATAAACCAAACCATCCTCATCCCGCTTTTGAATAATTTGTCCGCCTATTTCGTTAATAACAATCTCCCTAAAACAATTCTCTCTTTCTCACGTTTTATACATACATCCAAACACAATACGGTCGACCCCGCCAGTAACCACAACCTTATGCCCCAAGCCCTCTAATCCCTTAACGACATCCGCATCAATTCCCTCTTCGAGATGAACGACCGTGGTGGGTCGCGAGACTGGTCCGTCAGTACCGAGGCCGAAATCTAAAGTAGACTCAGTGGGGTCGCACACTAGACAAATCCGTGGTGCATCAATAGCTTCTTGGGCGGTCATGTTGAATAAAACCATGTTATAAAGGACTTGTACGTGTGCCTGTGGTTGGTTGAAGCTAAAATATTAAAAAAAAAGACACAGATAAATATGGTTAGTGGGATTGAAAAATGATAATGGTGATAAAGAAATAAGTATAAGGCCAGGTTGACACAATTCTTTATAGAATCGATTTTAACTCAACTCAAATCAATTCACCCGAATTCAACTAAAATCAGCTCGACTTCGACTCCACTTCCATCTCGTCTCGTCTCGTGTACTCACCCACCCATAATACCATAACTGGCAAATAATCCCCCCTGCTTGGTCACCATAGCCGGAATAATCGTATGATAAGGTCTCTTACCCCCGGCTAAACAATTCCGAGATCCCTTAGTCAAATTAAAATTAGCCCCTCTATTCTGGAGCGGGAACCCCAGACCCGTGGGGAAGATACCAGAACCAAAATCGCTGTAAACTGAATTAATAAATGAGCAGGCATTACCCTCGGGATCAGACGTTGACAAATAAACGGTATCTGAACGATTAATCGGGTCGAGAACTGAGGCATAATTGGCATGAACTGAATCGGCTTTAAATAATTCAGCCTGTCGGTTGAAAAATTCCTCTGAAAGAATTAGGTTTAATGGGATATTGGCATGTTGTGGGTCCGAGACGTACTGGTCGGCCACACGAAATGCGAACCGTAAATTCTCAATAATCAAATGGAGGTACTCCACGGAATTATGTTTAAGGGATTTCAAATTGATGCTGCCCAATTTATCCAGAGACTTAATAGCTCCCAATGCTGAGAGAGCTACTAGACCTTGACCATTAGGGGGGATTTCCCACAACTTATACTCATTATCATCGTCATTAAAGACCTCTACGCCAATTGAATCGACCCAGGTGGATTCATGAGCTGCCAAATCCTCACCTGTCAAATGACCCCCTAATTGATTAACGGTCTGGATAATAGAATCCGCAATAAAGTTTCCGGGCTTGTAAAATGCCTCTTTCCCCTTTTCCGCAACGAGTCTAAGCGAATTGGCCAATTCAGGATTACGGAAAATCTCACCCTCGACGGGCGCTTGGCCGAATCGATTTAATAAACATCTAGCGTTTTCGGGGGTCTTGGAGTTCTTCAGGACCCCAACGGAATGCTGCCACTTCATCGCACTAATCCCAGACACTGGAAATCCCTTTTCAGCTAGGTCAATTGCTGGGGTCAATATGTCCAACAAGGTCAGTTTCCCATTCCCCCACTTATTCAACACGTCGATCCAGCCTGCTACAGTCCCAGGGACAGTAACACTATGGATGGACCCCGGTGGAACTCTTTTTGCGCCATTTATGTCCCCACCGTTTAAAGTTTCAAGATTTAACGATTGGGGTGACCGACCACTACCGTTGATTCCGTGGATGGATTGCGTCTTGGATTCGTAAAACTGCGCAAACATGTCCCCGCCAAGGCCTGTCATATGGGGTTCGAGGACTGCCAGGGCCGCCGCGGAAGCAATTGCGGCCATCTAAAAAAATAAAGAGAATAAAAGAAAGAAAAAAAACAGTTAATTAGTTAGAATGAGATCAGGCGAATAATATATTTGATTCTATGGGCCTTGTCTCGAGGCTTGTTAACTTCCGGAGCTTCAACGTACAGCGGCATTCCCCCCTTTTTCGAGAATGCGGATACCGGCAGCGGTAGCGAGCGGTTGCGAGGTAGACACGATACCCTTTGTCGAGTGCACAACCGAGCGACGTGAATTGAATTGCTCTTTTAACGTAGTTGAAGTTGTTGACATTGTGTTGGTTATGGTGGAGATTAGAGATAAGACTCAACAGCAGGACTGTGGCTTATATAGAGTTCTCCCACGATAGCGGCTAAATGCGATGCAGGTGCGGAGTAGCGGATATAGGTGCGCATAGTTAAGAAACAAATTTATTATTACAGAATATATTATATAGATCACGATTTCTACTTCAAGAATTTATCGTTGGCCTCCAAAATGGCCGTGGACCGCTTGGCGTCCAAGAAGAGTGATTCACACTCTTCGATATCCACCGTATCAATTTCCTCTCTTCCGGCGTGTTTGGCCAAGACACCGGCAGGTGCCAAAAGTTGAAGCGCGTAACGTAAGGAAGTAGAGCAACCATGAACGGCAAGACGATCCAAAGCAGCAGATGATGCCGGGAGTCGTTCGGTGACTGATCTCTTTTCGATGATCGTACGGATCTCATCACTATTATAAGGGTTAGTTCTGACAACCAACAATCTATCGACCAAATCGGTAGGGATACCATGCGGGGCCATAATATCTTCAGTACCCTTAATGGTTGTAATACCTCTATTAGACGCCAGAACGACAATAGGGGAGATTGTGGATTCCAGAGCGCGGTTCAGGTAGGTGAAACACTCAATGTCCAACATATGAACTTCATCAATAAACAGAACACCGGGTATTAATTCAGCAACACCTTGGTCGATATACTTTTGCACGACCTTGTTGATTTCCAATCGCAACTTATCGGTAATTTCGGTCTTCTTGGGCTTCATTAATTGACCCATCATAGACATAATATCCTGACCACCCTGGGGTCTAGCGTTAGCGACGTCCAAATCGTGTAAAGTAACATCCTGAACGATTTCCTTCTTCTTATGAACCTCACCCTTGGGTAAAGGAACGTACTCCTCAGCCTCGAGATCAAACTCGGTGGCATAGGCATCAGATCTACCCACTCGCTTGACGGCGCCAGTATTTGCTTCAATGTAGATAACATCGCCTACGGCGACCTTTTCCTTTTGAATACTCTCATAGATTCGGGGATCCAATCTCAACTGTTTGGTACCCTTATAACTCTTCAAACCTACAATGACATGCGAGATCGTCTTACCGTATCCGCCCAAGGGATTCTCAGTTTCTTCGGGGGTCAGCTCAGTGACTTCACCTTCGTAGATTTCCTTAATTTCCTTAATTCTCAAACCAATGGCCCGACGAAAGTTTTCCATCAAAGCCTCAGTTTTCTTAACTTCAGCGGAAAAGATCTCACTGCCTACAATAGGGCAGAAGGGCACCTTGGGTCCGAGTTCTTGTGAGATGGCAAGCGCTAAAGCAGTCTTACCAGTACCGGGACCACCCGCTAAAAGAATAGCTTTACCAGACATCTTCTTAGCCTTGATCATATCCACGATGATCCCACAGGCCTCACGCGCCGATTGCTGACCGACAAACCCGCCGTCAACGACCTTGGCGTACCCGGCATCGTCGAGTCCTAAACCCCGAATATGAGTATGAGCGGCCGTACGAGACTCGTGGATCTTATTACCCTTGACGTCACTGATTTGTACCATATTAGTTAATGTTCTATACAAGTGACCTAAAAGCTTGGAGTTAAAAGAGCGTAACTACAGACTGGTGATCACCTTCCCATGAGGTTTGTCTGGGACCGTTTGGAGAAAACATCCAGGCGAGGATATACCCGGACTGGGATATACCGCACCGTACCACAAAGTCGAATCTGTATTTTAGTATAGAGTTAAACAACTACAATATATCGATAAGAGGAGATAATAACTAAGAAGTCAAGTAATATACACAGAAATAACAGAAGATTTATCTATTGTTATTTATCTAACAGTTTTAATATGTTGCTATTTTTGAGGGGGGGGATTCAAACGACATCCGTTGCTATCCGGGATAATACTAGGGTAAAATTAGGTATTTATTCACCAGAAATAATAAAAAAGATCTAAATAACACGACTTTAGTTTTATTTAAATTATATAACATAGCTGTTTATTATATGCGTTAGAATTAATTTTCGAACATCATTATTGGCTCATAATACCTAATTTAGTAATTTTAAGAAATAGCTAAGGGGCCAAATTTTTTCAAAACTTGAAAAATCACAAATACTTTAAATTGTTATTTAATTACACATCCTAACCAAAACTCCTTTTACAATTAGATTAAATTCACCATATATCCTCAAACACCATCGTTCTTCTGCGAGCCTTAATTGTCGCAGAGCGGGATTGATTTCTAGAAATAACCACAAGAGTTTAGACGGCCTGTCATTTATCTAGCAGTTTGAAATGTTTGGAATTTCAAGCATCCGTCAAATCACGTTGTGTCAGCAATAGTAAACTCTGACTCCACTCATCAGCAGTCCTTGAACCATAGAGCGTCCCTACGGGGGGGGGCGGGGGGCACCCACGGGGCGGGAGTGTATCCAGAAACCTTCGATTACACAAAACGTTCCTACGAGGATTGTGGCACGGATTTAATTGTAAGATGAAAAGTTGATGCATACTTCCCGCCCAATTACTATTATTTTCTGACTTTTATCTGTTTGAATGTTGTTAATCTTTTCGGAAAAAATATCGCTAGTCCTGAAATCATTTGAACCGCCTTTCTTGATTCAAACACAAAGTTGGTAGGATAAAATAACGGGGGTGAAAAGGAGGGTCAATTCGGTGGAACAAAATAAAAAGAGAGACCAATAAAATATCAAATTTTGTCATATTGAAATAAAACCCATTAAAAATCTTGAAAAAAAATAGAATCTTTATAACATAACATTTCTTTCTAATACCATGAATAAAATTAACCCAAATCCTATCGCTTCTATATAAATTGTGATCTATAAGGTCAGAATAGAAAACTATAGCAAAACTGCAAGTATTGTCATCATCATTATCGTTGTATTCGTTGTTGGTCCCGTCTTCACTGGAAAGTAATAAGGTTTTAATAAGCGAAATTCGGTCCAAGATTATAGCCAAACTGACGTCTAGTAGTGCGGCTACCTGTGGTATTAAGGAGCCTTCATTATGGGAAGCTCCATTATGTGATTTAGTTATATATATATATAAATGAAAGATTGGACCAGAAGGTATTAATAATTTATTGAGTGTTGATTAGTGGAAAGTACGTCATCATAAATGACTAGATCAATCCTATCAGGACTGGGCAGAAAGGCCGCAGGAGGGCCCACGCCCCACCGATAGATCCTTTATGCGCTGGAGGACGATTTAAGGTTTTGCCAAGTATGTACGACTGGCTAGCTCTACACACCATTGATTTGGTGGGCTTCACTGCTTTGTAAAGTGACCTAATTATTGTCTAAAAAGAAATAATATATTTGAGAAAAAAAAACTAATGCATGCAAACGGGAGACGTACTACCGTCCCCGAATAAAGAGATTCTAAGCGAATTGTTGGAATGAAGAAATTTTGAGTAAACTGTCTGAATAAAAAAGATAATAATAATTACAAAAAAAGTCTAGAGGTTGGAGAAAAGCGAGAATAAGTGATTAAAACCAGCCGTTAAAAAGGTTTGGAATAAAGAGGCATTAAATAATAACCCAAAAACACCAAGTTAGATTTCTGAGGAGAAATTACTCTACCTCGCACCTTCGACATCCATCTGAATAAACACCTCAATGCCCTCCCTCTTAAACCTCTCACTCACCATTTTCTTAACCACGGCACTCTTGGCCCCATTCTTACACTGAACGTGTACGGCACCTCTGATCAACTTACCATCGGGCCAGAACCTTGGCATCGTATAACCGGCGACCCCATCCAGGACCGAGATATCATTAAGCACATCTCGAAGCAGATATTCCTGATTACTGGATAGCGCGAGGAGGAGGGTATTAGCCACTGATGAAAGCAGGGGCACGGTAGATCCGAAGATGAGAACGGCGATGAAGAGAGAAGCCAGGGGGTCAAACCCATGCCAGTGGAAATAGCGGATCATGATAGTGGATACGATCACGCCGGCAGAACCCAGCGTATCAGCAATAATATGAAGGAAGATCCCGTACATGTTTTCGTTGTGGTCGTGACTATGGCCACCATGACTATGACCACCATGACTATGACCACCATGAGAATGACCGTGGTCGTCGTGATGGTCGTGGTGGTCGTGGTGGTCGTGGTGATCTTCCGCGTGAGAATGATCATGTTTGTGACTATCCTCATGACTATGGCCATGCCCGCAGTCGCTACCGTGACCATGACCATGATTGAAGGCGAAAATACCCACTAAATTAACCACCAAACCCAATACACTAACCACCAACAATTCATCGGTTTTCTGCAATTTAACCGGATTCGCAAACCGACCAAAGGCCTCGACTATAACACTGACACTGATGCCCACTAATAAACAACCATTGGCGAATCCGGATACCGTCTCGACTTTACCCAACCCGTAGGGAAAGCGAGACGAGGGTGGGATTTTAGATAATATTGAGGCCACGAGACCGACAATCAAAGCCAGACAATCGAAAAACATATGAATACTGTCGGACAACAATCCAAGCGAATGCGATTGAATGGAATAGATGAGTTGAATGAGCATAAAGCTAAAATTTAAAAGGAGAAAGAAAAAAATATTACGGGTATCGGTGTGACCTAAAATTGACTGCAACCTCGATGATAATGATGATGATGATGATGATGATGACGATTTTGCGTGATTTGAAATTTTGGTAGAATCCCCGGCGGGTAACCATAAAGCCAATACTCCAATTAAACCCTGAAAGAATTCCAGGCTTGACGGATTAATCAACCAGTTTAATCCGCCAACCACCCCAATGGCCACAATGACATTGGCACGATGGGCCACCCAGTCGGCGCGAGATAAAAAGAAGACCCCCATTGAGCCGGATGCTATGATTAACAAGGGAAGGGAAAAGGTTTTATTAAGGAAATAGCCTGGAATCATCATTGCCGACCCCGCGATTAGGGTTAAAATCGGACTGATGAGGTTGTCCTTATTATTATTATTATTATTATTATTAGAGGTATTTGAGGCTAAGACGACGCCAGCCACACCTAGGGCAAAATAACCCATTATTTTAACAGCAGGTTGGGATGACTGGTAAACATCCGCCAAAACCACCAAAATTATCGAGGTCGATATCAGGGCTCTTAAGGCCCATTGTCGCGAGGAGGATGATGGTGATGGGAGGGATAAGGTCGGGGAATTCAACACCACTATAGTGACCAAGGTGGCCTTGAATGCACCCAACCATCCCGCAGCGAGTACCAGCGCCAGGGTTCCTAAAATGGGTTTCCATCCATCCAATGCCCCTAGTGATAATGACGGGGATAATGATCGCGCAATGCCAACGAATATGACGAGAAGGCCCGTGATGGAGAATGCGAGCGATGGGGCTATTGTGGGCCTTAGTAATAATTCACTGGCAATTAGACTAGTGGGTAAAGAGATTAATGAAGGCAGTGTCTCTAAAAAGCCTTTGAGGGAGTGATTTTCATCATGGTGATGATGATGGTGATGGTTATCGTGATGGTCATCGTGATGGTCATCGTGAATCTGATAATCGTGAAGTTCCTGGTGATCGTGACTATGATGATGATGATGATGATGGTGGTGGTGGTGATCACCGTGATCCCCAGAATTGTCCATGTTGGGGGTTGTGACGGTAATAATAGTAGTAATAGTAGTAATAGTAGTAATAGAGGTGATTTGTCGTAGTCGTCGTTGGGTGGATGGTGATAGTGGGCCGTCGCGGTGGGCCGATGACGTCGTGAGCGCTGACGGTCCCAACTGCAGGCTGGCCACGAAGTGGTCATTATATGGCCTTTTACAACGCTGGCTCTTGTGTTGTTGTTGTCGGTTTGGCAAGTTTTAATGCATAATGATTTATAATACTCTAAAATTAATTATCTCCTTACGGAGGTGGGGCCTATAGTTGTTAATTGTTGTGGATCGGTCAATTGTCATCCCTTATTGAGTGATCCACAGTTGCACCACGACCGAGGTTAATAACGCGGGTCGTCAGCGATTAGACAGTTCAAATTACATCAGCCCAGTGGAGCTGGTCTGGCGTATTGGAAAGCCGGGCGAGGGTGCATTATTCAAAGTGGATAGCGGCGGACCACCGATGGTGAGTAATTAATGACCATTTCCATGGTATCACTATGATTGACCACGACCGTCTGTAGGGCCCCGGGCCCTCGTTTACATTAATTGGGTCAAACTAGGCCCCGACCACCCGGGGCCAGATGGATTCCAACCCAAAGCCGATGGTTCATTGGACGGCAATCAAGCCGGGGCAAGATCACCCTGTCTATGGATTACAAACATAGGCGTCTACGCGGGCGGGTGGCCAGAAAACCGTCCGCGCACGCTACACATGGACAGGGCCAACCGGCAAGAAGACGGAGTGAGAGGCCGCTGAGATGGCTCGTTGTGGGCAGATGCACGCTGAATGTAGCGAGAACGACGTTCGTCTGCGCTGCGATACCGCCGTATTAGTAATCGAAACGGCGCACCGACACAGACACAGACGCAAAGCGTACCAACGTGTACCAACGTGTACAGAATGTACAAAAACAACCAATGACGTAGCTCCCAGCCCCAGACTTACGCCGCCCGCGCTCCCCCGCGCCAGGCCACCGCCATTAGTCGCCACCGCTGGGCCGCCCGCCGCCTGGACGCCCAGACGGTGAAATACGCGGCCGTCCGCGTTTTTGGGGCGTTGGGAGCCAGCTGGGATTCTCGCCGCTGACGGCCTTCGCTTCGCTGGTGGCTGTTTTGGCTGTTTTGGCTGTTTTGGGTTGTTTTTGGCTGTTTCCAGGTCCTTTCAGGTCACACCAACTCGCTTGCGGACATTTTTCAACCATCCACCTTGAATATCGACTGATTTATCCCATCCTCCTGACCCCGTTATCGGTCTTTTCCACGCTGATTCACCCCCTATCCCGGTTCGTACTATATTCTGCCCTGGCCGGCCCTGGCCTGCCCTGGCCGGCCCTCGCCCGCCCCAACGGACCGCTGACAACATTGCCCATGTTGTCTCCTCCTCGCAAGACTAATACTAACCCCTTTTCCACAGAATGACTATGACCGCGACTCGTTTATCGGTATACGTTGACGAGGAACGCGCCAAGGCGTCCAAATCCCCGGGCCTGTCCCCTTATCTCAACCCGGCCGACCTCCTTAATGGCGGCCACAACCACAACCACAACCACAACCACACTCACACTCACACTCACAACCTTAACCTCGGCGACGGCCTCGGTCAAGGCCAGGCCCAGGCCCAGGCCCAACAAGCCCAAGCCCAGGCCGCGCTCGACTCCTTCCATCACCCTACGGAATTCGACCATTTTACCAGTAATTCACCCCTGGATGATTTTGATAATATTCTCGATATGGGCCTACCCTTGGATGGCGATAAGTACGACATCTCCGAACATTTGAATATGGAGATGTTCCCCACTACCACCGCGGACCCCACGGCCACAACCTCAACCACCGCCATAACCTCAACCACTGGCCCCGACCCATTCTATCCAACGTCACCCGGAAAGGATACTATGAATCAGTTTATCTCGCAAGACTATGATTTGACCCACAATACCCACCACGACAATAATAACAGCAACAATAGCAACAATAGCCACAATAATAATAATAATCATAATAATCATAATAATCATAATAATCATAACAACACTAATGACACTAATAATAATAATAATAATAACAACAACAATAATAATACTAGTGATCCTATAGACATATTGTCGACGCCGCTCAAATTGCAATCCTCGTCATTACCCTCGCCGGGCTATGCGCCGAATTATGGTCCCTCGCCGCATTCTTTACCCGGGGTTACCACCCCGCCACTACCCGCCGGAGTCCCCAATATGGGCATCGTAAAGAGGGAACCCAATACGGACGCTTCCGAGGCATTAGCCAAGTATCAGTTTGGGCGAAAATCGCTGGACCCGGAGTCGCCGGAAGGTGATATGACCACAACAGCAACCATGTCGTCGTCGTCCACTTCGTCAAACTCACCATCGTATTTTTCCGAAAATTTCAACTCTCGGGAATGGGAAAACACCTCGGATCTGAAATACCAACTACAAATATCGGAAGTACCCGCCAAATCCCGCGTGGAAACTCAAATCAAAGTGGCCATATCGTTTTTCCCCATCCCTCAGGAGACTATGGTACATTTACCCTCGGATACGATATCTAAACCCCGTCTACAGTTAAGGGCCCCCTTTACGCCGTCACCTGATACCCTGATGTTAGATACCATTGTGGTATGTGATACCAATTTAGATCAATACGTCAATATCTGTAACGGCTGTATTAATCGCGAGAGAAAGCGGGCAGCAAGAAAGAAGGTCAAAAACCCTATTGAGGAGTTACACTGGCAGGCGCATCAACAGCGAAGGGCCATCATTTTAAATTGTAGGGAGGTGATTGATTTTTCCAATATAGTTGAGATTTCCGACAATCCATTAGGCTCGTCCCCTAACGATTCATCATCCTTCTTACAAGGTAAAGAATTGGAAATCCCTATGCGATTAGCATGTTACTGCCGTCATCATCAAGAAAAGATTGGGTTCAGGGCTTATTTCGTTTTCAGGGATCATACGGGTCAAGTAGTGGCCCGCGGCCGCACAACGCCTATTATGATCACCGACGATCATAAGACGGCTAATGTAACCGCCCCCCCGTTTATGGCTGGGGATGTTACGCCCGTGGGTGCCAAGAGATCTATGTTGGATGATGCCAATGGAACAATAAGTAGTTTGACCTCACCGGGTTATTTCACGGCGCTCACCCAGTCTTTGGCCGGTTCGCGATCGGTATCGTCGTCGTCGTTGCATAGTCTGGATAACCAATATGAATATACCACATTGGCCAAGAAGCGTAAATCTTCGGCCTCATCCACTACGCTTAGCAATTCCGCTATGAATTCGCCGGTGCTTAATAATAGTCAAATGAATTTGAACGCCCTTAATCACAGTAAAAGTTTTGTCCATTTGCGGAATCATTCGTTTAATTTCAACCAAAACACTCCGTTGTTGTCCTCATCCGAAATATCCTCACCCGCGGGTCTACTGACATCCACTACCTCTGGGGTTAACTTCAGTATAAACGATTCTTTATTAGCTGCTCCCTCGCGTCGTCAACCCAAGGCTTCGCCACCCTCAACCACGCCCTTCCCCGTGATTCAACGGATTGTCCCGGCTTCTGGAACGGTCCGTGGTGGCATCGAGGTCACCCTACTGGGCTCTGGGTTCTATAATGGTCTGGTAGCCAAATTTGGTGACAACATCTCTATGGCCACCCATTGCTGGAATGAGACCACAATGGTGGCGCATTTACCGGCATCGGGCGTCCCGGGCCCCGTTATTGTCAGTTTTGCTAGTGTGGCTATTGCCGACCCGCAAGTGTTTACGTACATCGATGACACGGACCGTCAGTTGATAGAATTAGCGTTACAGGTTGTTGGACTGAAAATGAATGGTAAATTAGAGGACGCCCGGGATATCGCGAGAAGAATCGTGGGTAGTAATACCGGGTTTGGTGCCGATTTGTCGCAAACTCACCAACAACAACAGAATAATCAAAGCCAAGGCCAAAATCAAAACCAACACACCCAGAATTATCATATGTCCGATCAGGAATCCTTGGTGCTGAAATGTCTCCAACTTATTGATTTTAACTTTGATTTCGGTAATCCCGCCGCGCCCGCGCATGCCAACTATCAGCTCCGGACCGTGCAGGGTCAGACCCTGCTTCATCTGGCGGCCGCACTGGGATACACCCGACTCATGGGCGAACTCGTGAGACGTGGGTCCTTATTAGACTCCACGGACTCCAACGGCATGACGGCGTTGCATTTTGCCGCGTTAAATGGACAATTGGAGGTCGTGGAACAGTTGATCAAATGGGCTCCCGGCATGGTGCATAGACCTAGCTTTTCGGGACTGACGGCGGCTCAGATGGCCAAAGATTGTACGGTGATTACCCTCTTGGAATCATTTAGGGCTAGCAGCGTGGTCAAGCGGTTATCACTCCTCAACAACTCATTTGATATCGATATGGACTTAACGTCCTCCTCGTCTGAGGACGACGATGGTGATGAAAATGACAGTGATTTTGAATCTGAGTTATCAGCCCACGCGGCCTCCTCGGCTGGTCTGAGTAAATTCTTCATCAAGAACCTCAATAAGCGAACCAGGATCCTCTCGCATTACCTTACCAATATCAAGGAGAATGCTATTAATAATTGGGAGAACCTGGCGGCCACGACAACGGCGGCCACCACGGCCACCACTGAGGCTATTGCCCGCACCCGAACGGGTTTCATCGAGACCCCTTATCAGCAATTATGGAATTATTTCCAAAAGCAAGAAAATAGCAATAACGATGAAGATGGTCTGCCGCCTAGTTATGAAGAGATTTTCCCCAGACATCGCAGTCATGGTAGCTTGGATGCCGGTGAAGCCAATGGGTCTTGTTCGTCACGCAGAGTGATTGAGGCCAATGGCGATGATAATGATGCCGTGATGGACTATTCGGGCGCCGTGATAGATGATCATGATGATAAATCGGACCTCAAGTTGGCGGCGTCCTCCTCCGTTGAGGCAGATGTCAGTGGGGACTCAGCAGCGACAACAACAACCACAACAACAACGACAACATCAACATCAACCCCCACATCGAAGTCGTCGGCCTGGTCAGCAATGTCAGAGGACCAAATCCTCCAAGCATGGAAAGATAAACGCAAACAACTCCAAAATGACCGTATGTTGTTCTTCTTCTGGCTACCCGTGCTGATCTTCCTCTTGGTATGGATGTCGTTTAGGGCTGTGAGTTATTTGAACCAGCACCAAGATTTGGGAGATGGTATTCGCGAGTGGGTATTGAGTTTGATAACGAAAGTGGCCGGCGTTAGAGCCAATCAAGTCAATGGAGCTGCCAACGGAGGCAACGCCGCAGTTGCTGGAGTTGGTGAAATTTTGGCCTGATGGCGTAGTTCATGATCTTTATCGACTTAGTTTTAGTAGACTTTGATTCCCTCATTTACATTCTCTCTACTGTACATTACCTGCCTTTTTACCGTTCAAAGAAAAAAAGAAAAAAAAAAGAGACACTCCTTGCTATTTACATAATATATTGGAAATTAACCTTTTCCTATAACATTCCGATCTCCTTTACATTTTACCTTCTACTGCCTGCCGTATTTTTATGAATTTATATATATATATATATACAATTAGTTATTACACCTGAATGAATATTTATTAAACTTACAGTCTCTAAATCTAATATAAGAAATGAAGTACACGAATTTTAACCAAAATAGAAAAAAGAAATCCTTACGATCTTCAATTCCACCGGGATTTCAGAATTTTTTAGGTTTTGGATTGGTTGTAATTTAAAATATTCAATATCTTTTCTAAGTTTCTTTGATATCTAATCAATCAAATCTATTCTGATCATCAATATCCTGATATTAGTTATTATACACGTAATCTATATTATATTGATATTCTATTGAGAAACTTATTCCAAATAATATGCCTCATGGGTCTGTTCATTAGAACCTAGGATATCCTTACACTTAATAACCCTCAGTTCAGCGGCGGCCATACTCCTAGCGTCACCACAAACCCCACCGGTAAATCCAGCTTTGTTCACGGCATCTACTGTACGCTCCAAGACTTGGGTCATCACACTCAATACTTCACCGAGTGCCACCTTGAGGGGTAAATCCTCCTGGGGTAAAATCTTGGAATAAGTATGGAAACGATCGGTAATTAAGGCGGCAAAGAGATCGCCGGTACCGGTGAAATAAGAATCAATGCTATCATACTTGTAGTAAAACAATTTCGAACGAACCCCACCGTCTGAGGTGGATGAGCCTACTGAATATATGATCCCAGGTGTATCGGCAAAACTCAGCGATGAAATAATCACATTGGGGATCTTACAGGTCGTTTGAAAGTAGTCAATGACTAATTTAACCTTATCCCAAGAATCAATCTTGATCCCCGTAAGTAACTCGGCCTCGAACTGATTCGGCGTGACCAGCGTCACATAACCATTCAGGATGATATTCTTATATACATTAATCACTGATTCATCCACGTATAATCTACCATCATCGCCCATCACGGGGTCACAGGTCCATGAACAACTCGGGTTCTTTTGACGAATATTCTGACAGATCTCGCCAATGGCCTCCACACCATCCTTACCTGGTACGTACCCTGTTAACAGAGCATCGTATTGGAATCCAGCCTGCTGGATCCCACTATATATGGCCTGAAGTTCCTCGGCCGAGGTCTTGGTGCCCTGAACTGATCCGTAACCGGTGTGATTAGAGAATTGTACCGTATTCATCACGTCAACATCCCATCCCTGGAGTTGCAAGGGGAAAGTAGCCGCCCGGTTACCAACGTACCCGTGAACCACATGTGATTGGATCGACAAGATTCGTTTGTCTTCCTCCATTATAATTTTTTTTTTGTATAGATAAATTAAGCGTCCAAAGTGATGATAAAAATAGAGATAATGTAGGGCCAAAAAAAGAGAGCCAAATACTCGTAAAGGAGAGATAAGACTCCTAAAAATGTCTAAAAAGACGCCAAAAACTGGTCTGAAAAATGACTAATTCTACATCTCAGGCCTTCAAAAAGAACCGTCCTTGTTCGATTTTGACACACGGCTCCTGAGGTTCAATTCGAACACGGTCACGTGACCCTGGGGGGGGGAGGAGATTAAGCCCCAACATTGAACTCTACCGCCTTAGTGGCCTTCCCGTACGGCAGCCCTCAGGTAAAACGAATTTACTCGGTCTTTTCTGCGGTAAATATATATATATATTTCAGACAATAAAAACAATGGGCCAAGATAGTAACCCTGACGAGAATCCCGACCTTTTGGATCTCGGGTACCCGTTATTTGCTGCGGCCTTCTCGAATGATACCCAATTAGTGGTGGCTGGCGGCGGAGGTGAGGGTAATAATGGTATCGCCAATAAGATTGTACGTTACAAAAAATGAAAAAGGGATTGAATAGAGCTTTGTAGATAAGAAAACTAACTATAGAATAGTCATCGGTTGATATTGATTTAAGTACCGACTCGGATACGAAATCGTTGGTAATTGCCTCGGAACTTATTCTGGATAGGCACCAGGATAATCCCACCAGTATCGATGTTGCCGAGAATGTAAGTAAGATGATACCAAACTATATAAACATATATATATATATATGCTAACCATATCAGGGCAAAATAATCGCGGGGGTTAATAATAATCAAATCGATATTAAAGAGGGGATTAATCAGCATTATCGAACCTTCCAAATCAAGGACGGTCAACTCTCTGATGAACTCAGTGAAGCGTTACAATATTTCGAAGTCAAGGATAACGAAGAGTACCAAAAGTGTACTTCGATCAGTAATTCAGCTGGCTTAGTTGCTATTTGTTCCTCGACTAATCCCGGTATTATCTACTTTATCAAATTGTCTAATAATAGTCTAGTATTTTCGTTGACGTTGGAAAAGGGGGATATCAATGATATCAGTTTCTCTCATGATGGAAAGTATCTCAGTTTTGTCACTGACTCAACTCTAGGATTAATTTCTATCGAGACCGAAACTATTATCCGGTCGGTATCGGGACCCAAAGAGGTCCGATTAAATAAGGTCCGATTCTCACCCGAGGATACAGAACTTATCGTAGGCGGTAACCATCCGCGTCGTACGGGCGTTTCCCTTTATAAGTACGCCGCTTTGGACGGTAAACTCCTGGCCAGTAAAAGAATCTCTTCAGCCAAGATCTCCCTGACCGCGCTCGATGTCTGCCAGAATTTTATTGGCATTGCCACGTCTAATCTCACCTTACAAATCCTTTCTCTGGCTTCCTTCAAGGTGCTTCATACGGTCAAGGACGTACACAATTTCCCGATTACCAAAGTAGTCTTCAACGGGTCATGTACCGTTTTGGCGTCGGTTTCCGCTGGGAATACCCTCCATATCGTCCGCTTACCCGCTGATGGCGTGTTTCATAAAAATCGCGAATCCGTATTCTGGACCCTCTTGAGCTTAGTCGTCGTTGTCTCGGTGGCTATCTTGCTGAACTTGGTTATTAAGTATCAAATTGCCGACGATTTGTTTAGTAGATTACCCGCCACGCTTAAGAAGGCGAGTCTGTTGACGCCTTATAATGTGGCCGTGGATCGTAGTAGAGGTGGGTCGTCGTCATCATCATCCGGGGATAAATCCAAGGAGGTTGAGTCTTCCACAGAATCATCATCCATCTTGTCCAGTTTGCAGTCATCGCTTAGTGATGTTACCACGGATTCTTTTTTCCATGAATCCACCCCCGAGGTCATTGTAGCAGTTGAAGGCGATAGCATGTTTACTACTTGGACTGTTGATGATCAAATTAAGTCGCATAGTGTCACTAGTGATGTTGAATTGGCTGAGACTAAATTATCTGAACCTACCGTTGAAGCTGAGGTCGAAGATCTTGCTAAAGTCGTTGAAGACGTCCTTAAAGAAATTGTTGACGACGTTGCCAACACAGTTCAAGAAATTGTTGGAATTATTTCTGATGTAGTTACCGAAGCCGTCCAAATAACACCTTCAACGGAATCCGTTGAAAGTGTTACTACAGCTGCTCAAGAAACTGCTCAAGAAACTGCTCAAGAGACTGCTCAAGAGACTGCTCAAGAGACTGCTCAGAAACCGGTCGAAACTGCTCAGAAACCTGTCGAAGAAACTGCGCAGAAACCTGTCGAAGAAACTGCGCAGAAACCTGTCGAAGAAACTGCTCAGAAACCTGTTGAAGAACTCTTCGAGAAATCCACAATCGAAGAACCCACAATTGGAGAACACACCATCGAAGAACCCACCATCGAAGAAGTTACTCTCGATAATGTCCCTCTTAAAGAGGCTGTTGAATCTGCTGAACAAATCATCATAGAACCTGAAACTGGCCCACTTGAAACCACCAGTGATGATATATTAAATGCCGAGAACGCTGAGATTGCTGAATCAGTACAAGAGCGTAATCAAAAGCACGTTATTGAAGTTCCTTTACAGGTTTTCAACAAGGCCTATGATACTGAATCATCTATAGAGCCCGTTTATGCGGAAGAAACTATGGTTTCTGAAGACTCTAGTGTTCCCGTATAAGCATAATAAATTATAAACGGCTTGAACGATTCATTGCTGAGCCCTGCGTCAACTTATTGTTTGTATATACCCTATATTTATTTATCTAATAGTACTTAATCGGTGTTCAAAAAATTGAGAGAAGAAAGGTAATTTATGTGTATCAGATAGGGCTTTGTATATTTAACTACCACGATTATCCTGGGTTAATCACGTGATCGATACCATGATAAGCTATTCCGAAGCATAAGCCATCTCCAGCCAAAGAACCATCTTAAACGAACCAAGACAGCCAAAGAGCGATTAAAACAATAAAACTAAACGAATATAATTTTATTTTATAGAGGATAAGATTAATATGAACCGAATAGAGCAAGCAACGGGTAGTACAGGGACGTATGATCACCCGGTGGACCATACCATGGATGAACACCACTCCACACACCGCAGGGGCGTAATCTTCCGGCCAATAAACCCCGATAATACCAATAGTAATCTTATTGGTGAAAATATTGAGATTATAGAGATAAGAGCCGTCAATGGGGTAACTACGCGCGCTCGACCGCATATTCAGGTGCCACTTTACCGAAAAATATACCGTCTGGTATTTGCGCTGGTTTTTCTTATCGTAGGGTTTCCCTTGGTGGTTCTACAAACAGCATGGCGTCGATTACGATTTATATACAGGAATGTGAACGCTCGGGACAATATAGTTCCTATATTGTTTAAAATATTGGTTCATATTGTCACCTTCACAATCTTACCTATAGTTATGGGTCGAATCGTTAGTTTTGTAATCGGGCAGGATTTCATACTATACCCTGATGGAATGCCCATTTACCAGAATACAACGACCATGTTTGCTAGTAATTCTAGTATTGTGGGATTTAATAATTCGATAGCCACAAACTCGTCCCTGGCTTACGCTACCCTTTCTTCATCAAGGCGGAGAGCAGGGTACCATACTAATCTATTCGAAAAATTCACTATGGTGCTGGTCAATGAATTGGGATGGTCCGCTGATAAACTAACGACGAGACTATTATCGTCGTTCATTTTCATCGTATATTCGATGATAGCCATTATAATTATTCTGTTTTCTTTGCTTTTCCATTGTCTTTGTATCTACTTCATCATATGGAAGAAATGGGTAGGAATAAAGCCTATTGTCAAGCAAATCTTTTTGGGTAATAAGAGATAGTTTGGTTTATTTTTATTTTTGATAGTTTGGTTTATTTTTGGTAGTTACAATAATTTATACAGTGTAAATTTATTTATAAGTTTTTCATATTTTAGTCTTCTTTGGGGGTCTTTTTAATTTTTAAATTGTGATGGTATTCTCCAGTACTACCTTACTGGCCTGCATAACTTGGCTTTGTCCTGATATTATTCGCCTTATAGCCTGTATTCGTCTCTCCAATGACTGTCATCTTGCACCGGAATGTCCGAGGCTAGTGTTAGAACGCAAAGTGAATACATTCCACATGTAGATGTATACAATCGAGCCAATTTCACCAACTTAAACCATCTGGGTCAGGGGTCATTCGGGATAGTATCCAAAGTGAAGTCCAACGATACCAACCAGATCTACGCGATCAAAAAGTGCAAATTAACCCCGAATCAGATAATTAAAGGGAGTAGTAACGGTATACCCTTATCGATATTACGCGAGATTCAAATATTAACCACAATTCATCATGATAATATTATAAGGATATCGCAAATTCTAACCCCTCCAGCGACGACAAAGGCCAGTGGGGGTGAAAATACCAGGTCCAAAATCGGTTCTGATTCAGTCTATTTAGTATTCCCCTTCATACCCTATACTCTTAACAGTTACAAGAATAAGCTGGCTCGGGCGTTTCGTCCCGGTGAGGTCAAACGAATAATGGTCCAATTAGTAGATGCACTGAGTTATCTACACAATACCGAGAAGATCATTCATCGTGATCTGAAGCCCGACAACGTTCTCATAGACAGCTGGGGGAAAATTACGCTAATTGATTTTGGGATATCACGACGAGTGGAATACGCTAATGGACCTCTGACGCCAGTAGTCACCTCGCTTTGGTATCGAGCTCTTGAGGTTTTTTTGGGTGATGGACAGTACGAATTCGGGATTGATTTATGGGCCCTGGGTTGTATTATGATCGAACTAGCCACGTTTGAAAAGATTACAGTCGATTCCAGGACCTCCAATCTGGTCAATATACAGAATCAGTTCAACGGATTTTTCCCCGGGACGAATGAGATCGATCAGCTGGGGACGATTTTCCGCAAGTGCGGACAAGATCAGATTGAGCTTTTCAGTGAATGGCCTGAATTAGAATCGCTATTGAAGGCAAAGTTTCCTAAAATAAACATCTACAAGACCTTTTTCGCCTATACGAAACCTACATTCTCCTATGATTCTATTCTAGGCCCGGAAGGAACTAGTTTACTCAGGGGATTGCTAACGGTCAATCCGGCCCAACGGCTTCGGGCCAAACGAGCAATGCACCATAAATGGTTTAGCATTGAACCTAAAGCCTGTGAAGCCATCTTCTGGCCCAGTGTCAGTCAGTAAAATATAAAAATTACAGTAATAATCTAAATTGTATCTAATAATCTATATGTTCTCTTCCAGATCTGCGATAACGCTGAGATCAAACTCCCAAAATAGAATCAGGATGGCACCTCCCGCGCGGTTGGTTAGAAAACGTTGCTTATCGCTTGGCATCTCATTGGAGAGTCTACAACCCTTAAATGATCCAACACCCCCTACAATGTCAAAATCTTCTATTGTTGTTCCAAATAACTACGGTATTGTCATAGATGCTGGATCCTCGGGTTCACGGATTCATGTCTATAAATGGGGTGATCTTGAGCTCACCCAAATGGCGTTATTGGATAGTAAGGCCCAGGGTGATTTTAGCGAGCACACCAAGACTCAACTAGCTTCATTACCCGATATTAGTCATAATAAGGACTGGAACAAGAAGATTAGTCCGGGGATCTCATCATTCGGTAAGAAGTATCATGGGAAGACGAGCCGTAAGGACCAGAAAAGGTTTGCTAATGATCTCTGGGAGAACCATCTGGAAGACCTGGTGGAATTTGCTGAGAAGATAATCCCCAATAAAAATGATCAGGAGAATACGCCTATTTTCCTCTTAGCCACCGCTGGTATGCGATTATTACCTCAAGAGGATCAAACTAAAATTTTGTCCACCTCCTGTGAACTGTTGAAGAATAAGACTCATTTCAAGATCCCCGATTGCGACAGTCATGTGGATGTCATCGATGGCCAGACCGAGGGTCTATACGGCTGGTTGGCATTAAATTACCTATTGGATCAGTTCGACGGTCATGCTGAATCTGACAAAAACAACAAAAAGTTGAGAAATACGTTTGGGTTCATGGATATGGGGGGTGCCTCGACGCAGATCGCGTTCTTACCCAATGAGAACGAATCATTGAAACACTTTGATGACTTGTATAATGTCAATCTAAGGACCCTGGACGGTAAAGATTTTGCTTGGGATGTTTTTGTTTCCAGTTGGTTAGGATTCGGGGCCAATGAGGCCCGTCGACGTCATTTGGAGAATCTGAAAATCCAGCAAAAGCCACACTTGCTCAACCAGGCCGATTATGACTTTGATATCATTTTCCCGAAATCATTAAAATCATCTAAGCAGAAAACCCTCATGGTACGTCACGATCCCTGCTCACCTAAGGGCCACTTGTTGGAACAGAAGGATAAGGATGAATCGGTATTTTTAGGGGTGGGTAATTTCAAGCAATGCTTTAATGGTATGTACTCATTATTACAGAAGGAATTACGTTGTTTGGATGAGCCATGTCTTTTTGGTGGCATTCATGTACCGGAGATCGATTTCAGTAAAAACAAATTCATAGGTATTAGTGAATTTTGGTATACTTCGCAGGATTTATTTCAAATGCAGGGTGACTACGATTTTCAGACTTTTAAAACCCACGTGGATTCTTATTGTTCTAAGCCCTGGAAGGATATCATGAACGATCGTGATTATCACTACAGTGGATTAGATGATGAAAAGCTACAAGCTGCATGTTTCAAGGCTAGTTGGATCATAAATATTTTGCATGAAGGTTTTGGATTACCCATGACCTCGAACCCCATGACCAATTTTGGCGAAAACAATAAACTAGTGCATTATTTGGACTCTAAGGAGTCAGCCAATATCGATTTCGATTCCTTGGATCCCTTCCGCAGTGTAGAGTCGGTTAATAATAAAGAGCTTTCCTGGACTCTGGGTCGGATTCTCCTTTACGCTTCGAGTCAAGTCCCCACCATATACGGCCTGAGCTCCAAGGTTGGGTTCACGCCCTCCATCTCCTCGCCCAGTGCGGAGTTCGTGTACGGTGGTGAGAGCGTATTGAAAAAGACTAATAACCGACCTATAAACTCTAGTCGACATTCTTTCTTTGCATTCGGAACGCTGAGTGTTTTTGTGTTGATTTGTGCTATTTTAATTCTCATCGGGTACGTTTTATTCCCTAATACAGTCAATAGCAAGCGTCGCCATGTCATCCATCAGTTGAAGCTTAACAAATTGAAGACTAGAATTGCGGATTCACCAATGTTCAAGCATCTCAATCATCACTATGGGATAATCAAGTCCAGTTGTATGAGTCGGTATAATATCTGGCGTCATGGTTACGGTATTCTAGATACCACTTACCAACGTGCGATGGAGGAAGGTGGCGGTGGTGAGCGCGAAGATGATTTTTCAGATAACGAGGCCAGAAATGAGTATTACGACTATTATAATTCTTCGCGAGAAGGTCGTGTCTCCTCGCCGCCATCGTTTGCTAATATCCCCCTTCAGAGTATTTCACGCGCTGATACGTTCACGCCATCGGCTTTAGAGATATCGCGACGTCATGGGCTCGTGGGTCAGTTCAGTGCCAGTACGCCTAATTTATCTACGTTGATGAGTGATGCTTCAGAGGTCCATTTAGGTGGTAACTCATCGGGTAATAATAATAATAATAATAAGAATAATAAGGATTATGTGTCGTCTAATCCTTATTTGACTAGGAATGATAATGGGGATAGTGACAGTACCGATCATTTGGACGATCAACATTTAGTCAAGTCAACTTCAAGATTATTCTCGGGTAATATGAGTCGTGGGAGACAGGTTTTGGGAACCAAGAGTCCACAATTAAACTAAATTTAGATAATATATTTACAATACATTCCTTTTTAAGCACCACTTATAATATGACGTGTTTGATTAGATATTAGGTTATAAAATAGGGATAGATGTATATATAATGCAGAACTATCTTTAAAACAATTGACGCTATAATATGTTATTATTTATATTTTTAAACTCAATTAATAAGAAACGGCGAATTCTACGGTAGCAAGCACACAAGTAATCTGTTTATCATCCACGGTGAAAGCGCGAGCCACAACACTGTATTTTCCAGGGGGGATCTCTACAGGTAATTCCACGCTCTTATTAACAGTTAAGGTACCCTTTTCGAGCGGGCATTCCATATCAATATTACCAATCTGTTCACATAGATCAAATTGTTGTTTGATTAAACGAATATAGCCAAACTTAACTTCGACATCCACGTAAGCGCCCTCCAGGACATCTTCAGTGAGGAAACCCACGGCGCTAATGGTAAGATTTTCACCTCGGACAGGCGGGTTAGGACTGATATCAACGGATTCAATCCGGAGTATTTGCTCCTCTTCAACATCACATAATAACACGGGAGAATCACCGGGGATATCCTTGTTTTCAAGGGGTTGGATAGAGAAGGCATTCTGAAGCGAGCCGAGATCGAACGGCTGAGCCTCAGGGATAGGAGCCGGTACGGCAGCCACCAGACAGGTCAGGGCTGAGATAAGGGAAAAAGTCGATAATTTCATAACAGCGAATAACAAACGCAGCAAATGTAGGGAAATATCGATTGATTAAAATAAACGAAACTGGTGAAAGGAGCAAGTTAAGCACCAAAACTAGGATGCAAACAGGGTAGGAACAACATTGCGATGCCACGCCGCTGAGCCCTTCTCAGTGGGAGGTTTCCTTGGTGGTTACGATAAGCCCGAGGGCCCTAACCCTCGATGACCACCAGCTTTAGCCTTCCACGATCATTTTTATTGTTTCGGGGGTTTTTGTGCGAATAATCTCGGGATAGAGTATGGCGGCTGAAAATTGGAAGGGCGTAGACAATTAGGTTTATTGTCATACTTTTGTGTTGGCGCTTTAGGCTGCTGGCTTGGTGGCTATTTGGTCTGGCTGAGTCCCGCTTTATTTCCCTTCTTTCGGGGCTATTGATGTCTACTAATGCAATATGGTTGACTTTGAAATCAAAAGCTACACCTGAGACTCTAAGGTGGTGTGACCACCTAGATGGTCAATAAGTCTACAGTATTGCGAGGGCTCGCGTGGGGGTCCTCGTGGTGGATCATGATCGGGTATATCAGGAATTCAACAACATCGATATCAAACCCGAAACCGTACATCTTTACTGTAAAATCTACAACAGGATTACTGATTTTTGTCCCCCCGGTTCAATGAAAAAGGATTTGATAAATTACATATAAAGTTATTTAACCAAGTTATACTGTTCCTTTGGTTTCAATTTTGTAGGTGAAGAGCACTACCTCTAGGATGGTATCCCCCATGTTGAAATGGCTTTATAAGTTTTGACCCCCTCACCAGTCTTGCAATTCTTCTATATATGGATGTCGCGGTTGAGTCAGTCACATCTTGTTGTATATAGTGTATATCTTACGAGTAAACGATTAAGTATAAAAGGTAATACCTTCCATAGTGAAGAAAAAAAAGAAACATAGCTTAGCCATAGATCTCAGATCATCCCAAATACCGTTGGGACATGGCACCGCTTCCAACCCGACCCAATCTTCCATCTTTATGGCCCTCCAGGAGAACCACATATAACCGTTTTTTCAAATACGCAGTAGACCGATGAGCTTCACCTACAAGTATGTCACTGGTGATTCAATCAGTGCTGCCGATCTCTATGCCGTTTTACAACTTCGAAGTGAAGTTTTCGTCGTAGAACAAGCCTGCATTTATCAAGATATTGACGGTGATGATCTGAGCCCACTGGCCACCCATGTCCTCTGCTATAGTCAAGATAATAATAATAATCAATTAGCCGCCTATTCACGAATTTTATACCAACACACAGCTGAGACCGGTAAGGCCAAGATCGGCCGAGTTATCGTGCGTAAGCCATTCCGTGGTTTGAAATTAGGCAATGCCTTGCTACAACATACTATCGAACAAATCAAACGGGATAAATCCACCAAGGCCATAGCTGGTATGAAACTGTCGGCACAAGCTCATCTGACTAAATTTTATGGTCTCTTGGGCTTTACTACAGATGGGGATGTCGGGGTCTATGATGAAGATGGTATTCCCCATATCGATATGGTAGCCGACCTGAGTTGATGGATAAGTGAGTGTTGATCGATCTGATACTTGCGGAATACTCTTTCCAGAGTGATTCAGATGGTTGGAGTTTCACCTATGTTATATTTGTGCAAGATTGGCCAGAAAAATATGGATCTGAGCGTCCTCGAATGGATAATGATATAGAGAAATCGATACATGCTTTGATTAGATACGCTTACTCCGTTGAAATTATCTTTTTTGAAGATTCACCATTTGTGATGTATTAGAGAAAATGCCTTATAGAATAGTCCTATATAATAAGGCAACTTCTTTAATACACTTATAGTAATAGAATTTAAATCCTGAAACTCTAATTACAAACGCCGTTTCGCAAAATAAATTAAGACTTCAGTTATTTTCCAATCATATGTGCATAAATTTTAGGCCTGAATGTAGTATTTTGAGTCTGTAAATTTCAGGGTATTCCTCAGGATTTTTTTCCTTCTAATACTGTTATTACTCATAATGTTAAAAAAAATAGTTTCTTAGAATCGGATATAACTGATATTACTCCTTCACCTCTCCTGATCTTAGGCCTATTTACTATAAGATTATATTGAATCTACTGTTTCCTTGGAATGGCGTCAGTTTGAATTCATAATTACTTAATATAGGGTATTCCAGATCATTAGCTAGATATCCACATACATACTAAGATAATTTGTGTGACTAAGTCGGCCCGATATTGTAGTTCAAGCAGGTAAATTGTATTTTCAATCCAATGCTACGACAGAGAAGCTAAAACCAAAATGTGATAATACAATTTCTCAACCCCACCCCTACTGCAACAGTAAATTTAGAGTTTAGTGATCGATAGGAAATATCTAAAGTAAACAGTTCCAAATTCGTTAATAAGAGAGGCGAGCAGGTTACCCGTTAATACTGTGGGAATGGGGTCACAAAATAATATTATGCGGAATACAGTAACCAGAATTTAAGATAAGGTCCTCGGGTTATATATGATAGCAAATCCCACTCAATTCATTTACTAGTATGAACCAGAGACCTCTAATAATAAAGGAAGTTAATTTATAAAGAAAGAGGGTACGGAGAGTCTGGAAAGGTGAAGTACGAAGACTCTGGAGTTTTTTTTTTTTTTGGTTTACTATTGTTTATTAGTTGAACCTAGGTAAAATACACAGATATAGATATATAGAAGAACCTTATTCAAAATGAAGGTTTATGGTAGTTTTTGACATTAATAATCTAATAATGGATATATGTAGTAGGCGCGGTCTTTTTGTGTTATTTACTCAATCTTGATATTTTATTTTTCTTTCTTCTTTGGTTAGTTTAATTATCCATTCCTTATCGGTGAGTTTCTTTGGTCGCCCATTTTGTTTGTAACAAAAATCATGTTAATTTGTTCATAGGAAATGGACAAAAAATGCGAGTTATTGATACTGTTCAAGATTAGAGATTAGGGAGATGAGTAGATCTCTCAAAGAGAGAATTGGGGTACAAGTGGGGATGGATCAAATCAGCCGTGCCAAAGAACAAGTGCCGAAGAGATGGACAAGTGTTTCGGGCTCACAGGTGAGATGATTGATACGGGTAGTATGACCACGCCAGGGATAGATGGGATCAAAAAAGGCATTTATTTTTTGAATATTTCACAAAATAGTATGATAGTCTTACAAACACGACTTACAATAATCGCCTCCTGGTGGCCAAGCTGGCTAAGGCGCGGGACTGTAATTGCTACATATATCCTGAGATCGGGCGTTCGACTCGCCCCCAGGAGATTCTTTTTTAACCTCTTTACACTATATAATGAGAGAAATTGTTTTTGGTACGGACTTAGCTTTGTACCTATTTTTGTTCTCACAATTATCCATTTAAATATATTTCTATAGCAATTTCTCTAGTTGGCAATAAATGCACATTAAATCAATGCAATAAAATAAAAAAAAGTACGTAACAAGGTTGGCGCGCAGTGGGAAGCGTACTTGCGCTATTCGACCCCCAATGGAAGTTATCTGTATTTACTTTTACTTAATATTGCCTCCTTCTATTTTTACTTAAATATTTCATACTTCAGTAAGTACCTATCAATGAAAAATCGGATAGTGATTGTGCCGGTACAATGGTGTAAATCACTCTGGGGAAAAAAGCTTAATTTGATGAAGCAAGCAAAATAATATGCAATAAATGAAACTTCTCTGAGAGCTATTATCCCTATAATGAGGATAACGCTAATATATATGCTCTTTAGCTTAGTTATCTATTCTTCATCGGCGAGTTTCTTTGGTAGCCGATTTTGTTTGTAACAATGATCATGTCAACTCACCCAGATGAAATGAGTAAAAAAAAAGTAATTGATACTGTTCAAAATCGAAGATCAAGGAGATAAGTAAATCCCTCAAAGAGAGAATGGAGGCGCAAATAAGGGCGGATTAAGAAAGTACCTAAGAGATAATCTAAAGTTTCGGGCGCATTGGTCAAACAATTGGTACAGGCAGTTTTTCCGCACCAAGCATACGTAGGATCAGATGTGAGATAATGCAAAATGGGAATTGTGGCGCAAATATCTCAAACCGAGAAATTGAAAGGTTTCCGTTAATAGTAACGTTACATGATGGATTGGTATCGCCATTTCCATCTACTTCCCCAATGGGCTGCTTGAATCCGTGGGTATTTATTGTTCCAGCCATTGGGAATATGGATGGTGGTGTTGGTTATTGTGGTCTGATAGATTTTTTCGATATCTGCCGAGAGCGCTAAATGCATCTATTGCGTATTGGACCTTTTTGTCGGGGAAATATTTTGATGATTTTCCAAAACACCATTGTACAGACAATTCAATTTGATTTTGTATATTATTAGGCGCTTTGGCCGAGTGGTTAAGGCGAAAGATTAGAAATCTTTTGGGCTCTGCCCGCGCAGGTTCGAGTCCTGCAGGCGTCGATATTTTTTTGAATGTCAATTAAAACCAAATTTTCACTTGCAAATCTTGTTTGCCTGTGTTGCCTCGAACTGGCACATTCTCTATGCGATAGTTCTACTATCAAGGGGTACTCCACTTGTTATCCGCAAATTTATCTGCGAAGCCCTGCCGGAAAATCCGGCAATCTGATATACTCGAATACCTTGAGGCCAAGGTACATCGTATGCGAGGGGTTGTTCCTTCATAATTTTATTCATCCCGAGGGGGCAGTCATCCCATTTTACAAATATCTCTCCTAATGACTTGTAGGCTTGGTGATGTAACTGGTAAGTTAAAGCCATCTAGCCATCCCCATCTGATTGGCATATTCCAGATGTTTGAAATTGGCCACCTCGTGCATAATATTAAAACTTACAACCTGGTCTATTTTCTAGACTTGATCATCTGTGGAAATCACAGTCCGTGACCTCACTTGATTCTGGACAATTATGGAGAATTCTTTGAATCTCATCTTGAATCTGCTGCATTTTCGTAAAATCCAACCTAACCGATTTTCAAACCACTGGAGAATTTGTTCAATGTCTAGGACCTTTCTATAAGAAATTTACGAAGAATAATCGCTGTTGGCAATCTTTTATATTTTTGATAGGTGATAGTATGAGTTGATTGATGGATTGGTAAGAAGGTATTGGCAGGAGCGAGCACATGAATATAGCGATTCCACAATGGATCAGAATATGTTCGAGGTTTTTTCGATGTTGTTCCATACAGTTAAAGTAAGTTGGTATGGAAATCCTAATCTTATTTGACTGATTCTTGGGAATAACCAGGAAAAAAAAACATTTTAGGGCTTCATATTTGTGTCTAATGTCAGCCCCAAAGAGTAGCCCCAAAGAAACTTTAATAATGTCTGCGGCCATATCCATTGGAAAGCACGATTTCCCGTCCGATCAATCATAGTTAAGCCAATGAGAGCCTTCATAAGTACTACGGTGGGAGACCACGTGGGAACATAAGGTGCTGCAGTCTTTCATTTATTTTTACGTTTTTATTTTACCAGAGGGTCGATAATTTGCGAAATCAAGTTTCCTTTACGTGTTGTAGATGCCATTTGAAAGGTTGTGTTCTAGTATGCTCGACAAGAAACACTTTTAAGCTGCCGTTAGGAGTGCAGTTCAATTCTGGGGTTTATCCTTACCCTTAAGGATCCTGATCATTACTGTTATTGAGCCAATATAACAAGCCACGGGAACTGAGGAACCGAGGATCACCCTACGTGTGATTGTTATTTCATCTCTTTTGGGATTTGAGTTATTATACGTAATCAAAATAAAAATCTCAGTGATGTAAATAGTATTGGTAAATAAAAGATATTAATAATAGTATTTATATCATTCAAATATTTGTATTAAAACTTTCAACACATTAATTATTCTGGAAGGAATTGTTAGCGGAGTCAAAAAGACTTTGACAAAATCTGTCAATATTATATTCATGAATTTAAACTAAGTTTAAAATCAAGTTTAAAAGAATTTGTCAAATGATGAAGCAAAGGCTTCATGTATGTGCATGATCGTAAAATGGTTTAGTACAAATGGACTCATATTAACCAGAAATAATCCACCTAGGATTAAAGCGCTCGTTAGCTCGATACCAAGGTAAGTAAATAACGATCTTCAGATTAAACAGAGAGCTCAGTAAAGCTAAGAATAAGAATACAGAGAGCTCAGTAAAGCTAAGAATAAGAATAAAATAAACGCATCAAAATAGCTCACTTAGTCAATATTTATTGGTCACGATTCTATTCAAAATAAAATATGTCAAAGCTTTAGAGAGAGAATTCAGATTTGTTTCTTGGCATTTAGTTTCACTCTTGGTACCAAAAGTAGTACTTATATTCTTGTGATTCAATAGAGTAAGGTCATAGGTCAGATTATTAATTCAGTATACCTGCCGCTCTGAAAATTTTATACTGATTCCTTTCTTCATTATGAATGAGGGCACGCGGCCATACAGCTGGAAATATACAGTGGTGATTTGGGTTTCTTCTAGTAGACCGGGATTTAGTCAGAATCTATTTTCTTGTTAAAACCCCTATAAAATAAATTACAGTAACACATTTCAAACCTAATACACTTTATATCTTGAATATTAATCCTGATAGTTTAATAGCTCTTCATGTTACATCTAACTTGAGATATGCCCGTTTTTCTGTTTTTTCCTTTCTTTGGCTTAATTTCGTCTATTAATTAAACCTAAGTAAAATGTACTTCCATAGATATATAAAAAACTGTACAAAGCGAATTAGGTGTATTAGATTTTAGTGGCATAATGGGAGTAGGAGTAAGATAAGATAGTAAGTCTCTGTTTGGTGGGGTTAGACCCGATGAAATTCGCTCACGAAAGTGAGAAGCACCGTTCGTCAAGCTAAAACATCGGGAAGTTTTTTAATTTGGTATATACTCGGAACATATCCGGTTTTCAAAAAAACATAGCAACTTCCAACGCCTTGATGGCCAAGTTGGTAAGGCGTAGCACTAGTAATGCTAAGATCGTCGGTTCGACTCCTGCTTGAGGCAAGTTGCTTTCGAAGTAACAAACATCTGGTTTTGTAGTGTAGTTGGTTATCACCACGGATTTTGATTCCGTTAACCCCGGTTCGAATCCGGGCAAGACCTAGTTTTTGTTTTGCTTTTCGTTCTTTGAAGCCAAATGATGGTCCTTAAGCCTGAATCTAACCTACTCTTATTGAAATTCTTGTTTCTCCTATTCTTTGTATGTTGCATTATCTAACCTTGAAATTTTATGCCTACTTCATTTAGAAACATAAGTATTGTGCCCGCGCCTCTGCCCTTAACAAGTGGTACTGTGAATTTTTACAAAAATACAAGGCAATTGGTATTAAGCTTAATATGAATTATTCGTTCCTTTAATCCCTATATGCCTCTATCTCCTTTTTAACGATGGAGGTAGATCTAACACGTGTCTCTCTTGTGTAATTTGGGTTTAAGCTATAATTCTATAGCTGTCTTCCTAGTTAAGCATTGCACCTTAAGTGAGTAAGTCATCCAAAAAGTTCCACTATTTGGCTTCACTGACAACCTTTGGTGTAAGACGCTTAAAAAATTACTCCTGTCTTTTTGTTTTTCAAATTGGAATGGGTTCTCCTTATACGTCTATCTGCCTGGTTGGTTACATAATTGTAGCTTTGTAGCTCTTTTTCTAGTTAAGAATCGATCCACTTTAAACCATATAGGAATTATTTTATAAATCTGTTCTATAAATGGATTTGTAACGATAAATTTTGATAAAAGACGTTTAGTGATATATATTTGAGCCACACAGAGCCGCATATCTGATTTCATTAGTATTACGTTTTGTTTGCGCATACGCTGTTGAGACTCTCCGTGTTCTCGGTTATTCTATTATGATATATATAGTTTTATTTTGAGAGCGGTGATTAACCTTCAATTAATTGTAATTATGTAGGTAAAAATTCCCTAAATTATTAGTGCTTTTATCATTAGCGGATTACGTTATCATGGCAATTACTAATCACTGAGTCTTGGCTGATTTGGTAGGGAGCGGCGTTTTCGACCCCGCATCTAATAAATACCGGACCTTCACAGTGGCGGTCCGCTTGCGATTAATACGGATACGTTCAATTGTTAATTGAGAAATATATACTATTATTCAAAAATGCTTTCTATATCAAGTAGATACGCCTTGCGCTCATCCATCGTTCGTCCTTCTGTGTCCTTGAGGTACACTCGTTCTCTTACTACCAAGGGCCAAGCCATGGTTTTCGAAACCTATGGTGCTCCGGCTGAAGTTCTTAAGGTCCATTCGTTTGATTTGCCTGCTCAAATTGGAACCAATCAAGTTCAATTGAAAACTCTGGCTTCCCCTATCAATCCCTCTGATATTAACCAAGTTGAGGGTGTTTATCCCTCCTATCCTCCTTTCAATAAGACTCTTGGCACCTCCGCTGATGTCGCAGTAGGTGGTAATGAAGGTCTTTTCCAAGTTGAAAAGGTGGGTGCTGATGTTACTAATGTAAAGGTTGGCGATTGGGTTCTACCCCGTCATACTAGTATTGGTAGCTGGAGATCGGCTGCTATTTTGGAATCTACATCGGTTACACCCATCAAGAGTGATGATATTTCAATTACTCAAGCCGCTACCGTTGGGGTTAACCCATGTACTGCTTACATTATGTTGAAGGATTTTGTCAAGCTTGAAAAGGGAGATTGGTTTATTCAAAACGGTGGCAATTCTGGTGTATCAAGAGCTGCCTCTCAATTGGGTAAGCTTTGGGGCTATAATTCAATTTCGGTGGTTCGTAATCGCCCGAATATCGAGGAAATGAAGAAAGAATTAACTGATTTGGGTGCTACCATTGTCATCACTGAAGAAGAATTAGCTGATCGTAAGTTTCAGAAAGATGTTCTTTTCCCGAAGATCAAGGAGGTTTCCGGAAGTACCGGCCAAGTAAAAATTGCTCTTAACTGTATCGGTGGTAAGAGTGCTACCAATATTGCTCGTATTTTGAGTGATGGTGGTAATATTATCACATACGGTGCTATGAGTAAGCAACCTTTCAGTCTCCCCACTGGTTTATTTATTTTCAAGGATATTCATGCCCACGGTTACTGGTTGAGTAGATTTGGTAACAGGAAACCGGATGAAAAGAAGCAGATCATCGAAGAGATATTTGATTTATACAGAACTAAAAAGTTTAAGGATGTTCCCGTTGATAAGAACGTTTGGAAGGTTGATGGTTCTGCTGAGGAAAATGGTAAAACTTTCATCGATGCTATTAAGAAGGCTATGGAAGGTGGTCACGATAAGCAAATCATTGTTTACGAATAATTCCACACTCAATATAATGTACTTCAATCGCAAACTTTAATATACACCTAGATATATATATGAGATTTAACTTTAATCGTTTGTATTCATTATTTATATCTATATTTAGCCATTAACTTTGAATTTATAAACCAGCTTCTCTCAGACCTAACTCGCCACTCGGTTTAGAGTCGTTGGAAACCTTATGTTGATTGTTCTCTAAAAATAGGTTAACATGCCTGTAGATATGAGCCACGTAGTCGGGGTAGTTGAAATTGGTGGAGTATCTATCTTCGACCATCATAGCCGCAAACATCATCTCATAAGCGTCATAACCCATTCTAGCGATTTGGAAACTAAGGAAACTTAATCCAGCCTTATTCTTGAAGTAATCAATGATAGCTCTAGTCTGGATGGAAATGGCAGTGTCGAGTTCCGGTAATTCGTGCAAGTAAGGGTCAAGATTAGTTAAGGAATCCACGGAATCACCGAAAAGATCCTTGAGTAACAGAGGAGATACATTTTGATGAAGCCAAAGAACCAAATCCTTACCGTCGTAAGCTAAGTAAACACCACCGTTCTCGACAGATTGCATAGAAGCAACAATATTAGGGGGCATGCGGAAGATATTGTTGTCGTCATAAGAGGCATCTAAATCGGCCAGATTATGTAAACCAATGACGCGAGGGTAAAGGTATAAACTTAATTGATCAACGCTCATAGTATTCATTAATTGCGCGGCGAATATTCTGGGATCGGATGGTAACTGATTACTGCATAATGCCTTTGTCTTTTGTAGGGACAAAACGTACATCGTAAGAGGTCGCAAGGAAATAGGGATCAACAATTGTCCTGCTTGGGTGGAATAACCTAAGCTTTTCTTATAACTAGCTAATACTTCGACTAACTTGTTATTGAGATTATTACAGAGTTCCTTTGGCGTCTGAGTTTTCATATTACTCAAGGAATGGCGGGTCATAATACCAATAGCGGCATCACAATCCATGTATTTGAATACTTGTCTTACTTGTTCAGAGACACCGGCGCAAATATTGATAACTCTAACCTTTCTAATACCGTCAGAGGTAGTATGAAGAACTGAAACTTGGAAATGAGCGTCCAATTTAGTATCAAGTTGACCATCGTATCTGAACATGACACCAAAGGTAGTATCCGCGTCAATAGTACCGATTTCAGGATCTTTAGCCCAAACCTCATTGTCGAAATTACCATAGTAAGCCGAAACTTGCAGCCCGTTGGAACTTCTAACCTTCACAGCAGTGTCATAAACACATTCTCTGGCAATCGAGTGCACGAAATCAGCAATGAACTTACGGCCATCCTTCAAACCATCGAAACGAGGGTAAAGGTAAAGATGACCACCGGATATTTTTGAGGGAGCACTAACATTAGCTAAATCCACAATACCATTACTGAAAACGAACAAATCCATACCAATACCGGCTTTAACAAACTTCAGCCCAATATCACGGTAAAAGGGTGAAGTGGTATTGAATAACTCAGTTTCCTTATCGGTACCATATTTTGACTTATCCTCACGGGGTGCTAATTGACCCAATCCTAATGAGGGAAGACTAGAGAGGAAAAAGCTGACTTTACCACCGAAGTCCTTCAAGGCCAAATAGGCTGATTCAAGCGCTGTGCCGTAAACGGGTTCGGCGAGTCTGTATTGAGAGAATAAGGATTCAACTCTATCGAGGAAATCTTCAATGACGTTACGAGATTCTTGGGGATCTACAAAAAGACCTTCTTGTAAGGGACAGTAAGGATCTGTGATATCACTCATAACTAACATTTGCGCTTGGGTCAATTCCTTGTTAAGATTATAAAAGTGAACTGTACGGTCAAACGTCATAATACCAACCTTACAACCACTGGGGATGCTAGGCTCTTCGTAGTCATTACCAAAGAGGGCAAGTCTAATGGCCGAAGCAGCAATTCGGGGAAACTCTTTCTTTACCGATTCTTCGGTAACATCAATCACAAAGAGGTAAGTAAGGGGTGTGGGGTTCTTATCGACTCGGTAGTAATCCTTGGGCACAATAATGTCATAAGTACCAGTACATAACTCCGCTCTTGAATCGGCATCAATTCTACGGTTAGAAGCGTCGGTGGGTGCGAAATAGTCCGATGAGACAGTATTAGGAAATTGACACAAGTTACAAACAAACTTAGTACCACCACCAACGAAAGATACCATAGGGTTAACGTAGGCTCTACATCTTTGGCATCTGGGTACTTCACTAGCCGAGTAGTCCATAGAAGGCACAGGGGTATCACTCTTAGCGAATGGTGTAGCAATTAACCCAAGGGGTAATTTAGTAGCAGATCTCACGCCCTGGGACGCTGGGACATTATACATAGTAAGTCTAGCGTAGTGCGGGTTTGAAACACCCTGGTCATGCGAATAATAGTCCATACAAGCTAAGGGAGGGGTAATATTTTGCATAGTACCGTAGAAGGGATTGTTGCAAATTTCACGTTGATTATCCGCTCTCTCAACCGGGATTGAGGGAATACCCGCGTGTTTAGTGCCATTTCTTTCATCTAAACGGTCATAATTAGCCAACGCAGCCTCTTGATGAGTCGCAGATAATTGAGGCATTGCGCCCATTTGAGAATGACCGGGGAAAGCACCAGTAGCGTAAGGTGTATTAGCTACCGCGGCCACAGGTTGTAGTGCGGGACTGAACAGATGATTAGTCTGAGGGGTGAACGAGTTAGGGTTAGCCATGAATTCCAGCTGAGGGCTGACAGGTTCAGGCACGGAAAACTGTGAATGGTAAGCTCTAGCGGGTCTCTTCCCTTTGGGTTTTCTCATTAAATTCTCGGTAGCTTCGTTTAACGACATTTGATCCATTTGGATCCCGAGTTGATTAAGCGGGGGCTGGGGACCTTCTTGAGGAACATTTGTACCATATGGCTGTCCGGTATTCATCTTATAAAATCCGCTCGCAATTTAAATGGTTCAAACTAAAGAATTGGATCAATATTTGTTGATTTTTCGTCAAAATCTCGTCAAAATCTCGTCAAAATTTCATCCACACTGACATATTAGACTCGTCTCCAAGGGGTCTAAACGAGCCAAGATCACGGCCGGGTAAATGCATCTTAGATAACAACAAACACCGATGACATAATCGATGGGACGGAACGCCAAAAAGATGCGTAAAATCGAGAAAAGTGAAAAAATCACGTTATTTGTGGTGGCCAAACTGGAGCAATTGGGTTGAAAATGGGCATTCAAGGTGGGTATTTGCTAGAATTTAATGATATATTTGAGGCTAATAATTTGCTAACAATATCTTTATAATAGGTTTGCTTCCTTTGCTGAAATCAATCCAAAAACCAGTGTCGGTTAGTCAGTTTGAAGGTCAATCAGTCGCGGTCGATGGTTACGCTTGGCTCCATAAGGGAGCAATTAACTGCGCTATGGAATTGGCGCTTGATAAGCCAACGGTGAAGTAAGTTAACCCATAATCTGGCCTGATGCTCATCTCGTATCCTACTTCTTTTTATTTGAACACTTTTTCTAACCTCTAATCGCTTAAAATTGGCGTTTGGTTCGGGTACTTAGGTATATTGATTACGTGATCCGTCGAGTTCAGATGCTACGATTCCATAACGTTGAACCTTATATTGTCTTGGATGGTGATTATCTTCCAAGTAAGGAGAAGACTGAAGCTCAAAGAAATAAGTAAGTCATACTAGAGAGGAGGGTTTTATTCTTTTGGGTTTTAATTCTAACAATTGTAGATCTCGTACTACTTCACGTGAAACGGCGCTTAAATTGATGAAAGCAGGAAATGAGCGTGCGGCCAGAGCCTATTTTCAAAAATGTATAGATATCACTCCTGAAATGGTTAGATGTCTGATTGAAGCCCTAAAGCAGGAAAATGTTAGATACGTAGTGGCGCCTTACGAAGCCGATTCACAGCTCATTTATATGGAAAAGATTGGCCAAGTGGCCGCCGTTATTTCAGAAGATTCCGATTTATTGATCTTTGGGGTTAAAACTCTTCTCACTAAAATGGACGATCATGGTAACTGTCTTAGTATCTCAAGATCTGATTTTGCATCATGTACTGAGATTGGTTTGGCTGACTTCTCGGATGTGCAATTAAGGGCCATGGCCATCTTTTCCGGTTGTGATTATACCGATGGTATTCCTAAAATTGGGTTGAAGACGGCCCACAAGTTTTTAAGAAAGTATAGAACACCCGAAAGAGTATGTTTTGTTTTATTTTTTACGTCGAGCTATCGGGGGTTGGAATTATTTTACTAACGACTAAGTTTAGGCATTAAAAGCGATGCAAATGGAGCACTTTGCTATTCCGCCTGGCTTTGACCAAATATATAGAAGAGCCGATTTGACCTTCCAGCATCAACGAGTCTTTTGCATTAAGACAAGGAAACTTATAATGTTGAATGAACCCATTGAAGAGATTGATGCCGAAACTGATATCTATTTAGGATCGTGAGTTTGTGATTATATTGTTTTTCCCAGTTGATTTTATATGAATCTAGAAACTAACAATATATATTTATTAGTGACGTTCCCATCCAAATTTGTCGGCAGGTAGCCTCAGGTGAAATTCACCCTACGACGAAGCTTAAGATTCCCTTACCTGCGGGGTTCAGTTATAGATGTTACCAGACCAATTATTCATCCAAGTATACGTCAGCTAAGAAGTCAACTTCGATGATCGAAAGTTATTTCAGTAAGTTAACAATTAATAAGTAATTAAGATTACTGGATCACTAGCTTTCAGTCGAGGTGAACTTTTCATTATCTTTTTCTAACAACTAACTTGCTTTAGCCCCAAACCCTGCTAGCTTGGCATCGACTTCCAAATCGCTTGATAGCGCCAAGGGCTCCCAGATGCGACCCTTCTCTATAGTATCATCGACTACGATCATCAGTGATCGAATTATTCCGACATCTTTTAGTATTAACAAACAGGATATCGTTAGTCCCTTTAAGGTTACCAATGGCAAATTAGGTGATGAAAATAAAATCAGCACAAGTCCTCATACGCCTAATATCACCCCGTCTATTTTAAAACCCTCTAGTTCAGTGAAATCAAGCGGCAGCGCCACACGTAAACGGCGATTTCTCCACTCGGAGAGTGAATCCGATATCGACGAGCCTCATATAGAAACCACACCCTCGCGTAACAGTGCGTTTTTCTCTAATTCAAACTCGCAGTCTAAAGCCCTGTCGTCAGATTCTACGTTACGGCCATCATTATCCTCACTCCAGTTTGTCCCCGGGTTGGCTTTGAATAACAAGTCTAATAATATGAATATTCTTAGTGATGACTCTATTGACGAAAATGAAGCCTATCTGGCCCCCTCTAAGGTCACCAATTCCGCATCAACAGCATGGAGTAAAATTCGTCAACAATTCGCTTATAATGCCAGTATCGACGATACGGTCCCATCGCCCGAACATAAACGGATGAGTGGCCCTACGCCTATTCCGATGCCGATGCCGATGCCGATGGCTAAACGACTTCCTTTGACTAATCGGACAATGAACGGTTTGAATAAAGTTAGTAAAGGTGTCAGTCAAGATAAAGTTAATTATAAGGAGAATGAAGCACCGTTTTCTTGTGAGATCCGAAATGGATTCGGTCTTGAGAAATTTGCATATCGTGCTGATAATAAATAGAAATGATAATGGTAAATTTCATTATCTGAACTTGCATAAAAGGACGAATTTAATTAGTCTCCTTTATTCTTTTTCTTTAAAAAAAAAATTATTTTTAGATTTAATAAAATATATTGTACTACATAAAAAACAACCTCATATATGATCTATAGTAAATAGCTCAAAGAACTAAGTTAAAGAACGCGACCAGCGACAGCATTTCCACTAACATGCTTTTGAGAATCATCAACCTTTCTTAATGATCTACCGGCTTGGATCTCACCCAATAGCATATTGATTCCGCCCATAGCAGGGGCCGCAATGGGGGCAGCAGTGGGGGCAGCAGTGGGAACAGGGGGCATACCAGCGGGAGGAGGAGGAGGGGGGGCACCAGTAGGGAAACTAGGCATGGGTGGAGGAGGAGGAGCACCAGTAGGGAAACTAGGCATGGGTGGAGGAGGAGGAGCACCAGTAGGGAAACCAGGCATGGGTGGGGGTGGGGGAGCACCAGTAGGGAAACTGGGAATAGGAGGAGGAGGAGGAGCGCCAGTGGGCGTAGTGGTTTCAACGGATTCGTCGACAACTTCAGCCGTAGGAACGGGCATAGCAACTGGAATAGGAGGCGAAACTTCCCGGGGGGTTGAGTATTCGGAAATAGTGGCATCCACAGGGGCATCAGCAGGGGCAGCAACAAGGTTATCAGCGGGAGCAGGAGTAACCGCGGGTGATTCCGTTGTACTCAAATTCGAACCCGTTCTCTGGGGTGCCATACCTCGGAATAACATAGAGGCAAGATTAGCCGAACTGGCTCTACTACCAGATATCTCATCATCGGAAGAATCTTCATCGTCAGTACTCTTACCCCAGTCATCATCATCGTTATCATGGACTTGACCTCTTTGCATAGCACGTTGGTTAGCGGCCTCCTTGGCATCAATAACAGGAATTGATGATGCTGATGATGTTTCTAAAGCGCGCGAGCCAGTGGATTGTCCGGCTAATTTTTGTTGATAGTGGAATGGGTTAGAGTCAGTGTGATTGGTCGTGACAGGCGTAGCAACAACTAGGGGTGAAACCACTGAGGGAACAGCCACGTGAGTTGGTACAGGCGCGACCACAACAGGTTCAACGCTGGTAGCGGCAGATTGAGGAGGCTTGAAAAAGGGATTGTTATTACCCGAAGCATCACTGACTGTTTGTGTTTGCGTTTGTGCTTGATCGGAAGCGGGAGTGGGACTTTCGACAAACTCATAAGTTTCACGATCACTATCATCATTAATATGGTTGTTATTGGTATTGTCATTGTTTTGATTGGCCATTATGGCGGTTTCACGAGCCTTAATAGCCGCCATTTCAGCCTTGAGGGCTTCCTTCTTGGCACGCTTCTTCTCTTCCTTGGCCGAGGCCTTGCGTTGTTGTTCGGCTTCAATCTTACGAATACGTTCTTCTTCGGCGCGCTTTTGCTCGAGCAGGGCCTTGTATTCCTCGTCGTCAGAGTCAGAGTCGGATGAGTCAGAATCAGCCACCACGGGAGTAGCCATAGGAGCAGGCGCAGGGGCTGGTGCTGGGGCCGGAGAGGGAGCCGGCGCACGACGAGCCCTTGAAATCACAGGAGGGGGTGCACTGGAAACAACGGGACTGGAAACAACAGGGCTGGAAACAACGGGACTGGACACAACGGGACTGGACACAACGGGACTGGACACAACGGGACTGGACACAACGGGGCTGGCAACTTGAGGCTCCGATTGAACAGGGGCGGCGAAAGCATTGGGGCTTTTAGTGGTACGAGAGATACCCAACGCAGCCAGTTTTTCATTCATACGCTTGACGGCCATAGCCTTGATACGAGCTGAACGAGTCGCAGAGTCCTCCACGGTGTTGTTGGGGGTGGCGGCGGGACTAGATGGGTTGAGGTCCAAAGTACGATTAGAACGAGCTGGGGTTTGTTGTTGTTGTTGTTGGTCGTAAGCGGCTGGGGAACTGGCATTATTCTTAACGTTTGATTCCACAGGACGGGAAGATTCAAGCGAGGCAATGAATTCACGCACTTCGTCTTCAACACCGATAGCTTCGACCCAACGACGATGATCACGATCAGCCTGGATGTCAGAAGATGTATCACGGAGAACTGAATCGAGTGAGTTCTTCATTTGTAAAACACTAGCTTCGACATCCGAAATCATGGACATGTTAGTCTTGTGGTCGTTGAGCACATGAGACTCTTCAGCGGCATAACGCGATTCAAAATCGTCAAAATCAGCTGCGATATTGGCTGCGGGTTTACCGGTGAGAGCAGCCATTCTACTTTGAAGTAAAGCCTTTTGTTTCGCCTTCTTACGATCAGATTCAGTGACAGAACCATTAGGACCAGTGCCGACAATAGTAGCGCCGGGATTTTCCTTCTCGGCCTTAAGACGGAATAACGCTAGTTTAGCACGAGCGATTTCATCTTCGGTCTTTTGCACCGAGCTGGTTAATTGGGGTAATTTATCGGCCAGAAGCTGAAGTTTTGTTAATAATTGGCGACGTTCAGCAGCGGTATTGCCCTTGGACGATAACGAAGATGAGGATTCGTGACGATTGATATCGTTTTGAACATTGCGAATACGGTGATGTAATTGGTCAATAGAATCACGAGCCGACTTCTCTAATGACATATCGGCGTTATCTTGATCATCACGAGTATCGATAGCGTCCAAAAGGATTTGCTTTTCACGGATGGCCTTTTTGAGATCAGCAATAGACATTTGAGAAGACGAAGAAAAGGACGATGACGGCGACGATGAAGATTGGGTTTGGTCCTTATGTCTTGACTTATGTCGCGAGGAAGAGACATAACTGGCTTCATTATCATTATTTTTGAATACAGTGGCATCCTTCTTGAATGCATTCTCATTGGTACCCTTAAACGAGCGATTTTTGAGATAACTGACTGACCCGCCCGTCTTTTGAGCTGACAATGACATGGACGAAGATCCACCGGTGGGTTCACTCTTTAAATAACTTTTGATTTGATTAACCGACTCTGAGAAATTTCGGGAACTAGGCGGGATTAATTCGGCGGGCAAACGGGCTGGGATAGGGTATCCGTTCAAATTACGATAAATGAGGTGCATGGCCACGGCGAATTCATCACGATCTAACTTGCCCTTATTACTGGGATCACTGAGGTTCCAAATTGCTTCTAAATCACCCCGATTGAGTCCAGACTGACTGAATACCTTAATGGCACTTTCACCATCGATATATCCACGACGGGTTTTATCCCAGGCGCGGAAAATATCATCGTAAATCTTTTTCTCATCCTTGGTGATGGCCCATTCAACGGTAGCGTTGCCTTGAAGTTGTTGCAGTGAGCCAGCGTTGGCGATCCCGGTGACTTGAGGCATGAATTGCGTGCGTAGGGCATCAATACCTGGCAATCCACCGGTGGGTGTGTTGATAAATCCCCACTGACCAGGCTTACCCGTGGGTTGCGATTGGAGGTACCCAGTAGGTTGCGATTGGAGGTATCCGGTAGGTTGCGATTGGAGTCCCTGACCACCAGTGAATTGAGATTGGAGTGTTTGACCACCGGTGAGTTGAGATTGAAGTGCTTGACCACCGGTGAGTTGAGATTGAAGTGCTTGACCACCGGTGAGTTGAGATTGGAGGCCCTGGCCACCCGTGAATTGAGATTGGAAACCTTGACCACCTGTAAGCTGCGATTGAAGCGGCTGCTGTTGCTGCTGCTGTTGTTGTTGTTGTTGTTGTTGTTGTTGTTGTTGTTGTTGTTGTTGTTGTTGTTGTTGTTGTTGTTGTTGTTGTTGTTGTTGTTGTTGTTGTTGTTGTTGTTGTTGTTGTTGTTGTTGTTGTTGTTGTTGTTGGGGGTATTGTAATCCCTGACCCCCAGTCAATTGCGATTGCAATTGATAAGCCCCAGTAGGCTGAGCCATGATAGGGTTAGCCGAGGCACCTACAGTGAAATCAGGTAATCCCCAACCGGTAGGGTTAGAGGTCAACATCTGAGCCGAATTTGATTCCTCGGGAATACTGAATGAAATAACATCAATTAGTGAAGATACTTCATTTTTGATAGTATCGGATAAACTAGCTGGAATAGGTTTGTTCTTAATGGCCAGATCACACAAGTACATTGCCAGTGCAAAATTAGGAAACATTAATGAACCGGCCTTAGTGATATCAACCAAACGCCAAATTTTGGATAAAGTAATAGGGGATAAATTAGATTTAACCAGGATATCACGGGCTTGGTTACCGGTAAGAGCATGTTGTCCGGGGGTTAATGCTGCCTTAAACAATGTCGCAAATTTTTGTTGATCATCGGCCGTAACAAATGATAAACGAACATTGGGTACATCAATGGCTCCACCAGCACTGGAAATAGAAACTTTACTGGGGGCTGAAGTAGTACTGTTACTGGGACGAGTGGGTAATGGGGGGGCCGTTTCGGGAGCCGTTTGGGGAGCAGGCACACTAATACTAGAAGCGGTCTGGTAATTGTTGTAAAACCCAGTTTGTTGCGATGATAATTGAGGCATGCTATTCATATTAACATTCGTATTCATATTCATACCCATTCCGGTGGCTAGGGAATTGAGATAGCCACTCGAGAGGGAAGGTCCGCCAGCAGGCGGAGGAGGCTGGATAGAACCACTGGATTGTGGATTACCGCTAAAACTATTACCAAATCCCATACCGGTAGGATTGGCATAAAGGGGTTGTTGACCGGGATTTTGCATCAATTGAGGATGCTGTTGTTGTTGTTGTTGGCCGAATGATGGGTTATAACCGGTCATTTGGGGCATCATAACATTACCTTGTTGGCCGGGGTTATAATACCCGGTCTGTTGGGGTTGTTGGTACGCTTGGTTAGAATTGTACATTGGTTTTGTGCTGTTTTAGTTGTAGCTTTTGGCGATTTTTTTGGGAATTTTTTAGATAAGGGGAGGGGGGGCTTTTCTTGACTGTTTTTTTTTTAAAGTTTCAGATATATTGTTTAAAAGGGGTTTGAAAGATTAGGAAGTCGGTGGTCGATTCTTAATATTACTCTAGATGATAATATTAAATCAATTCAGTTAAAAAAAATACCTGAATTGACAACGAACTGTGGATATTACTTCTAAGTTACTCTAATTATGGCCATATTAGAGTCTCGGTGATGAGTTGGCGATGAGGTTTCGGGGCATTTCGGTGCGCAGTAGACTTCCGGGTAAACTGGTTTCTCTATTACTACTGAAAATATACACGTATTATATATATACACCACCAGACACGAAAAATGAGAAAAACTTATAAGGACATTAGATTAATTTATATGATAGCTATTTTAATATACTGATACAATTTAAATGGCGTACTTCTTAGTCCATTCTCTGGCGGTAGCATCGTACTTGGTTCTATCGGTCTTGTATAAATTAGCGATTTCCGAGACTAAAGGATCATCGGGGTTAGGATCGGTTAATAATGAGCAGATAGAAAGTAAGACCTTAGATATGGTAAGGGCGGGGGACCAGTTATCCTTTAAGATGTCCAAACAAATAGAACCGTTAGAGTTGATATTAGGATGGTAGATACGAGTGTTGAAGGAAATCTTAGGGGGCTTGAAGGGATAATCGGTAGGGAAGTGAATATTTAAGAAGAAGACGCCACCGGAGTAAGGGGAGTCCGAGGGGCCCATAATGGTAGCTTGCCAGTGGAAGAGGTCATCACCGACGGGTCCAGCCGAGCATGAGGAAGGAGGATCTCTATATAGAGTTAGTAAATGGAAAGAAATGAAGGGAAAAAAACGAACAACGTAAAAATGAAAAATGGAAAAAATGAAGAACATATCCGACTAAATGCGGTCTGAATAAGTTGAATCAAATTTCTCTTAAAAAATGGCGGGTTTATTATCGTTATCATTCTCAAATCAGGTCCGATCTGACGCCACCCAAAGTCAACGTGGCCCCTCCAGCCACAAAACAAGCAAACGGCATCAACCCGATAATCGGATAGATGAATCATATATATATAAATATATATAAATACCAGAAACAGGGTCAAACGGCACAACCTAATCGGCCACTTTATATTGTCCAAAGGGGCCCAAAGTCCAGCGAGTGGGCTGATAGCGCGGTCTGATAACGACCAAGAGTACCCCCTTGGACCTCCTTGGCCGAGTGGTGGCCGGGGTAGTAGGTACAGTACGGTAGGTACAGTACGGTAGGCACGTACGCAGCGCGATCCTGCCTGGAGGAGATGAGACGATAATAATAACAAGACGGACAACAGCGGCGATGCGCCGACGGCAGACTTACCTTTCTAATTCAGCTAATTCTTTGTTGATTCTTTTTAAAGCCATGGTGGTTCGTGGGGGTGGTATGACAAATATGGGAAGCGACTGAAAAACGACAGAAGAAAGCTTCAGCGCGAAATCGCCGCCCCGAAAAATGGACCGAAAAGCTGCGTGCCGGCTCCAGAAGATTCGCTGGCGGGCTGGGAGGCTGCCGTTGCCCGGGTGACCGTTGCCGGGGCGACCGTAGTTCGTCGTGGGGCCACTTTAGCCTATGCTGCTTCGATCGTCATTTCTATCATCATTTCTCTTATTTCTCTTATTTCTTCTATTTCTTCTATTTCTTTTATTTCTCTTGCTATTTCCTTCATCCCCTTTTGCTTGTTTATAGTACTATAAAAATAATTACCCTTTGGCGGAATGAGTCTCACCGTCCTAACCCTCTTATGCCGGCCACGTTATCGATAATATAGATAGAGCAGACTCCCATCCGCGGCCTAATCAGGCCAATCTACTCCATTTCCTGACTAAAAACAAAGTCGGCATGTCACAGAGAAACAAAATTTCAGTAGGGAAAAGATTTGAAAAAATAGGTCTTGCCCGGATTCGAACCGGGGTTAACGGAATCAAAATCCGTGGTGATAACCAACTACACTACAAAACCAGATGTTTGTTACTTAGATAAGCCACTTGCCTCAAGCCGGAGTCGAACCGACGATCTTAGCATTACTAGTGCTACGCCTTACCAACTTGGCCATCAAGGCGGTAATTTGCTGAAGTACGTTTATTGGACGCACAAAACCTTTCTCTCAATGGTTGTAAAACGATGCCCATTTTGTTCAATTTTTGGTTGAACTTCGTACGAACAATGGGTTGTCCTTGATTGGATATTTAATTACTCATCCCCCAAAATTAATTGAGTTTATATCTCGTATCCAGAGCCACCGTACTCGGCCTTTCCAGAATCTCCGTATTCTACCTTCTTCCTATATTCAGTTTTATAGTTTCCCATGGAGCCATAACCTATGTCTGCGGCCATATCCATTGGAAAGCACGATTTCCCGTCCGATCAATCATAGTTAAGCCAATGAGAGCCTTCATAAGTACTACGGTGGGAGACCACGTGGGAACATAAGGTGCTGCAGTCTCTCTTTTTGTTAATTAGTGTAGGATATTTGAATGGGTTAACTAAAAAAAAATTAAACAACTTCGATACGTGGAGCGTAGATGTTTGATTATGATTTTTGTTGTGTGGGAGTTGTTGGTTTGATAGAGTTGACTCTAGAGTAAGAATCATAACCTTTTCGAGCTTGCCCTTACCTCCGAGATTCCACCATATCCGAGGATGGTCTCAGTCTACAACACAAAACACATATTCATCTTTTAAGATATAGCCAAATAGTACAATTCGAGTAACCCCTAAAGGTATCTGATATTACAGAATTAGATTTTTATTATTTCAAAAACGCTAAGGGTTGGATAACTCTACTAAGTTTACTCGCCCCAAGCAGAATTTCTTCTTTGGCTTCGCGTTAGGAGCTCAGTGAGCGGCGATTTAAATTTTTACAAGAAATGAAGATAATGCTTATTAAGGTTTAATAGAAATTATTCATGTCTAAATATTCCTGCCAAGAATACCTATCTTATTTCTACATGTTTTCTTTTTTAGAGAGAAAACTAGATCTGATCTATTTCTTTCCTGTGTAATTAGGTTTTTCCTTGTAGCTCTATAACTTTTGTACTTTATTCACGTTTTCCATAGCTCTGAAAATTCTAATCCTGATCTTTATCAGGCAAAGCTCCTGTTGGTAATTAATACTTTGTGGGTTTACAAGAGAGGTGAAACGGCACCATTGATCTGGATATGATCTCTCCAAACTGATAACTTTATCGATTCTCATCTTTCACTCCCACAATCATTCATAATCAAGGGCTGGTTTCAGGGGTACTGTCCAAATCTAATTTATTTGTGGCTTTTATTTTTATTTGTGGATATTTGGTAATCCTCACACGTTGATGCTGAACATCACGAAAGAATAACATTGTACCAACAGGCTGATAATATCAGTCTTTTTACCACCAACACATTTGTCAAAGAGGAAGCAATTGCGAGGCATTGATTCATGATTTATCAGGTTAGAATATAATCTGGCTTTAACTCAGGATATAAAAGTTTCATATGAATAGTATATCAACAGAAATATCAAATTATTTTCTGCTCAGCTATCAATTCCTTTCGGAAATAATTGAGTAGTTGATTAGACTAAACACAACTAAAATCATTAGAGTTTCTTAAATATCATTACTCAAATAACAAAATTGCCTGTATAGAATTAACCTCTCATAGGGAGGTTTATATTAATAAGAGTAAACTTAGAATATATTAAACCAAAATAAGGCAAAGAAAACAATCAGGAAACGTTTTTTTTTCTTTTCTATTCTCAGAATATTTATCCATTCTACATCCTTAAGCTTCTTCAGTGGTTGAGATTGTAAATTACGATGGTCATGTTCGCTCACCCATATAAAATAGGTAAATAAAGAAAGTTTAGCGAGATAGTATGGAAAACACCTATACAGCATACAACATGATCCCCCGTACTATTCTATGATTTAATAGCCCTAAATCAGCCTCTAATCTATTATTGCCCATTCCCAAAGCACTCATTTCGCTGAATATTTAAGTTTCCCAAATTCAGCCCGTGTTCTGGAAAGGTGTGGGGAGGAAGGAAAGTGCTTATTAAGAACGGTAATACAGAACCCTTCCACCTTGTCTCTCAAGAAGAAAAAAAACTTAATTAGCGTCGCTCGGTTTCGATCCGAGGTCCCTTGGGTTATGAGCCCAATGCGCTTCCGCTGCGCCACGACGCTTGAACCAATGAATAGATATCTGGGAAGACTTACCCAACTGATCTATGATTTACTTAAATGTGAATAATTCATGATTGAACTAGATAATTATTATACCAATTATATTAAGAACTTTGGTTTGATATCCCGAGAGAATATAAAACCAAATTACATTTTAAACGGCCCCAAAATCACTAAACAAACTCTCCGGCTAATAAAACACAGTTGAGGTCACGTGCCCCAGCGGGAAAAATCAAAATCTTAAAAATCAACGATCGGCCGTCTGTCTCCACTCTAACCTTCCTTAGAAATCATTCTGACCCGGTTTTTTCCTTTTCTCAGTTAATTTTTAGACGAAAATTCTTAGAATACTTAATTCATTCCGTACTCGGATCGTTCCTTTAACTAGCAATAGTACCGCCCTACCCAAGTTAATTAGAACTTTAAGAGATATGTCTGGTAGACCCGCCCAACAGCAAGAGTTTACTCGTGAAAACCTTGAGGCTATCCTCAAGAGAAGATTCTTCTTCGCCCCTGCTTTCGATATCTATGGAGGTGTTTCTGGTCTTTACGATTATGGTCCCCCCGGTTGTTCGTTACAAGCTAACATTGTTGACGCTTGGAGAAAGCATTTCGTTCTCGAAGAAGATATGTTGGAAGTTGATACTACTATGTTAACCCCCCATGAAGTCCTCAAGACCTCCGGTCACGTTGATAAGTTTGCCGATTGGATGTGTAAGGACAGAGTTACTGGTGAAATTTTCAGAGCTGATCATCTTGTTGAAGAAGTTCTTGAAAGTAGATTAAAGGGTGATGGAGAAGCCCGTGGTGAAGTTGCTGGTCCCGAAAAGGTTGAAGATAAGAAGAGAAAGAAGAAGGTAAAGGAAATTAAGTCGGTTAAGCTTGAAGATGGTGTAAAGGAAGAATATGAAACTATCTTAGCTAAGATGGATGGTTTCTCCGGTCTTGAACTCGGTGAAATTATTAAAAAGTATAACATCGTTAACCCTGCTACCGGCGGTGCCCTTGAACCCCCTATTGAATTCAACCTTATGTTTGAAACCGCTATTGGACCCTCTGGTCAATTAAAGGGTTACTTACGTCCCGAAACCGCTCAAGGTCAATTCTTAAACTTCAACAAGCTTTTAGAATCCAATAACGCTAAGATGCCCTTTGCTTCCGCTTCCATTGGTAAGTCCTTCAGAAACGAAATTTCCCCCCGTGCTGGTCTTTTACGTGTTCGTGAATTCCTTATGGCCGAAATCGAACATTACGTTGACCCCGAAGATAAGTCTCACCCCCGTTTTGAAGAAATTAAGGATATTAAGCTTAGATTCTTAGCGAAGGATGTTCAATCCGCTGGTAAGACTGATATTGCTGAAGTCACCGTTGGTGAAGCCGTTGAAACTGGTATGGTTGATAACCAAACCCTTGGTTACTTCTTAGCCCGTATTTACCTTTTCTTAATCAAGATTGGTATTAACCCTGAATTCCTTCGTTTCAGACAACATATGGACAATGAAATGGCCCATTACGCCGCTGACTGTTGGGATGCTGAAATTAAATCCTCTTACGGTTGGATCGAGTGTGTCGGTTGTGCTGATAGATCCGCTTACGATCTTTCCGTTCATGCCACCCGTACCAACGAAAAGCTTGTCGTTCGTAAGACTCTTGATACCCCCCTTGTTGTTGAAGCCTTTGAAATCGATATTGAAAAGAAGAAGTTTGGTCCCAAGTTCCGTAAGGACGCCGGTAAGGTTGAAGACTATTTGACTTCCCGTTCCGATGCTGAAAGGGAATCCATGGCTGCTGAATTAGAGAAGAACGGTAAGGTTGTTTTCAAGATTGAAGGTATGGCTGATGAAGTTGAACTTGACAAGACCTTTATCAATATCGAAAAGAGAACCAGAACTGAACACATCCGTGAATACGTTCCTAATGTTATCGAACCCTCCTTCGGTATTGGCCGTATTCTTTACTCCATGATCGAGCACGCCTACTGGACCCGTGCCGGTGATGAAGCTCGTGGTGTTTTATCTTTCCCCCCTCTTGTTGCCCCCTCTAAGGTCCTCGTTGTGCCTCTTTCTAACAACGAAGAGCTTAACCCTATCGCCCGTGGCTTAATCGCTAAGCTCCGTAAGCTCGGTATTCCCTCTAAGGTCGATGACTCTTCCGCTTCCATTGGTAAGAGATATGCCAGAAACGATGAACTTGGTACCCCCTTCGGTATTACTATTGATTTCCAAACTGTTAAGGATGAAACCGTTACCCTTCGTGAAAGAGATACTACCAAGCAAGTCAGAGGTTCTCAAGAAGCTATTCTTGAAGCTGTTAAGAGTATGTCCTCCGATGGCGCCTCATGGGAGGAAGCCACCAAGGACCTTCCTGTCTTTGAATCTCAAGAAGAATAAATTTGACTAAATAATACTTAAAAAATAAATTAAAAAATTTCTATATATATATATATCTATCTAAAAATTATATCTTCGGAACGGATGAGCTTCGGTATTTAATACGTATTGATCTAGTGAGATCACATCGGGTTCTTCAAATAATAAGAAAAAATATTTCAGCGTCTCCGCCATCCAGAAACTTTCCGATTCATCCTTGAATCCGCCACCGTAGTTGCCATTGGAGCCATTACTAACGTCATTAACCGCACTGTAGCCGTAATAACCATCAGCGTCTCTTGGCGTTCTACATAATTTATCAATATTCTCAAACATCTTCCAGCCAATATCCTGCCATTTACGATCACCACTGATTCTATACATGTAAAAGACACTTTCGATAGCCTCAGGTCTTAGAATATACTTGGGATCCATACGGTGAAACGATAATGGCTGATCATAAAATCCATTAACGGGCCAACGGGTGAATCCATCCGAATCCACAATCTGTGAAACCCCCTGAGGTCTCGAATAAGTACTCGGACGACGAATAAATCCATCCGCCTTTCCCACTGTTTCTGCCTCGTAACCATCAAAGTGACAATTCAAGGGATCATGACAGCGCGCGATGTGGAAATTTTCAGGCATGACGCCAGTTCGGGTAGCATTATACGCCCATACACAACCCCGGGTCAGCTTCTCGCCGACTACCAGATCCTCAGGTCGGTTGAGGGCTCGCGCTCCCATGGCGAACAGGCCACCTAGGAAGCAAGATAAGTGTGACATCTCGTCGTCGCTGTATTGCGATCCGTCGGCTTTAATGATGATATTACCCGCGAGTAAAATATCAGGATCACCCTGAGCGATAGGTCGGAAGAGGAGGTGGGTCTTGATAGCCTCAATGGTCTCGATGTAGAGATCCTTGTAGATAGTGACTTCGGCATCGTCAATGCCCTCAAATAAAATATATTCCTTCAAGTAGTATTCATAGGCACTGTCGATCAGGCCACCGGTTGATATCTTCATTTGGTAATCGTTGTCAAATACGGCGGTCATATCGCGGGGCTTACACATGGCATACTGTCTGGCGTTTAGGAATGTGGAATAAATTACTTCATCGTAGGGTTGGGTAGACTTTTGAGCCCGTTTGACATTATTATTAGTCTTTGGTTCTTGTACTTGGGCCGATTTACCGATGGGGTTACGACGGCCCTTGATTTCATTAATTGACAACGGTTTCGCTTCATCCTCATAAGGTACAATCTCACAACCAGAGACGTCAACGCGGCCACTGAATAAATAAGGGAATTCCATTTCGGGCGCTGCTTTCGCTATCTGGTGAGTAATTCTCTGAATGGCATCAAAATAGGTCGAATCACTCGTAAGTTGGGATAATCGTGTAAACTCCATAGATAACGAGGCAATTTCCGAAAATACTGATTTAGAACCGGCTCTATAATGATTCAAGCTATCTTTGTTGGTCCATCTAAAGAAACTCAAGGGCATACGATTTGGGGTATCGAAGGCGCCCATTAAATTATCAGCCAGTTCGCGGGCCTTAATAAGTAAGATTGTATCCTTACCCTTGGAGAGATCGTAAGCCGATAGTAGACCCCCGAGGTATCGGATCACAGTTTCGAATAAGGGGATCTCGGGCCGGTATGAGGACTTGAAATCAATATCTTCAACATATCTCAGAGCTTCGTTGTATTCCTTGGTATACCCCATTATCTTTAAAGTATCCAATGCATCCACTAATGTGGCAGCCCAGCCAACGAAGGGATCGGTGAATTTCTTACTTACGGGTTTAACTTCATCGTGGCCCCAGGCGTATTTCTTGTAAGTATTCCACGAGTTTATAAACGCATCCTTGATTATGTCCTTACGAGCGAGACGTTGCGTCTTTTGATCACTAGTTTCCTTAAATGTAGTAGCTTGGATATGTCCCAATTTAGCACTTGAACGTAGTTTTAGAGGGCTGATCGAGGGTATCTTAATCAGTTTATCTATGGGGTATTTCTCTTGGCCTCGCGGTAGAATTACCGTGTCCAGGATCTTTTGCGATGTTTCACGCTCCCCACTTTCCCATCGTGAACTTCCCATACCCGTTATAATAAAGGGTATCTTTTGCGATGCGGGGTGGGTATCTACGATATCGACGGATTCTAACGCAATATTCAATATGTCTCCTTCTTCTCGCAGTTGCTGACTTTGCTTCATCTTTTCTTTGGCCAACTTGACTATAATATCCTCCTCTGTGACATATAGTGGCAAGTCCTCCAATTGACTTGGGTTCTTATGTTTCAATTGTGATTTGGAGTTTTCATCCTCGAGTAGGGTGGTTTTCTTAACCCCAAGTTTTTCATTGGTCAAAGAGTCCGGTCTGGAAGCCTTATTGCTTTTGGAAACCACATCAGACTTTTTATCATCATAGTTTACTTGAACTTTGGTATCTGCTAGGGAGGCCGCCAAATTTCGGTCTTGGTTTGACCTGATGGCATCATTCTTGATAATCCGGTGATTAGCGGTAGCTGGCGGTGTTACCGAAAATACTCGATATAACGTAAAAGTGAAAAGAAAGAAAACAAGAATTGTTATCCGATTCCTCCTGATCTTATTAATCAATCGAGAAAATACAATCATCTTGATAGATATTTGGTGGATTTAGGCTATTCTAATCTCATTAAATCGCTGATGACGTGCCAGTTAGTCTCGGTTGCACGTCTTGCATGAGATTTGGCTATCTGGGTAGCCCACATCCCAAGCCATTTTCATGGCCAAAATTAAACTAAGTAATAAAAAAAATTAATTAATTAAAATAGTTAAATTAAACAAAAACCATAATATATAGAGAAAAATAATAATTTAGCCTAGAATAAACCCAAAAAAAGAAACGAAAGATTAACGAAAAACGAGATTAAAGAAACGAAATTAAATAAAAACAAAAAAAAAACGAAATGTAACAAAGACGACATAAAATAAAGAAAACCTTATATTTGATAACTTAATAATCTACAATAGTCCCCTCATCATCAACATTGAGTCCGCCAAATTTAATACCCATGGACACACATCTATCTGCCAACTGTCTTCTCCTTTTGAGAGAAATACCCTCAATCTCACTTCTATCGCGGCCAATCCAGATACGAGCGGTGGCCGCCATAGCTTCTAAATTAGCTACCACACCATTAGCGTCAACGGTTTGGTCTTGTGCGATAAAGGCCATCAATTTCTTTTCAATCACTTTATTCATCACAAACCATAGGGATACAAAGGATAATAAACTCATTTGGTCCCATGATGATGTGGCAATAGCCAGTCGTTGCAGTAATTTAGCCGCCAATTGTAATTGATCATTGACGAGGTAATATAAGATTAACGAAGCATGCATGGCAATCTTGGAGTCAGTAGAGATAATATCCGATGAGGGTTGGTTGATGAAATAGGCCCTGTAATTAGGATTGGTACCGTTGTCGGTGGCCGACATGCTAGATATACTCGATAAAGCCCGCGGTTTATACTTTGCGAATTCTGAATCAGAGTATTCACCAATAGCACATTCATTATCAGTGACCGCCACGTCTGAATCATCGGTGTGAACCATGTTATCATGTTTTCTATTATTATCATCACTATTGAGACTCTCATCATCCTCCTCGTCTTCTTCGTTATCACTAGAAATTCGATAAGCTCCAATTAAATCATAGCCTTGAAGGTGACCACTGTTGATATTTCTGGTTTTATTATAACACACAATCTCATCCATGATTAGTTTCATCGAACTATTAATATACGCTGGCATCTGTGTACCCAAAAACAGAGATTGCGAAATGGCTACCCTACGGCTGATTATGGTATTAGCCGGTGCCAATTGGGACGCCATCTCCAATAACTTAATATTTACTTTGCCGGGTAATATTGTTAATGAAGCACGGTTATTTGACGACGACTCATTATTATTATTATTATTATCTTTATCACCCTTGGGTATCCGTTGATTAATGGCGCCGAATTGCACTTGACGTAAAAATCTTGCCGCCACCCAACAACTCAAGGCGTCTAATGGTGATTTGACATTCTCATCCAAGGGTACCGAATTAAAACTCTCGTCATTGATCCCAATAATACAATCCAAATAACTAGCGCGGCCATAAGCCAAATTGACCAATCGTTGTACGAGATCAAAATCCGCAATCTCATTATAGCCCATACCCAATAAAACCACAAGATGCTTATTCTCCGGCAGGGCTAATAATTCTATATCATCCTGATTAGATTTAGCGGTCCGTTGGGCGAGCAACCAAGTGAAGGCGGCAAATTTATTACCAAACCAAGTCAAATAGTTTGAATTATGGCAAATGATTTGAATATGAATCGATAAGCGCATATAACGCAGGGTAGACCGGGGGAGTAATAAGGATTTGGCAAGCATAACCGATAACCGGTATCGATTAACATTGACAGCATCACCGCCACATAATTGGGCATCAACCGCACGCGAAATGGAAACCTCACGCAAAACATCCGTATCTTTCGATTGGGAATCACTAGGCCGGTGGTAAAATTGGCAAAATCGGTGAAGGGACTTGAATTTTTCTCCACCAACTAAGGCGATAATAAAAATTTTAAATAAAGTACGGATAAACACGGCCAAGTACGGCCAGAATTGAGTACCATTAGGGATATTTAAAATTCGGGTATTGACTTGCCAGCTTTGAATTCGCAATTCACGCACGAGTAAAGATGATATACCATCATCCTGTTGTTGGTGATGTTGTTCTTGTTGTTCTTGGTGTTGTTGCTGTTGTTGTTGTTGTTGTTGCTGTTGTTGTTGATTACTGGCCTCAAAGTCATCCTGAGTTGATTCAAGTGCTGTTTGTTGCCATTGCTTTTCACTCTTGTTGGGACCAGCATCGAATAGCGAGGGCATGAAAATAAAGCCAATGGTGGCCACAATGAGCCCGATTCGAATCAAATTAACCATCGGTATAACCTTAGTACCCACTTTAATTGTAGGCAATGTGAATGGGAAAATAGGCAAGGCCGATAAACCTCGGGTATTGCCTGTATGGCCATCACCGCTACCGGTCATCATCCCCGTGGCCATAAGACCGGCCATTGAACCCATAAGAATCTTGGTGGGTACTGAGGATGTACTATAACTATTAAAGACGCGATTCTGGTTGAAATTATTATTCAAATTCGTATTATCCATTTGATGTTGTGGATTAGTAATAATATAAGGTTGTTGTTGAAGTACAGCACCATTAGGGTTAAAATTACTAGCACCGTTCATATTAATAACGTTAAGTCCCGCCAAATTATTAAGTTGCTGATTACTATTATTATTGTTGTTGTTATTGTTGTTGTTATTTTTCAGCATATCATTTTCTTTCTTCAAATAAGCGTTTCGATTCTGTAAATGACGAATGTATTCGATAGCCTTAATTAAAACCGTAGCCTTATTTAATTTACTGGCCGGCACCAATCCATCCAGATCCTCTTTACCGGTCTCATTAACCAAGCACCGTAACGAGGGTACACAATCACGCAGGGCTAAAATTTTATCGTTAATATTAGTACGATAACGCTTTTCAATCATATTATGCGCCGATTTCTTCTTCAGGGGATTTTTACCCACTTTACTATCCTTGGTCAATGTGGAAGCATCAGGGTAAATATGAGTTGAACTATTATTAGCGCTAGCTCCGCTGTTGGGTGAATTTTCATCCTTAATTGCTGGGCTAGTAATATCATCGTCCTGCTCATCATCTTCATCATCTGATGGAATAGAATTCATGGTGTTAACTTTAGGCAAGGGAACAGTACCAATATCCGAATATTGAGGTGACTGTGAATCTTGTCGGGTATTGTTAGAATTGAAGCTCTTAGATGAGAATGAATTATCTTCAGAAGATGTTGTAAGCCCAGGCGGAGTAAGCAAATTAAAATCAGTTTGAGCTGGAGAGCTAAATTGATTGTTGGGCGGTATAATAGAGTTAGGGGTTGAGCAAGCTTGTTGTTGTTGTTGTTGTTGTTGTTGTTGTTGTTGTTGTTGAATTAAAATCATTTGCTGTTGATGCTGTTGTTCTTGTAATAACGCTTGTTGTTGTAATAACAACAGTTGATGCTGTTGAGCTAATAAACGTTGATTAGGGTCCAAATTAGCATTAATAATTGAAGCATTTAAATAACTATTATCGGCATTAACCAAATTATAACCGGGCTGAAAAGACGATACATCGTAAACATTAGGAGTGACTAGTAAATTGTCATTATCATTAACCCTCAGTGTCGGGTTAACGGTTGAGCGATTAAGCCCCGTCAATACGGGATGATTACCGGCACTAACAGGATTTGTGACCTCATTACCTCCCACCATAAACAGTTGGTTCGAGGCCCATGACTGTAGAGAAGAGCCATCGAAAGTAGGATTATGGTCATGAAATAACTGACTGTTGCTGCTGTTGTTGTTGTTGTTGTTATTATTATTAATGTTGTTGTCAATACCGGGAGAGAACTTTCTATTTCCCATAATGTCGGCCGGGCTATTCAAAGAGGCGTTTGATATGGGTGAGTTGGACTGCATAGCCGTCATAAACACATCACAGTCGGAATACACAAACGGTACCGATGGGGGCTCAGATAAGGGGTCTTCCATCTGAAACAAAGGAGTGACGGACGAAGATGAAGACGAAGATGAAGACGACGACGAAAAATAACAATAGGGGAGGGGCTACTAATTAAAAGGCGGGAATCTCAGCGAATACGCACGGCGTCTAAAAAATAGGTATATATATCGCGGCGCGGCGGGCTACACAGAGGAAAACAATCGACGACGGAACCTTTCCTCAAACGGTGATGAGATGGACGTGGAAAACGCGGTAGATTCAGTAGCAAATACCTTGCAAAAGCTCGTCGAGCAAAATATCGCAGAAGCCCGAGACGATGAAGCCCACTGGCGACTTCGAAGGAGCGGACGGTAGATGTTTTGGGACACCCCGCTTACGTCAGCGGGGGTCCTGCGACTGTCGTTCCGCATTTGTCAATATTGCAGGTTGTTGTGAGTCGCTATTTACATCTTCTCGACGAGCTTTGCAACATTCGGGTGAAGAATACGATGAAGGATTCCGTGAGATTAAAATATGGCGGTTGGTAGTGGGGGGGACGTTCTACAGGGGCGTTTACGAGCAGATTCGGATTCTTGGAGTAGGCGGTAGATAGACTAGAGTGGAACATAACTAAGTGATGCTATTCAACCGGTGAAGAAAACAAAATTGCACTTATCCAGGTAGATTAGTGGAAAGCAAGTACTAAGTTATTTATGGTTCTCTCATCTCTTGGTTTGTTTCCTGTCTTAACTAATTAATAATTGATTCAAAAATCAAATCAACCAGTTTCGTAGTTTCTAGTATGACGGTAAATAGCAGCAGCTTTGAATTGTGGCTATTTTCTCCTATTTTAGTTTTCGAAAAAGGCCATAAAGCCACAGGAAGTACCCAATTCCACAATAGTCTATTTTAAAGAAGAAAACAATTAATAAAAATATAATGTATGGCAAAAAGCACCCATGATGGGAGTCGAACCCACAATCTTCAGATTAGAAGTCTAACGCCTTAACCATTGGGCTACACGGGCAATTGCTGAAAGTCCAAATATTTAGCAACTGACGGAATAACCTGGGATTTTAAGAGAAAGTTGAAAAAAAAAGGTTAGTAAGACTCAGAAACCTCATCAGACCACTAGAAATACAAATAATTTATTAAACTTGCTGACACTAATTGCGCTGAATACGCGTAAGGATAGTGACCTTTATTAGTTGTAATCAAGAAATAACTACGGAATACTAGATATATAAAGAAACAGGAAAAACAAAAATGGAGGCAATGAAGGGATAGAGGGAGGGCCCCGAGTGGACATATTTTGAAAAGTAAAAATAAAATGAGCTGATGTTAAGCAAAACGCCGGATTCCACACCCAACCACCCCGATCTAAGACTCCACGAATAATAGACCCCGTCGTCTGTCCCTGTCCTGGTCCCAAACCCACTATGATCTATTATGGGGCATGAACGCTGGGCGATCTGGTGCCCCAAAACTCAATCGTTCGTCCTCTTAAGGCTACCAGACCCACAAAAGTGGATACGCCAACTCGGGTAACTCATGACGGCTGAATTGAATTGAGTGAACGAAAGGCAGATTGCGGTAGATCAGCCTAAAGTATTCCCATGCGAAAGTATTAGTGGTGCGGCCGCAGAGGACGACAGCCCCGCGGCGGGTGGCAGCGGGCGTGATTTACGCGGGGGTACTGAGAGGTACGCGCGTGGGGAGCCGCAGAGTGGCCGCAGCGTGGCCGCAGAGTGCCCGCAAAGCGTCCGGAGCGCGGCCTCGTGAGCGGAAAAGGCGCGCTGGGCGGCATTGTGCCGCGCCCCCGACGGCGCGCCCCTGAGTCAGCGCGGCGCCAGACGCCCCGGGTGGCAGCGGACCAATCAGCGGCGCCAATTGGCCAAGTCAGGCAACTTTTCGGCCCGTGGAGGAAAATTCGGGTTGGCGGCCCTGAGCGCAGTCCCGTCCTCGCGCTCCCCTCTCTCTTAACTACTCATCGTTTTCTCACCATCTCGAAGCTCGCTTTCCAGTGGAAAAACACACGCTTTTTCAATATATCCTCATAGAATAATGTTCGCCCTCAGACGTGCTGCTGCTCAAGCCCCCAAGGCCACCCTTAGACGTGCCAACCACCACGCCGCCCGCCCCGTGGACGCTGCCCTCATCAAGCCCGCCCACCCCTGGAAGTCCAGCGCGGCCGCCGGTGAAGCCTTCAAGAAGACCATCGACGCCGCCGAACACCACGCCGTTAGCACCACCTCCTTATGGAAGAAGGTCTCCATCTTCGTTGTCGTGCCCGCCATTGTGGCCACTACCATCAACACCTACTTTGTTGAAGTCAAGCACGCCGAACACCGTGCCCACCGTGTCGAGGAATCCGAAGACACCTGGCCCGCCGAGTTCCCCTACCAAAACATCAGAACCAAGAACTTCTTCTGGGGTGATGGTGATAAGACTATCTTCTGGACCGATAAGGTCAACAGACACAAGCAAGAATAAATATATATCTTTTGAATTATGATTTTAAAAAACAAAAAATAATAATAAAAAATTCCATCCATCCATTTTATTCTATCCAATGGCCATGATTATCGTCTCTTTTTTTCTTGTTTCCTTTCTTATTATTTTTGTTATTTCTTTTCGAGGTTTTTTTGGAGGTTTTTCTAGATTTCTTTAAATTTTTTGATAAAGTCAATGAATTATTCCCCTTGGTCTCTTTTCAGACCTCGAGGGCATATCATTGATAAATATATATTATTTTTAAAAAGAAAAGAAAAAAAGAGAATTGTTTTCATCGCTTTTTTCTTGGGGGGTGTTTATTTCGTTTGTTTTCTATCTTTGTTTTCTGTCTTTGTTTTATTTTTCGCTGCCATTGCTAGCTATCTACTCGCTTCTTCTTCCCTCAGTCAATTGCCTAATTTTTGGGTTGAATCAAATGGGTCATATTCTAATTTTGTTTTTTTTTCCTTGTTTTGCCTGAGTTTTGTCCTATTTATATCTATTAGTTTCTTTTTTCTTTTTTTTCTTTTAATCGACCTCGTTTCTTGATAATTCCATCTTGTAGTGTATTTCTGGTTTTTATCCCGAATTTCAAATATACATATTCCTCCAACGGGTTTTGTAAAATAAAAACTATAGTCCAATTGGTAAGAGAAGATATCGATATAGAGTCGCCGGGACTCTATTCAATTAACGGTCGATCGATCTCTCTCTCTCTCTTTCTCTCTTTCTACCTTTATATAGCATTGGCATAATTAATACAACAATAAACCGTAGATGATTGGGTGTTTTTTACCAACACAAATATTCGGTCTAACAGGACAGACACAAACAAACATATATTATTACAAAATAGAAACGCCATTAATAGCGATTAGTCAGGAGAACCACTTTATTTACTATGAGCTATATATATGCTATGATTTTACCATTTTGGGAATTTAGCCACAACGAGATTAGCTGCGGGCTGATTGGCTGGCTCCCACGGCATTCTTGGATAGTGCGTTTCTGTTTGTGTTATTTGGCGTAGACTGAGATTGGGGGTAGTGGTTATTAAGATAGTGTAATAGATTAATTAAGGATTATGGTTAGTAAAACTTGAATCAATGGTATTATCTGACTTTTATTTTTCCTAGTGTATGCTAGTTTTATTTTCATTATTTATTTTTTTTCTTATTTTGGAAAATTAAATAATATTTGAGATTTTGTGTTTCCAACATTTTTAAGATCTTTGTGTCGATTTAGGGGGCAACAAAGGAAAGGGGGAAAGACAAATAAATAATTATAAATTAATAAATTTAATAAATATAATAAATATAATAAATATAATAAATATAATAAATATAATAAATATAATAAATATAATAAATATAATAAATATAATAAATATAACTAAATAAAAATAAATATAAATATAAATAAGTAAATATAAAACTACCAAGAGGTCATGATAATTGAATTCTAGATTAATCGATACAAATAATTATAAAATCGCATCCACCACACACAGTAAATCGGGTAAGCGAAATTCAAGGAGACGGATGGAAATCCGGGGACAGATCCCCGGTGTGTAGACGATAAGGTCCAGAGTAGACCATTTTTGGGTTTACCGGTGATGAAAGTCTAAATTGAGAATGAACGTGTGATGGTAATAATAGGAATAGTGGTAATAATGGGAATAGTGGTAATAATGGGAATAGTGGTAACCACCAGCGGTAAAATGGGCCAAAAGACCCGCCAACCACTGACTAGTGACGGATGACTAAATGGCCCAGGGCTCAGCTGGCGCATCGGGGGAAAAGCCTGTTGGGGGAAGGACGTCGCGCGCCATTCCGTCAGCCAGCCGGCATGTGACAGCGAGAGAGAGCGAGAGAGAGAACGTGACAGTGAGCGTGAGAGTGAGAGTGAGCGTGACAGTCAGAGCGACAGTCAGAGCGACAGTCAGAGCGACAGTCAGAGCGACAGTCAGAGCGACAGTCAGAGCGACAGTCAGAGCGATACGACGGAGACTCGTTTAGCAGACGGAGATCGACTGCCTTTGCGTCCAGCCAACCGAAGCCCAGCGATTGGGCCTCGCAGCATGTGATTGCGACGGTGATTGTGATTGCGATTGTCGCTGTCGTTGGGAGGAGCTGACGTAACCACGCGCTGATCCCCAGTATGGCGTTAATTGTGCTGTCGTTCTGTCGACTTTGTCTGGCTTTTAGTTTTGGCTGGTTTTGGGTCTTTTTTTAGTATGCCAGTAGTTTGTATTATTATTATTCGGCGTATTGTGTGGTTTAGCCCGTTGCAGTCACGGTTTTCATGGTTCAATTGACGGCGTCTTCTTCTCGCCGTAGTTAATTATATATTACCTTATTCTGTACCACTAAATATATCGCAATTGACCTCCATTAGTCTCAATTGACCTCCATTAATCTCAATTGACCTCCATTAGTCTCAATTGACCTCCACTGACTGATCTCCGCCACGGCCGCAGCACCCTTTATTCCGCCATCGCCGTTCGGCCATCGCCATCGCCAGCGGCCAGCGTCATCGCGCCCGCTGAGTCAGCCGCCTCCGCCATCCCGCCCACTGAAGGCGGCGAGGCACGTGACCGCGCCGTCCCAGCCTGCTTAATCACACATGACTCGGGTATGACTCGGCAGCGGTGGGCCTGATTAAGTACGCGCCGTCATACACAACACACCACCGCTGGCACCACAACACCATCGTCGTCGCCGTCGTCCCTATAAAGACCACGGCTTTTCTCGCTTCCCTTGGCCTTTTTTACCCCCTTTCTCTCCTCTCCATAGCCTAAACCTAGTTTAATCTTCACCCCCTCCCCCCAATTCATCCTCTCTTTTAAAATGGTTTTATCCTCTGTTCTCGGTTTCCCCCGTATTGGCGCTCAACGTGAGCTTAAGAAGGCCACCGAAGCCTACTGGGCCGGTAAGGTCGACGTCGCTGAACTCGAACGTGTCGGTAAGGAACTCCGTGCCCAAAACTGGGCCAAGCAACACGCCGCCGGTGTCGATATCATCGCCTCCAATGACTTCTCCTACTACGATCACATTTTAGATCTTTCCCTTTCCCTCAACATTGTCGCCGAAAGATACTCAAAGTACCAATTATCTACCATTGATACCACTTTTGCCATGGGCCGTGGTTTACAAAGAGACGGCGTTGATGTGCCCGCCAATGAAATGGTCAAGTGGTTTGATTCCAACTACCATTACGTCAGACCTACTTTCTCCCACTCCACCGCTTTCAAGTTAAACAACACCAAGGCCGTTGATGAATACCTCGAAGCCAAGGCCCAAGGTATCGAAACCCGCCCTGTCCTCCTTGGTCCCGTTTCCTTACTCTACCTCGGTAAGGCCGATAAGGATTCTCACGATTTAGAACCCATCTCCCTTTTACAACAGCTTTTACCCGTTTACGCTGAATACTTGGCTAAGATTGCCGCCGCCGGCGCCAAGACAGTTCAAATTGATGAACCCATTCTTGTCTTGGATTTACCCCAAAACGTTCAAGCCGCCTTCAAGACCGCTTACGAATTCCTGGCCAACTACCAAGCCACCCTCCCCAAGATTACCATTGCCTCCTACTTTGGTGATGCCAGACCTAACTTGGCCGCCATTAAGGGTCTCCCCGTTGCCGGTTTCCACTACGATTTCGTTCGTGTGCCCGAACAACTCGAAGAAGTCGCCGCTGCCCTTCTGCCCGAACAAACCCTTTCCGTTGGTATTATCGATGGTAGAAATGTCTGGAAGGCTGATTTCGCCAAGGCCATTAAATTGGTTGAAGCCGCCATTGCCCAAGTTGGTGCCCAACGTGTCGTTGTTGCCACTTCCTCTTCCCTTCTTCACACTCCCGTTACCCTTGAAGGTGAAAACAAGCTCGATGCTGAAATCAAGGATTGGTTATCCTTTGCTACCCAAAAGCTTGATGAAGTCGTTATCATTGCCAAGGCCGTTACTCAAGGTGCTGAATCCGTTGCCGCTCAATTAGCCGCTAATGCCGCTTCTATCAAGGCTCGTGCTTCATCTTCTCACACTAACGATGCCGCCGTCCGTAAGCGTGTTGAATCTATTACCCCCGAACAAATTAAGAGAAAGTCTCCCTTTCCCGTTCGTCTTGAAGAACAAAAGAAGTCCCTCAAGTTGCCCGCCTTCCCTACCACCACCATTGGTTCTTTCCCCCAAACTAAGGAAATTAGAATTAACCGTAACAAGTTTACCAAGGGTGAAATTTCCAAGGAAGAATACGAAAAGTTTATCGAACACGAAATCGCTGAAGTCGTCAAGTTCCAAGAAGAGGTTGGCCTTGATGTCTTTGTTCACGGTGAACCCGAGAGAAATGATATGGTTCAATACTTTGGTGAACGTCTTAAGGGTTTCGTCTTTACTCAAAACGGTTGGGTTCAATCTTACGGTTCCAGATACGTTCGTCCCCCTATTATCGTTGGTGATGTCTCCCGTCCCGCCCCCATGACCGTTAAGGAATCTAAGTTTGCCCAATCTCTTACTTCCAAGCCTATGAAGGGTATGTTGACCGGTCCCGTCACCTGTCTTAGATGGTCCTTCCCCCGTAACGATATCTCCGCCAAGGAACAAGCTCAACAATTAGCCCTTGCCCTTCGTGATGAAGTTAATGATCTTGAAGCCGCTGGTATTTACGTCATTCAAGTCGATGAACCCGCCATTCGTGAAGGTCTCCCCCTTAGAGCCGGTCAAGAACGTGATGATTACGTCAAGTACGCCGTTGAATCCTTCAGACTTTCTACTTCAGGTGTTCAAGATAAGACTCAAATTCACTCTCATTTCTGTTACTCTGATTTAGATCCCGCTCACATTAAGGCCCTTGATGCTGATGTTGTTTCTATTGAATTCTCCAAGAAGGATGATAACAAGTACATTGAAGAATTCTCGCACTACCCTAACCACATTGGTCTTGGTGTCTTTGATATTCACTCCCCCCGTGTTCCCTCGCAAGCCGAACTTGAAGCTAAGATTGAATCCATCGTTGGTGTCTACCCTAAGGAAAACCTTTGGGTTAACCCTGATTGTGGTCTTAAGACTAGAAAGTGGGATGAAACTAAGAAGCAATTAACCAACATGGTTAACGCCGCTAAGATTTACCGTGAAAAGTACTCTTCTTAAATTTGTCAATAAAAAAAATATGTAAAAGTTTTTTTTGTTTTTGACTTAGCTCTTGCCTATTCAACATTGGTTTGAGTTTTTTTTTTTTAATCTAATGATTATTTATGATATCGGTTCTATTTTTTGAGTAAGGTGGTTTTTTTTTTTTGACTTTCTTATTTTATTTGGACCAATCTATGTACACATTTATGTTTTTATTTATTTATTTATTTTATTTATTTTTGTCTTTATTGATTCGGTCAGAGAATGATCTTTGGGGTTTTGTATATCTAACATTTCTCTTCTTCTTTCTGATTGTTTCTTTTTGGGTTTGGGATTTCAACATCGGTTTTATTATTTTTATTTTTATTTTGTATATGTTTTAATTTAAAAGTTTTTTATTCAATTTTTTTTAATTCGATTTTTTAATACGATTTTTCTCATTAATTTTTAGTAGATGAAAGTATGATGGTAGGGATGGTTTCAAATTCAGAATCATCAGGATCTTGAGGATTTTCATAGTAATGCCCCCTCCCCCCCTTTTATGAGTATCCTTAAATACCCACGCTTTAATTCTGAACATTATATAACCAGGTATATTAACTCCTTCCAGAGATGTTTCAGTGTTTGTTCAAAAGATTCATCAATCCTGCATGCAAAGTAGTTTGTATGACATTAAATAGTAATATTAATAATTATTACATCACTTAGAGCTTTCATAACGCCTAGTTTTTGCATAGCTAGTCAAATCGTAATAAAGTCTCTGAAGACACCGTTTTAACAAACCATTACCCAGGATATGTCTGATGATATATGTTTAATACTTTTGTACCCAGAGGTTTTATTATACTCTTATCCACGATACTGCTACAAGTACGTGGTTTTTTTTCAACATAATGTGGTAGATCTATTTTATCAAGCCTATTCAACGGTCCTTTTGCCTACAGATAATTTCCTACCGATTACTACAGAGTGGATATCTTTGTAAATGTCATATATTATTCATTAGTAAATCGTTAAATGAACATATCTCTTCTTCACTCAATCAATTATTGATTTAAATCCTTCAACGTGTGGCGCCGCTCCATCGCGTTCGGCGTGGATCAGCAGCGTATAAGCCGTGGATGTACCACTGCACCCAACTTTCTGTTACGATTGATCCTTAAAACAACTCTAAAAGATCTATATGAGATCGTATCAAATAGCTGAAAATTCCATTAATTTCTATATAATTAGCAGATAATAAAAACAAAAGAAATAACAAATAAATGTTTGGGGGGATCGTCCCATCCCTTTCTAGATGATCAACCAAAGTTCCCACTTGAATCGAGTGGCTCTATTGGCACTAAGTTGAAGGAAAATAAGCTTACCAAAAAGGCTTTGGCGTTAAACCAAACCCTCTACGCCAAACAAGCTCAATTAAGGGCCAGCGCTGATAAAAATAAATGCCACAAGATTGGTAGTTTTCTCTTCTTTTTTCTTTGGCTTCTTTCTTAATGCACTCTTTTATATTTACATCAAATTTCATATACATGTGATACCCACTCTACTTAGGGGGTTCATGATGTATAGTTAGCAAATCAAAAATCACCCTTTCAGAGGGATAGGAGTGTTTCCAAATTGAGTAATTCTTCTATCTTGCACACAGAAAATATTTAGAACCCTCCTTACTCTGTTTGTACCTCTCGGTTCCTCAAAGGTAGAACGTGATCAAGTACAACCGTGGAGATTATGACGTGGATTGAATTGTTTTCGTATGAATATATTGAACAGGAATAATGTATTAAATAAGAAAGCAGACACATTCTAGGATTTGGTTTTTGGGGATGATGAATATATTTCCCAAAGAAGAGCTAAATATTCTGCGGAAGTATCAAATGGAAGGCACGATTTCCCATTCAGTAAATCATAGTTAAGCCAACGAGAGAGCCTTAATTAATATTACTGTAGTAGAACACTTTAAAAATGTCAAGCCCTGATATAATATTTGCGTCTTCTTTTAATTAAAATAAGGTCCTTCTTTCCATTTAATGGTTCTGGCTCGGTTCGGCATATCCCTGACTTGATCATGCATATTACCCACAAAACCTCATTTGATATCAAATCCACCGGAACTTATATCATTTTCCCTTGTATATTCTTCTAACTTGTGCAATCAGGTTTTTAGTTGTAGCTGTATAGCTGTTTTCCTAGTTTAAAAAAACAAATCGCTTTTTGTTATTATGAAAAATATCAAGCAGCATATGAGCCCCCAGTTTTACCCGGCACGTCTTCCCCATCCTCCCCAGGCGCTGACTCAGCACACGATGGCTACCTCCAATCATCTGGATCTGAAGATGAGAGAAAAACGACCTCAGAATTTATCTGAAAGAATCAATCCAAAGTTTAAATCAAACAACTACAAGTCATGCAACTACCAAAACATAAATTTAAATCCGCCAGACAGAACTTCGACTGGGCCAATACCTTCCGAGGAAAATATTCAAAGAGTATTGAAAAGCATCCATTTGCCCTCTTTGGCCTTCCGGTATTGGCATCGCTGTGTTACGGTACCTATCTTTTGTCATATTTTACAGCGCTCCGTTATGAACGTCATGATGCCAAGGTTACGCAGGTAAGTTTTCATTTTCATTTTTTTTTTGACTCGTTGAAGCTGTTGCGATTATCGTACGTTTGCTAATTATATTCTCTTTTAGATGACGGAGGAAGAATCTCTTCAAGTTGAGCGTGGAAAAAGAAAGGTCAGCGTCAAGGAAGAATTCTATGTAAGTTTAATCAGGTCTATTCTTTTTGTGATTCCTATTTTTTGTACTAACCACCATATAAAAGCGTCTTCAAAACCTGGGTGAGCAAGATAACTGGGAACAGGTGCGGGTTCCTAGAATGGAGGGTGAAAGTGAAAATGTGTGGTAGTTGGTTCATGGGCAATCCCCCATTATTTTTATTGTTATAGGTTATTATCTATTTTGTATATATCATTATACATATCGCTTTGAACGTTATTGTATTTTCTATTTGTCAAATCGCTCGTGTCGTATTTGTTGAAACCGTTATCAGCCTGCGTAGAAGCCTCACTATCTAAAATTTAAATATACGCATATAGCTACAGGGAATACATCAGATCACCGAGCACATCTTTAAGATACAAATTCAAAAACTGTAGAATGATAAATAAACTAGAAAAACTGTAACACTAATATAGTTAATTAATCAACATTTCATTACTTGAAATGATAAAAATTCCGATTAACTCAATGCGTTTGTAGTGAATAGTAGATCGTCAATTAAATTGTCCTAAAACCATTTGAACTCCGTTGGTTATTTTAGATTATTTTTATTTTATACATAATATTGCAGGTTTAATAATTAAGATGAATTTATGCTATTAGCACTTCTCATTCTGAAATGAGATTCGGCTTCAACACCACCCATCAAGCTATCATTCTGATCAGACGATCGTCCTGGCTCCTGTCGGTTAATAAACTTCAACATAGCCTTTTCATCTTCGCCTACGCCAAAATTTTGAATGATCTTGAGTTTCTTAGTCACCCAGAGGGCTAATATTTTACCGCGTTGCTTTTCGTTGAGTCGTGATCGGGGTAGATCACCCTTGGCCACAAATGCGACAATGTTAAGTACGAGCTGGTGTTCATCCAATACCGTGTTTACAATAATTGGTACCAATGATGGTAAATTATTATTATTCTCAACCTCCACCACCATGATAATAAACCCACCGGCTTGGAAAATCGCACAGCCACCACTAACGATATTCTTATGGCATCTTTGTACCGAAGTTTCAATGTCTACGGGGAAATGATTCAACCCAAAGGCTTCAAAGGTATCACCAATACTACCCAAGACGAATAAAGTTTGGAATTCCATCATTTGGCCCCCACCGTTACCACTACCCACAACCTTGGAGACGTTATGCAAGAATCCCAAATCACCGGTTCGAATATAGGTAATATCCGGGTTACCGTCCACGATGCTTCCATTGAGTCGCTCGATATCGAACTCATCAACGGGGGCATTGGGGACACCTGAATCATAGAATCCAGACGCGTTGGCTTCCGACCATACCCAGATTTCACCATATTCGCCCACTTTACAGAGTGTGCAGGTCTCCGGGTTGACAATGGCCACTTGTGTGCTCACCGGTACCATACCGGAATCATGAAGGTGAAGGGCATTAGAGTAGTTCTCCGGATTGACAAGAGATATATAACCCTGTCTTAAGGCAATAGGGTCAAGCCAAATGTCAATAGGCTCCAAACACATGTAGGATCGTGAGGTTACCATGGGATTCAGAACATGTGAATATACCGTATTAATCGCGGTACTTTCCAATCCTGTTGGGGCGAAAAGGATTCGGTTCCGCTTACAGATATCAGTACGCGGACGACCCTCAAATGTGATCATGAGATTTTTAGTAGCGACTAGTGAAAACCCCTTGGGCTTCACACTTGACCCAGCATAATCCATCATCTGGGGTGTCGAATAGGTATCCTTGATCTTATAGCGAGATAATGTCAAAAATAGGCACATGGGGTTTGTGGCGTAAAACACTGGACTAACTAAATAAGTAGATGCCCCAAGATAAATACCTAATAGACATGAATAAAGGAAACCAAGACCCGACACACTACGCACACAGCCCACAATGGGTTTGGTACCTACCATCTGACAGGTCTCTTTCTGAACTTTACACATTCCCAAGATAGTCTTGTGGCTGATTTTGACACCGATTCGGCGATGATCAGATGTCCAATAGAGCCATACTAGTGCTGTGCGATCGGGTCGAAGCCAATCTTTGCTAACGGCCAACCGCAAATCAAAACAGGTGGTATTAGTAGCCTTTAATTTAGCGGTATTATACAGACGCGGTAATTCCACTTTAGCGACTGTGGCCGATTGCTTCAAGTGATTATGAATCAGTTTGTTTTTCATAGAGGTTTCAATTTCGCCATTAACCAGCGTGGCCTTGACACGATAGTCCTTAATTATGCTAATATAGCCGGGTACATCCTCGTGTAAACGATTGGAATCAATTGGGGATATCGGAATAGCAATAACACCAGTCAAGAAACACGCGTAGACGGCACATACAAAGTCTTCAGAATGGGTATAAAGTAAAACCACATGGTCACCGGGTTTGACTCTGACCTTCATTTTCAAGTAGTTGGCTACCACGGCAATCTTTTGATCAAATTTCTTCCAGGAAAGGCCCTTGCCCTCCTTGCCCTTAACATCGATGGTATTGTAGGCCAATTCCTCAGCTTGATATTTGGTTCTCCATTGTAGGATATGGGCGATAGATTCGAAATCCGAAAGGGGAGCTGCCGTTCTATCATCGATCACGACATCTCGGAGATCCACCCCTGAGTATTGTTTGTCATTATTAGCGAGAGATTCGGTGCGCATGCGCGAAACCATCGGGGACCAAATACCGCCTTCTTCATCCTGACCAACGGGGATATTTTGGACTGAACCAATGATGCCGAATTTCACAAATACCGCCGGGATACTACCCTGGTCAAACTTCTTTTTTGATAGCATATTACCGATCTCGTAGCGGCCGTTTTTGACAATACGCGGTAAGGTACCAGGCGCGCTAATAAGACAACAGTAGATTCTTACCTTGTGGATTTCATATAATATGTCGATACATTTTTGGGCCATTTCATTCAGGGCGTTCTTGTCGACTTGTTTGGGTAAATTAGAGTTATTTCCTACTTGTTTAGGAGTGGCGAGTGACGACTCCAAAATGGCGACAGGGAGATGTTCACCGTTGACGAAGATATCAAACGCTGAACAGTCAAATGCTGACGGAACACTCCGCATCACCGTATTGACTAAATGAGATGTATAGTGGTATCTATAGGGCTGATTGACTTGGGGTAATAGTTTCCCAATTGTGGCCGCCCCCGGGGGCGTATCTATACGCTGACGAAGCCGATCCTCGTAAAGACCCAGAATATAGATCTTGCCTTTAATTGTGAATCCGAGCAGGCCAGTACGCAAGAACTCCATATCGAGTGGTCCGTCATTGGATAGGCATCTAGCATGAAATACGGCGTCAGTTTCGGCCCCCAGACCCCAGAAACCACCACTCAAACAGGGACTGTCGATCCAAACTTCTCCTACAACCAGTTCCGGTGATAGAATATTGGTTTCGGGGTTGACTATAGCTAAGGTGGCATCCGGGAGCGGGTACCCGAATGCACCAGCGCTGATGCCCATCCGGGAATCCTCGACCGAGGGTGACGAATCAATAATATCAATATCATTTGTAGAGAGCGATTCTTTATTCAGGACTACCGTAGATATCTTGAACGGATCCGAGCAGTCATCATCAGCATCGAATGATACCTCACAGCCCAGACGCTCCTGGCCCCCAAGCCAGTCACGCATAGAAATTACCATCCCACCATGCTCGGAAAGGGTTAGCAATGGGGCAATGACTTCACGCGGATTCTTGTTGCCTAAAGGTTTAAGCCAACGGTCGGCTAAGATTTCCTGAAATTCCGTGTCTACCGTTAACGCGTCGATTAAACACCATTTCAACGATGAGAAGTCTACTTGTAGCTTTTTGGAAAAGTTTCGTGTTAAATGAGGATATGACTGATAATTGTAAGTGACCTGTTTGAGGCCCGGGTAATCTGACAAAATATTAGACACGCGGTATCGACTAATTACATGCGCGTATAGACCCGGAACGGCCAACGAGGACTGTGGTGTCCAGACTAACGTATCACCCGTATAAACGGTATAGAATAGACCCAGAATAAGACCAATGGATTGTCGTGGGTCTAAGTTACTTAAAAAGATATCCTTAGGTCCTGCCCTCAAAGAAGATTTGGGGGCCTTGATGTGAGAGTCACGACTATTGAGAATAGCCCTTAAACAGACCATTTGGTGAATAATGGTTTTATGCGAAATCACCACCCCGCGCAGTTCGCCCACTGGCGATTTGGCGAATTCTATATAGGCTAAATCAGGTACTTGTAAGGCTGGCGGGTCAGCCTTTTTCGACGGAGGATGGTAGGATCCGAATTCGTTAGTTTTCCACCATTCCACACCTTTTGGCCATTCATATTTATGCGCCAAAATCGACCTTTGAAGCGTCTTGAGATCATTGTCAGTGGTGAGCGCCAGATGGGCTTGAGTGTTTTTGAAGATAAATAAAATATCACGAAAGGATAAATTGGGACTAATGGGTACCGCGACAACACCGGCTAAGAAACAACCCAGAATTGCGACCGCAAATTCAATGACTTCATGTTCTTGGTATAATAGAACGACACGATCACCCCTATAGACACTAGATTTATCGCGAATCAGTTGGGCCACTTTTTCAGCTTTGAGGTAAAGTTTCTCCCAAAGGATAGTGGCGACCTCTTTACCCTTACTGTCCAAGACGATTAACGCACTAGTCCGCGACGACATTAGGTTGGCCTTACCGCGATGTCTCAGAATGGATGGCAGGTTATCAAATTTGGACATGGAAACCGCACTATTCTGGGGATCGATTGAAATTTCTGGAATCTCCCGCGGCTCTAATGGCATTTGTAATACCTGTAGTTTATCCACTGATTCATTGACAGTCCCCGGCTGCTGGAAATAATAGGGAGAAATGTAGTTGTTATTGGCGGAGGGGATATCATCGATCGAATTAGTTTGAGATGAATATGATTCAGCAATAGAAATTGGGGGCATAGATATGTCGTTGGAGTAAATCGAGGTTGCTGGGCTATGATTTATGCCCTGAAATTGATTTGAAAACGGTAAGGACGGGGTTGAAGACGCAGATGTCGGAACGACAGAGGGGTTCGTCGAATTAGGGGCATTCGTCAAATAACCCTGAAGAACACGGTCGCGTTTTTTGATATACCCCTTTTCTGTAATATCACCTTCCTTTGTAATTATAATTTGTAGTTAGTATTCGTTTTTTTCTCGTTGTGTATATATCGTGGTTTCAGCGACTCTCGCAAACACTTACATCATAATCATTCTTCAGTTCAATGAGCTGCTGCCTAATAGCTTCAGGCACACCAGCAGGAATCGGCAAATCCATTATATTCGTATACTGTCGATTTACAGTCACTAAAAAACCTCTAACAAGGCTTGTTTTGGAGGATTGGACACCGGCATCTCGGAGGTTTGAAATAAATGTCTCGAAGTAGATTTAACGTTGGGAGTTTGTTTAATCTCCCGACGCGGAACACACGCCTATATTATTAGCGCGGCATGAAGAAATTTTAGGATTAATAAAAAAATTACAATTTCATAGATAAATATAAACATATAAAATTATACAATACACTATCGACTCTCTTGGTCTTCGTCGGACTACCGACGTCTCAAACGGCCACGCATAGGTGCCATACGACGGCCCGCGGGACCCGCAGCATTGGCTGGAGGAGCCCCCTGATTAAACATATTAGGAGCTTGTTGCTGTTGCTGTTGTTGTTGCTGTTGGGGTGTCATACCCATCATAGGATTATTATTATTATTAGGCTGGCCGAATCCAAAGACCGCAGCGGGAGGCGGGGCCTGTTGCGCCGGAGCCCCAAACGCAAACGAGGGCGTGGATGCAGACATGGATAGTCCAGGACTAGCCACCGTCTGGGGGGCCGGTTGTGAAGGAGTTCCAAAGGGACTATTACCACTACCACCAAAATTAAACGGTGCTGGAGGATTAGAGGTAGTATTCGTAGTGGAATTAACTGCACCAGCGCCCATTCCAAACATATTAGGCGATGACGCTGAACCTAAATTGCCTAATGACATTCCAGGGGGTTTATTAGCTCCGAACGAGAATGCAGGATTACTGATATTGGAGGTAGATTTAATATCGGGGATATTAGTAGTGGATGCAGTAGTGGAATTAGCCGCACTACCGAATCCACCAAATGCATTAGTGACAGGTACGGTCGTCGCTGTAGTAGCGGCGGGGACAATTGGTGTTGTCGTTCCTGAACCATTCGCACTCGCACCACCCAAGGCAGTGGATCCGAATGAAAACCCAGACGCAGCGGGACCCCCCGTTACCCCTGTTGGGGTCGTAGTTCCCGATGGTGTGGATGAATTGGCTGTAGTGGGGTTATTACCACCGAATGCGAACGCCGGTTTAGCCGAACTGCCAAACCCTAATGACAGAGAAGGCACCTCAGCTGATGTGGGGGTGGGTATCGCCGGGGAAACAACGGCAGGGGGAGTGGTACTGAATAAAGGTTGAGGTGTTGTAGGCTTTGACCCGAAATAAAATGTCGTTGCGGGCTTAGTCTCTGTTGTCGTTTCAAGGGCAGCAGGAATAGATGGTACAGTTACGGCCGCCGACTTAGTGGCGCCAAAACTAAATCCACCAAATCCGGTAGGGGCAGATGTTGTCGTGGTAGTGGTGGTTACTGGGGTTATGGTTCCAATCTTGGCAGGGGGCGCTGATTCCTCATTAGACATGCGGCGTTTCTGTTTCTTCTTTTGCTCGTCATCGTCAGTTAACGATGTAGTAGTACTGGCACCAAAATTAAAATTAGGTAGCCCGCTGCTAGATGTAATGGGTTTATCATCCGATTTGCCTAGCGAAAAACTAAAGGGTTTATCAGCTGTAGCAACTGGTTCATTATCGGGTGTACTATCGGCATCGGTGGGTTTACTACTAAAACTAAACATGCCACCCTTGGGAGCTCCGCCTAGAAGCGACAGGGGAGCCTTAGTCGGTAGTTCAGTTGTAGCTATAGCAGATGTTGATGTTGAACCAAAATTGAACAATGATTTCGGGGCGGAAGAAGATGTGGAGATTGATTCTGGCGTTATAGTAGTGGATGATACCTTCGTGGTTGAAGGCTGGGTGTTTGTAAAGGTAAATCCACTATCTGGGGCATTGAATAGCGATACCTTTTTGGTGATTTCAGGGGACTTGGTTTCGCTAGCACCGAAAGAAAAGGCGCCAGGGGCTGGCGCGCCCAATAAATCTGAAACTGCGGCAGGCTTATTTTCGGATGTTGATCCAAATAAAGACTTGGTTTCAGTGGGTTTTGTAGATCCAAATAAAGACTTGGTTTCAGTGGGTTTTGTAGATCCAAATAAAGATTTAGTTTCAGTGGGTTTAGTTGCGCCGAATAAAGACTTAGCCTCAGTGGCATTGGTTTCAGTAGACTTAGAACCAAACGCAAAAGGCTTAACTTCAGTAGACTTGGAACCAAACGCAAAAGGCTTAGCTTCAGTAGACTTAATCCCACCAAACAGAGGCTTGTTCTCTTTCTGCTCATCCTCCTTATTGTCGACAGACGTTGCTGCAATTTTAAACCCAGCACTAGGGGCCATGAAAGTAGTTGGTGGTTGGGATTTAACTGGCGAATTCAAAGTCACCACAGGGGCATTAACCTTAGTCGTCTCAATCGGAACGGTAGAATTAATTAAATTTCGCTTATTGACTGCGGCGGGATTCTCCTCCGTGGGTCGTTTAAATAAGGTGGACACATCGGGTTTAGTAAACGTGGCTGTAGTAGAAGGGAATGAGAAGGGAACATCATCGTTTGTAGGTTTGAAATGTCTAACAATATCTTTATTGTCATTATCCAACAAACTTTCATTATTATTATTCCCGTTGATTACCTTCTTGTCTTCCTCATCGGAACTATATTCTAATTCCGCCGAAAAGATTCCCGGACGATTGATGCGGTCTTGCGGGATATCCTCGAGACGAATCAAGGGTTTAGCGACGCGTTGAATGGATATTATCTTTGGCGCGTTCGAGTTGGTGATATCATTAATACTAACCGGTTGTTGGGTCTCATTAGTCGATGATGTATTATTTTGACGGGTCGGGTGAGGGAGACGCGAGGGTCCGCGACGAATCTGTCGATAGACTTTGAGTTCATTGATTCGTTTCTTGGATACGGTTGGTTTCTCGGAAAGACGTGATTTCTTAGTCGATTTAGCCTTGGTAGCCTCAATAACCGGGGAAGGCGATTTAGAGACGGGCTTGGGTTTAATTGAGATATCTTGTTCTAAAGCAGTTTGTCGCGCCAAGGCTTCACGATAAGCTTCAATAATTGAACCAGCATCGTTAGATTTCCAACCAATTGGATCTGGGGAATATTCCAATTTTGATAAAGAATCCGTCATATCGCTATATTCTGGTTGAACCGGTTCGGGATTAAGTCGTTTAGCACGTAGCAACGCAAAGTTCTCTATTTCCTTTTCATCATCTCGTTTACCCAGACGGCCCTCTTCCATATCTAAGGTCACTTGACGGTGTAATTCAGAGCGATCTTCCCTGTCTCTTTGCAAGGTAAGGGGCCTAGGACTAAAAATCCTACGAATGGGGTTCAAGAGTTTATTAGAAACCATATTTAATAACGAATTGTCGTTATTATTATTATCTTCAACCGGACGACGTTCATAGGGTGATTTAGTACGATTACGACTGAGTCCTGATTTAGATTGCGATTGTGACAGGGGCTGATGGCGACGAATGGGCCCCGTGGATCCTCGAGGCAAATTTAACTCATTAATAGATTCAGTGCCCTCCATGATTCCAAAAATACCAAAGAATACTAATAGAAAAGGGCCAACCACTGGTAATTTAACCTAAATTTAGGGGACTTGATGGTGGTGTTGTACGGTAAAGAAATGAAATCGAATCTCCCAACGATGGCTCTGCAGTATATTCTGGACTGAGTATATTTGGGGTTACTCCGTGTGAATCTGGATTTTGGGGGTGGAATTTATATTTATTTATATGTATTCAGTATATCTAGTAGCTTGGAGTAAATAATATTTGAAAGATTCAAAACCGTCATAGAATTCACCGTTAGTGATTGATTTATTCTCATTTTGGTTGAAATTTCACGGATTTGTGCTTTTCCTCTTCTGTTTTCATTTTTCATTTTTCGTTTTTTCGTTTTCTCGTTTTTGTGTTTTTCGTTTTTCGTTTTTCGTTTTTTTGCTTTTTGTTCTTTTTATTCGATTTATTTCAGTTCAGCTCCGATAAGAAACATCTCTAATCTCACCTAATATCTGTCTCTATATATAATGGTGTCCTTTTCCTGTGAAGTAAGTAGACAAATTTAGTTATTCTCTCAGTGTCTATGCTAACCAAAATAGGTCTGTAACGATACCGTCAAGAAGGCCAAGTTGATGGCCCATAAGGGTCAATGCTACGGTGCTTATTTCACCTGTATTGATTGTTCTACCACTTTCAACGGTAACGATTTCCAATCTCACACGTCTTGTATCTCGGAAGCTGAAAAATACCAAAAGGCTTTATTTCGTCCTAACAAGAAGCAACAGCAACAACAAGTTAAGGCCCCTGTAGCCGTTGAAAAGAAGGTTGAAAAGGTCGAAAAGGTCGAAAAGGTCGAAAAGGTCGAAAAGGTCGAAAAGGTTGAAAAGGTTGAAAAGACCGAAAAGACTGAAAAGAAGACTAAATCGGAAAAGAAGGCTAAAAACTTGGCTAATTTTGTCTCCAAGGATAATTCCCCCGTTCAACTCTACAAGATCCTTAAGGACGTTTGCAAATCAAACAAGTTAGATAAGAAGGATCTTCTCAAATCGTTGACTCTCACCAAGAACGCTGCCGGTGAATTCATTATTGAATTTTAAATGTATTATAGAATAATAGAATAATAGAATAATAGAATAATAGAGAATATATATATATGTATCAATATCTATTGATATCTACCAATATTTGGCTATTGCTGACCAATCCCACGTGACCAACTCCCGATTATGATTTTAGATTTCTCATCGTCCGAAACCATCACCAAAATTACGTTTTGAACCCTTAATTATCAATCAGTTTTTACCACTTAGTCTCTTTCATATTATATAATTAACATGTCTTCGCCCGTCGCCCACGTTGCCAGGGTCCAATCCGGTCTTCGCGCCTTTATTAAAGCTACTAAGTTAGCTTTCCCTGGTATGTAATAGCCCCCCTCCTCGGAAAAAATTTGACCAGAAAGCAGCAAAGACCAAAAAAAAACTAACATAAATATAGGTGACGCGTTCCTTCAGGGAGAAGCCCGTAATACGCTACGTGCTGGTTTCCTTGAGCATAAGCTCTATTCACCCACCAGTAGTGAAGCCTTAGCCTGTGTTAAACATCTCGAGGATCTGTCCACCGTTCTCACCACCCAAGTAATCCAAGGTGAAAAACAAGCCGAAGATGAAAATAAATTCCATCTTAATATTCACGATAAGGTGGAATTAGGCGATAATGATAGTATAAAGACGGCCGGTACTAATACTTTAACTATGGGTGGTGGTTGTTGTGGTGGTAGTGGGAAGAAGTAAACTTGTTGATTCTCCATCATCTTTCTTTCCACCTTGGAGAATAAATAAATTATTCTCAGATATGTATATACGTCCTTGCTCTTTTGTAATTCATGATTATATGGTAACTATAATAAATTAGTATCCGAAATTTTCGTCAAAGTTACCGACTGAGATGTGGTCGAAGTCGGTGGCGAGTTGAGTGAGGTCGTTGGCATGTTGCGTTTACTCTATTTACTCGCTGATCCAACCTTTCATAACATCTTTTTGGTATAATGATTGGAGCTCAATAGAAAAAGATCACTGATTCAAGCTGTAGTCATGGTTTAGTCAAGATTTAGGTACTAATATACTGAAATTACAATACAGGGAGGATTTTGAAAATGGGGTGATTTATATTCTCCGTAGGGTGAATCACTGAAAAACGCACCTTCCAGACGATACCGTCCAAAGAAAATCATGTGAATCACAAGAAAGCATTAATAACCCTCGAAGATTATCAAAGAGAATGTGAAATAAGAATCGCCAAAGGCAGTAACATTGCTCAATAACTTTCATCAAATGAACCATTCTAATAGATATCGTATAAACTAGGAAGGGATCGCTAAGATCAAACTCAGTGAATAGAGATTTTTTTAACAAATTCATAATATATTCATTTCTAACAATACAATTTTCATAAAAACATAACAGGGAGTAAGGAGAGTGGGGGGAGGGGGGGTAACAATATATACGGAGAGAGAGGGAGGGGTATAGGGAGAGAAAGGAAAACAAGTTCTCAGTATTGGGGGGCAAGGTAATCTTCCACTTTCCTAACCTTCCACCTTCCATCAGCATCTTCTTTCTAAAAATCATACGCCTCCTCCAAGAATCTAATCCCCTGCGCGCCCGTCCCTCTAGACACAGCTCTCTGATCCGAAATCTCCACCGTGACCTTTCTCACCGCTTCATTAAACAATTTTGGCCCACACGCTATCACAGCGGATTCACCGCGGGCTTTAACCAAATGCGGCAACAACAGTGTCTTCTTTATCGATTTAGGACGGGCAGTATATAGCTTGATATACTTCCCAAAGGACTGGATAAGATGGGTAAGTTTATCGACGGGGGAGTCATTGACACGAGTGATTTCAGAGTCTTGTGATAGGGTGGGGATAAGGGGAAACGATTTAGAATCAACTTTCGGGGAAGAACAGCAACATCCACCAGAGGAATTTGAGGATAATGACCCTTGATTACAGCGACAGATGCCGTCTAATTGGCCACATTTGCTCATCGTAGGGATTTCAAAGCTAGCTCGCTTCTTATTCTTCTTCTTCTTATTCTTCATTACCTTGGCCTTGGTGATAATACCATCAATCGCAGTACCGTCCTCGCAGGTAATATATATATCCATTGAGAACTTGATCTTATGTTTCCCCAGTGACGTCAACATATTAACTAAAGTCGAGTAATAAGCGTCAATTTCGGCAAATTGTTTAAACACCCAAACCAAATGCACGCGGCGGGTGGTGATAGGCTCCAAATTATTTTTAGTTATAAGATTACGGACTAGAGGTAAAATGAATGACATGCCCGTGCCAGCTGCGAGAAAGATCGTGGTGTCGTAGGTGTCAAATGCATGAACGGGGCCATAGGGACCATCAACGATAACCGCTAATGAGGTGGAATCAGTCGATACTGGAAGAGCATTAACGAATGGAGAAAATAACTTTTTGGTCAATCCACCCCTGGCGCGGATGCTGAATTTCAACTCCTCATCCTCGGGACTGGAAAATACCGTAAATGGGTGAGATTGGGCGGGGGCTAATGATGGGAACGACAAATAGATATGTTGACCCGGGTACCACTTAAAGCCTTTCGGTTTCGGGATAGTCACAATAACTGATTCGCTGACTGACCCCGCGGAACCTAATGATACTTGAGCCTTTAAGCCCTTGCCCTTGAAATAACCCCTGTTATTAAAGGCCAAAAACAAAGCTCTGACTAGAAGATCAAAGAGATAAAATCCAATAGAGACCATGATGGCCGGATAAGCATATGAGGGTGCATGAATGCATACCATAACAAAAAAGGCCACAACCGATATTAAATGCTGGATGACAAAAACCTCATATCGCCACTGCCTAACGGGCACAAGAGAACTAAATACAATCCAGACTAAAATAGCCCAAGCGCCCACACCTGTGCGAGTCATTTTATCAGTCTTAAACTGGTAAGCGATGAAATGGTAGGTACCCCAATGACGCATAAAATAGAGAAAGTGTAAGGATGTAGTGAGTAGGAGGCCTCGTGCCACCCATCGATGGTAACGATTCAGTGTAGTGGCATCTTTACCAATAAACCAACCGAGAATAGAACGACGGCCGGCCAAGATGATTAATAACGGTAACTGCCCGATCGATAACCACGCACCACGGTACCCAAACTTCTCTAAATTAGCGGGACTGTTAACGGCCAACTTGACCAAAAACAATACGGTCAATAACAAAAAGTATGCGGTGATAACGATCACATCTCCGAGCGGATATCCGGACACTAGGGATCTACCCTTAATTCTAGGGATGGTATAGTTTGAGATCTCCCGCATTGTGGACACTACGGCGAAATAAGATTTTGCCATACGGGAGTGGGTATACGCCGGCAACCTGCCACCGGTGATGGCCAGCCTCCGCCTATTCCAAGCCACCATCTTGGTTATTATATTATTGATTGTAAGAATGGCCAAAAAGCCACCCACGATACACCAGTAGATACGGCCCAGAAACCCGGGTCGGGGGACATGATCCCCGTCGTAGGACCCCGCGCCATTGTTGGCAAAGACATAGATGCCGTACTGGGCTAGATCGATACCCTCCAGCGATGACATTTTTGGTGATTAAAGAGCGTATTAGTTGGAGCGTTGGAGCGTCGCTGGCTGAAGGGTTTTTTAGGTTGGAGATTGAAATTTAATATGCTCAGTGATCGAGCAAATAAATTGAGCATATTAGGTAAGCGGCGTCCAAAGAACCTGTATTTTTTCAACCTGGCCCTGAGGAGGATTCCATCTTGAATATTATTCAATTTCTATTCGGTTTAATTCACATCAAATCAAAACCGTAGACATGATGGATATGTCTTCTATGGATATGTCTTCCACGGATTCGTCCGCCACCAACGGTTCGATGCACATGACTATGGTATTCCATGCCTCCATCAACGACCCTGTGTTGACCACCCAATTCACCCCGACGAACGCCGGTCAATACGCTGGGGCCATTATTTTCATTCTCGTGCTGGCTATCGTTTTCCGTGGCCTGTTAGTGATTAATTCGCGTCTTAAGTCTTATTATTTACGTAGAGAGGCCTCGCGACGGATCGTGGTGGCTAATATAGCCGAAGAGGAAGAGGAGGATGAAGTAGAATCTGAGGACGAACTGGAGGAAGAATCAGAGACAAAAATTATGGCGATGACTCCAGATGGAAATTATAATAGGGTTCAACAGGGTTATGTTCGTATGGGAGTAAGGCCCTGGCGATTATCGGTGGATTTACCGCTGGCATTGGTTCAAGTGGCCATTGCCGGGGTAGGATATTTGCTGATGTTTATCGTTATGACCATGAATATTGGATACTTTGTGGCCATGTTGGTTGGGTTTTTCATTGGCGAGCTTTTCTTGGCTCGGTATGGTGGGGAGACCAAGTTGATAACCGAGTAGGTGGAATCGTTTAAGAAAGTTTTTACGTAGATATGGACTGGTTTGTCCAGATAAGTTAATAAATGATGTTTAATATAGGAGATAGTTCGTAAAATCCTAGGTTCTACTGTGATGGACCCAATTCAAGTTTAGGATCGTAAATTTACTTGTACAAGTAGCTATTTTTATCAAGCAAGGCTAATAATTTGGTTGATCTATCTCATGATAACCATCCAAGAGTTATATTATATCAAGCTACCATACCGTTACTGGATGGGATGCCTGGGGATATGAATGGCTTTCTCACACTTTTTCCTACTTACATCGGAAGGTGGAGAGAGGTTACAAAAAATAGCGGCCCGAAGATAGCTGTGCTACAAGTGGATCTGAGGAAAGAAAACAGTTTGTGTGACCTCGTTTAACCGCAGTTATATGGACGAGACTGTAGATTGGACAGACACAGATACAAAATATAGATTGCATGGAATAGACACAATCGAAGAGATATAAGTCAAGAAAGAATGAGAGAATAGATTGAAATGGGCGTTGATTATGTCCATAAAGGGCATTGGTAATGATAGTAATATAATATAATAATAATAATAATAATAATAATAATATAATATAATAATAATAATAGTAATAATAATATAATAATATAATAACATAATAATAATAAAAACGTGCAGATGTGTCACCAATTAGTCAGGGTGCATACATAACAATAATCACGAGACCGCCGAAGAAAACATCGCCAAACCTCCATTCGAGGCTTTTTGTTCCTCTTCAGGCGTTTAATTAATTAATTAATTAGTTAACTGCTGGGTGATTATCGGTCTCATCTGATTGTTGTCTCTCTCTCCCCCTTTTTCTCGCGTTCTCGCTCTCGCCCCCTCTCCTTCTCCTTTCTCTCTCTCTCGCCCGCACACTCAATTTGCTCATCTTGGCTCCCGTGTCAGCCAATCATCTCCTGTCATCTCCTGCGCCCACTACGTTATTTGCTCACCTTAAACGCATCTCTAACCTTCAGCGCCGCGTGCCAAGACCTGATTAGATATCTGCTCACCCTGAGTGAGCATTTTAGGTCGATCGTATATATTCCCACATTTATTCGCCCTAAACATATTGTATATTGAATAGACTAAATAAATAAATAAAAATAAAAATAACAATAACAATAAAAATGAAATACTCCATTACCCCCCTTGCCACCGTCGCTTTACTCACTTCGCTCGCTCAGGCGCATTTCACCATCCTCGTCCCCGGATCGCGCGGTCCTAATCACGATACCCAAACCACTGGACCCTGTGGTGGTGCTGCCGCCGTCGCGGACTCTGATCGCGTGCTCTTCAACCCTGACGGGACCCCTATTGACATCGTAACCTCGCATGCCCAAGCCGTTTCCTACGTCAATTTCTGTCCCGGCGAAGCCGCCGATTGTATGACCCAGGATAGTTTCAATATTTCCCTCGTCAACCCCTTCTTGGAGGTAGGCGCTGGTAATTTCTGTATCCCGGCCGTCAAGATCCCTAGCTCCGTTCCGGTGGGATCAAAGGGTACCATCCAATTCGTGATGGTGGCCACCGACGGTAATCTTTACAACTGTATCGATGTTGAAATTTCTAATGACGGCATTGTGGAAAGTGATCAATGCACGAATTCCACTGGTGTCTCTGGCGAGGCCTTGGTCGTTTCCGGTTCCTCGGTTATTCTCCCCACTTCAACCGTTTCCGGTAACAGTTCTTCTACTGCCTCGGTTTCCGCGTCTACTTCATCGGCCGTTACCACCTCGGCCTCGAACAATGCTACTGCTAGTGTTTCATCTACCAATGCTACCGGTGCTGGTAATTTTGTTAGCTATAATCATGGTTTAGGTGTCATGGCCGCTGCTGTTGGTGTTGCCGTTTGTTTGTTCTAAGAAACAAAGTATCCTTTTTTAATGTATAAAAGCCGTTTTTTTTTAATGTGGCAGTATGTATATATTTCAGATCTAGTGATCAGTATATAGCGTTATTTAATTCATAATTCTACGAGTAATATTAGTATCATTCAGAAAAGAAAAAGTAGCACAATAACTCAGTTATTGAATTACTGAGTTTAGTAGATAGGGTATTTGTAACTATTTATGCTTAATTTTGTATTCTTTTGCTGACTCATTGGGCGAAAATTAAACCAGGCCCTCAGAGATTACCATTTGGAATATAAACAAAGTCTAAGCAAGGCTATTTGAAAGAGAGAGCCTTCTAAGAGATTATCATCTTCCTCAAAACAAGCGAAAACAACCTTCCCCAACCTCTTCCAGCCTTCCAGTTTATTCTCATATAATATATTAACACGGAATCTATCTAGTTTTATCAAGGGATAACTCTGTCATGCGAAGGACAATTTTACAAATAAGGAGTATAAAGTTAATGAATACAAAAGTTGAAGATTATGAAAGAATATGGCTTGGTGGGAAGGTCCTTTAGCAAGGTGACCTTCCATATTGTCAAAGCCTTCCTCAACCTTCCATCTTCTAACTTCCACCGTCCACCTCAACCGTCCACCGTCTACCGTTCACCTCCCTATTTCTTCTTCGGGGTCACGGGTCTACCGGAACCAATATAAGCATACTTGCCCTTCTTTTCAGCGGGTTTCAAGATTTGGAAAGAACAAAGAAGTGATTCATCCACACTCATCATAGCACCGGCGTTATCGAATTCGCCACAGTAATTAGGTGCCGAGAATATCGTGACCAGATGTCTTTTGGAGAAGAATTCGTAACCGTCTTCGACGACTTGATGCGCACGACAGATAAGATCCATATCATGTTTTTGTAAAAATCTAGATACAACATCGGGACCAAAAGTAAAAGATACACCACGGTCATTTTCACTCCAACCGGTGATATCCTTATCGGGGTCTGACCATAATAAATCACATAATAAGCCCACATCGGGGATATCGGTAGGACGCATAACACGACGAATTTGATCCATGGTGGATAAATCCGGAGATAAACCACCATGCATACAAAAGATCTTTTCATCGACAATAGCCGCAATAGGTAAACAGTTAAAACAATCCGTAAAGGTCTTCCATAACTTTATATTATATCGGCGCTTACATTCATCATAGAATCCGTAAATACGATTAATTGAAGCACATTCATGATTACCTCTCAGGATGAAAAAATTCTCGGGGTATTTAATCTTATAAGCCAAAAGTAGACAAATGGTTTCTAATGATTGTTTACCTCTATCAACATAATCCCCCAAGAATAAGTAATTGGCCTCGGGTGGGAATCCGCCGTACTCAAATAATCGTAATAAATCATAATATTGACCATGAATATCACCACAAATCTTAATAGGCGCCTCTAATTCTAATAAAATAGGTTGTTGAATAAAGATTTCACGTGCCTTGGTACATAAAAATCGAATCTCGTGTTCTAATAACAAGACTTGCTTGCCCGGGCGCGATCCGCGTACTTCAAGGAGTCTATCAATAATCGAATCAAGATCCGCTTCAAGTTCGCTCATTTTCGTTCGATGAAGATTATTGGTTTATTTTCGTAAAATGAAGTAATAAAGAAGTAATAATAATAACCACTCTTGTTAATCCGCAGAATAAAAACTAACGAAAAATTGCGGTGTCAAAGTCGGTGACGAACGTCGGCCCCCGCCTTCGAATGCAAAAAATGCTTTTGAGAAATTTGGGACTTGCTGAGTCAGCGGTGGACGGTTGGTAACAACACTCAGGGCGGTTTAGACGGTCAAGGACGGGTTACTATGGTGAATTTGTTTATTTTACAATAAATAAATAAATAAATTAAATTAAATTAAATTACTAATATAAATATAAATATAAATAATTGGACGGTTGGAGATTTGAGGAAAAACTGGATGATATTATATAACCTTCCTCCACCTTCCTCAACCTCCCTTTCCTATCTTCCTTCTACCTTCCTAATCTGCTTCGTCCAGTAAGCTTTATTATCATCCAAAATATCTAGCGTAAACGACAACTGTGGCAAGACTTTAATCACGGCCTCAAATAGCGGACGGGCAAAAGTACCAATAAAGAACAATTGACCCTTGGCAAGTTCTAAAGTATCAACCGTATTTAACTCTAAGCCATTAATATTGATGTTGCTATTATTAACGCTACCATTAACTTGGCAATCAACGACAACATCCTTACGAATTCCTAAATCAATCTCCAGCGCCACAATATCACTAAACTCCTTCGCCAATACAATCCCCCATTGGGCTGAAATATCCAACGGACGTACCACATTACTAATATCGGCACATTTCATAATAATCGAACACAATAGACCCGTTATATCTTTACTAGATGCCATTTTTAAATTACTGCCCTCATCTTCTCCCTTTTCTTCGGTAAAATGAGAAATTTGTCGCATATACTCAAAATGCATGGCCATATCGGTTGCCAGCACTGAATCAATTATAAGTTCACGTACTTCCTTAACTTGCGTCTGAGGCCAATAGGCTTGTAATATCTTATTAAATACCGCCGAATGATAGGATTCTAACACACTCTTGTCATTATAGATCTTGGTGATGGGGGCCTTACACGCCACGAGGAACCCATTGGTTACACCCGGGTGTCCAACATCATGACCAATTGCTACTATGAGAAGAATTAATGCATCAGTTGCCGCGATATAGGATGCGAGATTTAAATCGGTAGTCGTCGTCGTTGTTGTTGTTGTTTCCTCTATTTCTTCACTGGTGGTCAACGGCGGTATAACATTAATCTTGACTAAAAAGTAAAAAGTCGCCTGTAATACATCAACGGCATGTCGGAAATTATGATAAGGGTTGCCCGGATGATACGTGTCCCTCACAGCGGACAAGAAGGAAATCAAATCAGTTGGGGAAATATAAAAGTCATCTATCGGTAAATGTGATTTCGTCAATACATGATCGAATATTATAATAGTTGTTAATAGTAATTCATCATAAGATAATTCATGAGCGTGAAATCCCCATTGTCCTGCTATGCGAGTCACACGTTCACGTTCCAGGGTGGAAAAACTATCAATACTGTTATATTTAGTATAACTTTTCTTCATTGAAAGTTTATTATCAGCCACCAAGCAATCAGCCAGACAATGGCTGGTTAATCCAAAACCTAACCAATTTTTCATACGGGATACTCGTGTTTGAAGACTATTCTTTAAGATAAGAAGTTTGGATGTAATACTATTGAGTACGTGCGGGGTTAGTCTAACAGGGACGATATCCATGGGCACATGCGTATTAAGAAAGGGTAAAACGGGGTTATCCGATAACAAAACCACCAACAGGGGTAAGTTACAAAAATTAGCACTTAATTGAGTAATAAAGTCTCTGAAATGGTTATCGATTAAAAGCTGTTTAGAAGCATCAACGGAATGAAATAGTGTTAAATATAACGAAATCGGTGTAGTGAAATCATGACCCGCCGATCCATACGAGTCCAGATGCTTCAGCAAGGATATTATCGAATTAAATACAATAACTAATTGGTTAATATAATGAATAATATAAAAATAAACAAATTAACTTACTCTTATCCACTCGACTTAATAGAGCCTTTACGTTATGATTGAAATTTTCAACCTCAGCGATAGGGTCGTCCGCGGGGTGGTTATCGTCGGTAACGTTGCGGTTGTCATAATCTAATGGTCGGAATTTCGTTAAATCATCATAACAAACGTCATTCGCACCAATATGGATATTTAAATAAAGGGCATACGAAGTTCCCTCGTCCATTGTAAGATTTCTAATGATAATAAGGTGTTCACCTTGGTGAGTGGGTTGGTTATATGGGTGGGTGGGTAACGAC